>OX411312.1:49084940-49684940 GCA_948150685.1 Rhaphigaster nebulosa | reverse complement strand
ATTAGTGTCCCGTCGATTTAATTATGTTGTGATTTAATCTCATTTTCGAAAGTGATCACCGTTCGTGTAAATTTAAGAGGGCGGTATGAGGTCATGGTGTATTGTTAAAATATTTGTATCATCAGCCTAATGAATGTTTCGGAGTTGGTAGGTATATCGTGTGCATTTATAATTCATAGTGAAGGTGGTACCATTGGATCCTTACGGTAATCCCGCTGGAACTAGTCCAATTGAAGAAATTTTCGAGCTCTGACGGATAGAGAAAAATCTGTCGAAGAGAAACGACTAAAGGAAAGGCGCGTGCGGGTGTATGGTCTTGAGTTTAATGAGAAGACCCTAGTTCTAGACTATATCTAATGCCTAAGCGAAATCTGTATCTGTTTTTAATTGAATTTTATTTGCTCAAAGTAATGTGCGAAATCCGGCTTGATGATTTGGTAACATCTTTTGGTCACTCAGTACGTCAAGAAGTCTTCTGGATATTAATTTTTCGAAGAGTTTGGAGCTGAACGCAAGAAGACTAATAGGTCTGTAAGATGAAGTGGTTGTATATGTCTATGTATTTCTTGTATATCATTTTATTGTTTATATTTTCGTTGCATTGGGAATTTAGTTGGCCATAATATTGTGCAGTGTTTAAAGGAACAAAATGGCTTTCCTGGGCTCTCAGCGCTCAGCTGTTCAAGCGCTCAGCGCCTCAGCTGTTATTAAAGTTAGGTAATGCTTCTTCAGAGCCTGGAGATTTTCTCCAGTGTCAGGATTTATTGTTCAACTTATGAAGGTGTGAACGAAAGAGGTGGTAATGTCAACTTTAGTGGAGTTTCTAAAGTATTATGTGCTATGGTTTCATCTTCTATATTTGTGGAATCAGTAAGTACAGATAACATATGAACTGCAAATAGTTCATATTTGTTCCTATCCGACACGACCTCTGAACCATCTTCTTTTCGCGGGGATACCGACACATCTGTGTTGGGATTTCTTGATATGCTTTTACAAGTTTCCATCTTCAATCGATAGGGCATGTTATACTGAATATTTTTGGGTTTGTCATTTAAGTTAATTATTCAGTCGGTCTATATGTATTGTATATAAATATATTCATGAAACAATTTATTTTTGTTTGTGTGATCACTTTTACCTCACAATGGCCAATGACGTCGGAATGTATTTTTAATCTATTAAAATCTTGAATGATCTTTGCAACCATAGACAATTTAAACAGGTTGGCGACTTCTTCGCTATTTTGTTGAATGCCTTGTAAAGTTTTGGCTATATTGTAAAAATTTTCGAATTTTCTTAAATTAAGGACAGATTTGCACGAGTCATTTTTTTATTAGGCCATATCACACCTCAGCCGTATGGACTCTTCGATATATCGTAAAAGAAATACATGCTTGAACTTTATATTTCTTAGTTTAGTTTTATTTCTTTTCCATTTCTTCCCGATTTCGCCAAGATTGGAGCACCCAATCTTCTATAGTATCCTTTAGTCTAGTTATAACTTCCAATACTAGTTTTCAGTTCTAAATCTAGTTTTAGTTCCTAAACCTCTTCCATTTTCTCGTCACACCGGACATCTAGTGCGTTTTTTTCATTTCATTAGATTCTGATATGGCATAGATCTCAGTCCAAAATCATATTAATGCGATTTTTCTGGATTCTCCACCATACATTCAACATTTCTGGAAGCAATTAATTTATTGGACACGTGATGTCGATTATAAATGAAAAAAATCACGAAATCTGTTTAAATGGCCCAGACCGCTCTTGTATTAAAATTATTGTTAATTAAAATTAACACAATTAATTATAATACATAATTTGTGTTAAGCAAAGAATTTCTATATACAAAAGGATTTCTATACTTGCATTAAGACCTATTCTCCTTAAACTGCATTTATGAGGTAGTAAACTGCATTTACTATAAATATTTTATAGTAAAAGGGGAGAAATGTATAGATCAAGATTAAAGATAGAATTATAGGCTTTGAAAAAAAAAAAAGAAGCTGAATACATTCAGGTACACGAAGTTATACTTTATTATCTTAATATATTAATAGTGTTTTCAAAAACAACTCCGATAACATAAAAATGCATCCTAATATGGACGATATACCAGTAATTAAAATAAATCGATACCTGAGTGCGCGATTTTAATATCTTAATATTTTATTATTATTTTAAAAAACTACGGCTCCGATAACATAATGATGCATTTTAATATCAAAGATATCCGAAATGTAAAACTAAACCGATACCTCAGCGCGCGATCTTAATATCAATTGTATTTACTGAAACTACGCACCCAATAACATGGGCCTCAATATCGAAAAAAATCCAAAATAGGTAATGAATTCTACTGATGTACTCTTGTAGAATAAATTACTCGATTACTGTGGAGTAGACTCCTAGTAAAATAATCCCGAGTAAATCGAGAAAATAGCACTCACGAGGAGAGATCAGCATTTTTTGTACTCGTCAATCAACCTTCAACTGAAGTACTGACTAAAGAACTCACTACTCGAACAGTATTTGAGTAAAATGGTGCTTCTTAGAGTACTTTTTGCAATACAGATTATGTGAATTTAGTCTGCACGTTAACGTACTAACCTATTCACTTTGACAACTAACTTCATGGTATCGCATTATCCGGATACATGATGCGTGTGCAACTTCCGTTATAATCAAAATTATACACTCAATGCGCCAAAAAAATTATAACCTTAAAAAAATATAGGAAAAGAAATATAACAAATATCAAAAAATTGTTATTTTTTTATCTATTATATTATTATTTATTGTTTATTTGTTTTTCTTTAAATATAATTAATACATTGTTTTTATCCGTATTTTCTTATTTACTTATTATTTATTGTACTGTTTTTGATGCTTAGTTGTGCGTTCCTAAAATTGGAACATTTGATTCTTTTTCGAATTTTTTGTTGTTTTTCATGTATAAAAAAAAAAAAAAAGAGAAAGCGTTATTTTCTAGAGAAATAACGGATGGATTAGAGAGTAATAGGTCTATAGCAAACAAAGGGAAAAGAAAAAAAAGTAAAAGGAACAGATAAATTAAGGGTAATGCAGTGTAAATTATAATGTGTTTAGAGCTAGAATGAAAGGAAAAAAAAAATGTTAAGAATATTATGTATTATATTATTGTATGTCTAGCTATAGATTGATTTAGTATGCTGAGAATGTAGCAACCCAAGGTATTTGGGCAGCATTGCTGTAAATAAAGCATTTCTCTCTCCCTCTCTCTCTCTCTCTCCCTCTCTCTCTCTCTCTCTCTCTCTCTCTCCCTCTCTCTCTCTCTCTCTCTCTCTCTCTCTCTATATATATATATATATATATATATATATATATATATATATATATATATATATATATATATATATATATATATATAAGAATTCAAAATCGTTTATTTCTGTGAATCTACCCAGTCATATCGACGTCATATCTCGTTGTATCATTAAAACTGAAAACCAACTTGATATACAACCACCGCCCACACATTCCATTTACCAGCGTCATCCCTGGAAATCAATGAATGCTAACACTCTAACTAATGGTTTCACTTGAAAACGAAGCAATGGTATTGAAGCTTTATAAATGTACTCCTATACTCTGAAAGTCCTGACGACTTTGGTGCCAGTGCCCGAAACTTTATTTTATTTTTCATCTCGAAAACTATTGGTCAAAGCTAAAAAAATAAAAATTAAAAGTAATAAAATGTGCTAGAGATTTAGAATGTGCGCGTTTTCAGTATTTTTATATGCTGAACATATATATGCCGTTATAAATTTGTGTATTTTTTATTTTTCCGTACGATGCAAGTTCAGAATTATAAGGGATAGGGTACAAGAAGTACCGCAAAAATATTGACAATAATTTAATTGATATTAACACATAAAGTATTATACTGCTGACACACCATGGTGCCTTTGTGATAAAGCATTTAAAGATAGGCTATAAATTATTTTATTATGAATGGAATATTGATTTATTCTTTAACATATATTTTTCTAGTTTAGTTGACATCCACATGATGGTATATAAGGATCTTATTAGAGATTGATAAATTATTTGCCACTTCTATAAATTTGTTTTATTGAAAACTAGTTTCGAATGTTATACATTCATCATCAGTTCTAAAAACATACAAAAAATTCAAAGATAAGCAATTCAAAATATAGTTTGGTATTATTATAAATATTAAATTAGATGTAATATAAATCAGTATTATAAAACATTTATTCAATAAAAATCAAGTACTCACCAAGATTTAAATGGATTATATCAAACAGAAAAAATTTGTATTGGTTTCTTCTCGCATTGAACTAACAATGAACGAAAGGTAGGTAGGATGTTTATAGGTAAACGGTTTAAGGATCAGGGTTTTTTCAGTAATACCGGTGAGTAATTGTTTTTTCTGTTATAGATGGGAATAAATTTAAGATTGGACTATTGGAGATATTTATTTGGTCATTTAAGCAAAAATTTGGATTGGATTTTATTATTTCAAGTACTTCATATATATTTAATTTGAGTCTGTTTTCAACGTGATGTATTAATTTAACTCCTGAGTCTTTGGTGAATTTATGATTTTTTTTCATTTAAATGAATTGCAATTCATTCTTGTTAGCGTAAATGATTAATTTTAGTTGTACTTTTATTACAACTTTCAAATGTCGGCCGTTATTGATGTTCCAGGAAATTTTCCATTCCCCTTCTGGTCATTTCTGGTTGAATGGCATTGATTTCTTGCCTTATCCTCCCCATTAAATCGTCCAGAGAACGACCTCGGCGTTTAAACACCTTGTCCTTGAGATATCTCAAGGACAAAAATCGCATGGAGTTAATCTGGAGACCGTACCGGTTACCCCAAGTCTCCAGAACTCCAAGCGAACGTCGTGGAACCGCTCATCCTCTGCGATTCCATCCAACTTAGAATAGTCTCTATGGCGTAGGATCGCTTCTAACAAGTAGAAAGTTATCGTTACGAAACGTCTTCGGCAATGCGTAATAAATAACAGGAGGGACATTTGGATAATGCTATTTTTAAAACCCACTGAATTAAAACTATTTTAAATGTACTTTTTGACAATAGAATCAATTATTTCTACAGACATTGTTTTTTTGTTGTTTTTTTACAGTTTTTCAAAAAATGAGGGCATTTACTGCAGGAACCTTACATGCATGAAACATTTGTGGATTGTTATAATTTAGAAGCATATCTAAATATTAATTGCTAATAGAAACATTAATATATTTTATTAATCATGAATCTATGGAATTCTTTCAGTTATGTGATTTTGTAAAATATTTCTGTCCCACTCTGCATTAAGACACAAAATAAAATAATAAATTCAATAATATTAAAAAAAATATAAAACAGAAAATATATTTAATAGATAACAGTTCAACAAATAAATGTTAAAGTACTTGTAAAAAATTAAATAAATGCTTGATTTTCTTAACTATTTTTTCTAGTTTTTTTTTCTCATACAAAGCCATTTTGGCTTCCTCGCTAACTAATTATTGAGTTGGTTGAATTTATTTGACACATAAATTGAACAATGGAACGTAATGAAAAGGATTGGAATGAACTGGTATGGGATGAAGTGGATTTATATGAAGGAGGATGGAATGGCGTAGGTTGGAATGAAGTGGAATGAAACGAAAATGATTTGAATCAAGCGGGATGGAATAAGTGGAATGGATTGAAATGGAACTGACAAGTTAAAATTAACAAAATAAATAAAATGAAAATATTAATTTATGATTTTTTTTATTCGAATCCACAATTTCTTTTTGATGATAAAACATCGCTTTGTGGATTAAATAGTACCTTATTTCGTGTTTTCTACGCTCTTTCAATGTAATGTCTTTCAATTTTCTTTATAGTCTAGAATACGAAAGCCACTGTATTAGTAAAAAAAGAATAACTTCAAGATATATACATATTGTCGGTGCAGTGCCAAAGTGGTATATCTGAAAATTAATGGAACTGAGAACATTAGGTTTAAGTTATGGTTGCAGAAGTAAAGTAGCTGATTTCTTAATTAAATTGGTCGTATTTTGCATCATTAATTTGTGGCGTTACGTATTCAGTTAGATTTTTTTTGGAATTGCGAACGGAATAGAAAACGACACGTTAAAATGCAACATAATCCCAAAATAGCAAAATTTGCAGATACGCCACTTTGCTCCGGCTATATTTAGATGAATTACTAATTAATATCAAAACATAGGCAACTATAATTGTTATTTATAACACATGATTTTACTGGACAACCGTAAAACTGATTTATTAGCTATATCATAAAATATAATTTTATAAACATTCCATTGTAAGTAAACAATTGTGAAGATTATAAAAACTTTCTTGGTAGTGTCTCACGGGTGATTTCTAGCGGTAACTGTAGTAAATGCGTTTAATACTAATAATAGAAGGATTCCTGCTTTTCACCAGCACATAAGCAATAAAATAATTTTTTCAATAAAATCAAAATCACATAACTAATAGAATTCCATTGATTCATGATCTATAAAATATATAACCGTTTCTATTTGCAATAAATATTCAGATATGCTTCTAAATTATAACAATCCAAAAAAGTTTCAGGCATGTGAAGTTCCAGCAGTAAATGGCCGTATTCAACGAGCTCATACCACATTTCGCACTCCGAGATACGGACGGAAATAGCAAGTAGGCAAAGTTTGAAGTATATAGCATTCATTATAAGTCTACTTCGTAGAAGACTATCAAGAAGTTAGCAGCTATGAAATGGTAACTTTGCCTCTTTAGGACTTAGCTATCTCATTCCTACTTCATGCCTTTTTTTTTTTTTTTTATAAACAAAAAAGAGGAATTTTTTTAGCGAGAAAAACATTTTGGTCATGGATGTATCATATAATTAATTAATAATAAAATCAAAATTGTTGCATTCGATGTGAATTTAAATCCTCTGTGTTATCATAATCTTAAATATAAAAGAGCAAAAACTCAAAAATAGACATAAATTAATTGCTGGAAAACAATTGGAAGATTTAAAAACCTCAAGTCTCTAAAATACTGACAAACAACTAACCAGTCAAGGTTTCGCCAATTCAGGTATCATCAGGACGTACACCAAAAAATCACATCTATGAAGATCAAATATAGCACATCTCACTTCAAGATATCCAATCACATACTGCTTAAACATTAAATATTATCCAATCAAATAATATTTAAAAAACAGTATATATATTTTTTTTTTTTGGCTTTATTTTTTAAATTCATACCAGCCGGCAAGATAAGCAGTGAATGTGCGGGCAAAGAACATATTATCGTGGCATGAAAATAATATACAAAATAAAAATATAAAAAATTACATTAAATTTTATTAACATACTTTTTTTTTACACCTCAAGATCTAATATATTTTTAACAACCTGCGGAGTTCATTAGTCTAGGCCCAGAACTACAACATACGTGCGTGTCCAGTACTACTAAATGTAATCAGTTTTACCCCGCCAAAGTAAACTGAGCTCAAATAAAAAAGAAAAGTAAAAAAGAGTAAAGGGGGACAGTAATGTAAGGTAATGTAAAGTATGGTAAGGTAAAGAGTAAAATAAAAGAGTAAAAAAAAAAAAATACCAATGTAAAATTTTTATGTATCTTTTCGTTTATAAAATGTTTTGTACCTATATGAATAAGTTAAATAAGAATAAAAAAAAAAAAATAAATCTTGTCCTTAAATAGTGAATCCAACAACTGCAGAGTTTTGATAAACTAAACTACAGGGGTAGTTCCCTGGCCTTGGAAATACATTTGCATATCCATAGAATTTATGTAGCGGAACTAATTACAAAGTCGACGTTACATAAATGAAGTTTCCTATTAGATAAACCTTTGAATTTACGGAGACTTTCTGCTGGTAAAATATTACTCCCCACACCGAGAAACTTTGATTTTCTTCTGTTTTAAATAACTCATTTTATTTTTGTGGGTGGGATGAAATTGTAGTTGCTTAACTAGTGTAGTATTCTTCTTCTTTTTGGTTTATCATTTAATAAATAAATAATTTATGTTTATAAAATAATATATAAATAATGAACCTTCGTACTCGTCTATGAAAAAGAATTAAACCCCCACCTCCTTCGAAATTTGAAGTTTCTAGATACGTGGAATCTAAAAATCGAATAAAAAAATCCAACTATATGCCACGGCTTTCTCCGAGACTGCGGAACCGATTTAAATTTTTTTTTTGGGGGGGCTTTATTTTTTATATTTTTACCCGTCGACGAGACAACCAGTGAATGTGCTGGCAAAGAACATGCCATCGTGGCATGAAAGGCATGATAAAGAGTAGTGATTATCGTGCATGGTTAGGCTAGGAGATCCCTCATCCAGCTCCTCTTCAGCCTTCTGCGTGTGTTATCAGGCATGTTGTTTGTCTTTATGTCTTGCATGAGTGTGTTAGGATGTCCGTGTAAGTTATCGTGGAATCGTTTGTAGTGGATCCGTATGTGTTCGTTGTCTGTATGTATATTGAGGTCTGTATGTAACGTAATTCTGTTGATGTACCAAGGAGCTTTGATGATTGGCCCTAAAAGTTTTTGACTGAAAAATTCCGATTTAATTTTAATTTTTAAATTTGGCACCAAAGTACCAGGTCATGATGATCTCTAGAATTCGACATGAACTATTTTTTTTTTTGCCAAATGGTGAACGATTAGAGATTTTATACGTCTATATCTCAGCCATTGATGAAGATGAAAAATATAAAGTGTTTGGGAATCATTATATCAAAGGATAAAAAAATTTAATCGAAATATTTTTTATGCATATTTAATGATTTGGGAATTGTAAACGATAGTGGGATATTTAGCAAAGTTTTTTTTTTCGTTCGTCATCATCTCTTACTTTTATTAATGTTCAAAGGAATTTCCTCAAGTAAAATTTTCTTACAAGCTTGTTCCTTAGGGAAAGATCGAATATTAGAAAACGAAATTAAAAATTCGCAGAAATGAACCTATGAGAAAAAGTATTAAAGTTATAAAGATATAACTTTCTCCTAAAAAAAAAAAAAAAATTAAAAAAATACTTCAGGTAATGTGGGATAAGTGCGCACTAGATTTTAAATGACTGAAAATCTTTATTTTTATAATAAATTAATTTGTAAAGGACAACTTCCCGTTGATCTTTAGCTTTATATTTAAAAAATACATTTTTATAATATTGGTTTCGACGTTTCGAAGTACTTCTTCGTCATCAGGTTCTTTGATTTCTAGAATACAACATCAAATTATTAAACTAATAAATATTCACAGCTTAATTTACAATTTATCTTGTTAATATTTAAAAAAAAAATTATTACCTTTCAATTACATGATTCTCTCCCTATGTCCCGATATCTGTACAATTTTACTTCATCAATTCTTGCTCGTTTCATTGTAAAAATTATCTGGGGAGTGACTTTTCTTTTACATCTTTGTCACACACACACTGTACTATCATTGGAAATTAACTTTGTACTAATCCCTGTTGTCATCTTTATTTTTGAAGCTAGATTGTTCCTCTTTTTAAAAAAATGTTTCTTAGATAATTATGATTAAATATTCCATTCAAATCCATGTTTCAATCACGTCAATTTTTATGAGATTGATCATTCAATTTACGTAGATCGTACAAATTACGTATTACGTTGTAGTGCGTAGCACGCACTTGCCCCTGCCTTTAGGTGTAAGTGCGTACGATCGATAATGGCATAATCATCAAACATATTAAAACTTGTTTACGATTCAAAATTTACAATCTTCATTGAGCGATGTGGAACATAAGTGAATAAATGTATTGAAAAAATGAACTTTTATTTTAATGTGCTATCCCGTAGTTCCACCGGAAAAACAAGATAGCAGGTGTAAGTGTACACTACACGAACGTGTCCCACAACAGGGATATGCACTTACCCCTACTATCATGTTCTGCCGGGGTAACTGAGGATCAGCTCTTAAAAACTAGAAAACTGTGAAGTAGAAATGCAAATCAGAAATTATTTCGAAGAACAGCTTCTGAAGGTTCCACTTGCCAAAAAAAAATGTCTAGTGGTAAATAACCATCGGACCAATTCAATCAGCAATCAATTGACGTCCGCATGATGGTATAGAAAGATCAATCTAATTAGGGATTGATTATTTGCCACTTCTATAATTTTGTTTTTATCTAAAACTAGTTTCAAATGTTGTACATTCATCTTCAGTTTTAAAAACGCACAAAAATTCAAACATAAGCAATTTAAAATAAAATTTGGTATTATTATACATATTAAATTAAATGTAAAATAAATTAATATTATAAAACATGTATGAATTTATTAATTAAGGAAAGAGATCAAATCCATGTTGGTACTCACCAAGGTTTAACTAGATTATATCAAACAGAAAAGTTTACATCAGTTTGTTCTCTCACTGAAATAGTAATGGAAATGATTGTAATGGAAGAAAGGTGAGGTGTTTGTAGATAAATGGTAAGGTTTAGGAGTTAGGGTTCTCCCAGTAATTCCGGTGAGTAATTGTTTTTTCTTTTATGGTTGGGTATAAATTTAAGATTGGACTATTGGAGATATTCAACAAGCCGGAAATATTCAGCAATAAACAAGACGGAACTAATATTATTACAACTCGTTATACTTCGCCATTTCTCAATGCTCCAGAGAGGGCAGCTCTTTCCAGTTGTTTTGGATTTAGCGATACGATTACGCACTTACCCCTCATTACGTAGTATAATAAACCCTTTTGCAAAACATTCTTTAATATTTTTAAAAATTTAATTATATTTAGACTTCTGTTCACGATTTCGGGGAACCTTACTGAAGAGAACAATGAGCATCATGAAAGAGCCGTGGGTTGGTTAAGGGCACAGCGGTGTAGGCGGAAAATATAATTCCAGGTTCTCTGGCCATTATTAACCACCTTATTCATGTCCTGAAGCGTGGGCGAATCAGTAAAATTTTAATTTTGACTTGTTTTTTAATTTTTGGATATGTGTAAAATTTTATTATTTTATAAAATTGTGATGAATTAACTAGGAATAATACAATAATAAGGTTAAAAAAGGTAGGTAAGTTAATATAATTTAATAAGCTAAAAGATCTAAAAGATTGTTATAGAAAATATAAAACATAATATTTATTTATTTCACTTCGTTTCAGTCAAAAACATAGGAAATAGATAGTAGCAAACAAAAGCTCCAAAAAAATAATAATTATGTTACTTTCTTTATTGTCCTTGTATTTAATTACTAAGCTGTACGTCGCGATTTCACCGCATTAAATTTTAATCAACACCTAAAATATAAAATAACCTTTAAAATAATAATCTGTAGCATGTTTTTCAGTATCATTTCAGATATTACCAAAAAACTGGGCCAAAACAACAATATTCTTCTATAACCAATAAAGCTTTCCTAAAATAAGTTTCAAGTTTTCGCACTTTATATTTTCACTAACACTTCCATCTTATTTATAAAATAACGTTTTCACACAATAATACCACGCTTATTACTAAAAAGCGCTGATTACTCATCAGTTTGCTTCCACGGGTATGAAGTTTTCATGACAACGAAACGAACGCAAGTGGGACACTGCTTTCTCCTTGAAATTTATTTATGGTTACATTTCCATTCCTTTTGGCCGTAGCGTGATGCTATAAATCCGAGAGCCTTCCTTGATAAACAGTCAATCTAACACAAAAAGAATTTTTCAAATCGGACAAGTAGTTTCTGAAATTAGAGCGTTCGTACAAAGAAACTCTTCAGCTTTATATAACAGTAAATATAGATAGATGAAGTTGTCATGACAACGAAAAGTATGCAAGATCTGCTCCTTTCCTAAGAGTCGTAGCGTGATGTTATAAAGCCTAAAGAATATCTCTGTGTACTTTCTTTGACGCAAAAAAAATTATTTCTAATAGGAAAGATAGTTCCTGAAATTAGCGCATTTCATACAAACATACTCTTTGCTTTATATTAATAGTATACATTAAATATAATGACAATAAAGATAATAATAGTCCGTACTTTGAAAAATCATTAATGCTACTGATCCTCTAAAAATACGAAATAACCTAATAAATGAAGTTATAATTTTTTATTTTTTTTTACTTCAACGCTCAAAAAGAAATAAAAATAAGCAGCAAAACTTAATAAACTTTTTTTTCTAAACCCCCTTTGTGTGTATCTTTTATCATGCTTATTTTATGACTTAATAAAGATGTGTTTTTTTTTTCATATCTCCTTATTACGCTTCTGAACACTGTATTATCTGGAGATTCCCCTTTTTCAGCATATAAACAATTAAAATAGTTCAATTATGCACCTTCAATTTTTATTAATGTTTCCTAAGTTCTAAGTTTACTTAGATGACGAAGCTCACCTAAAGTTAAAATAATATTAACCATAAGATTTTTTTATATCTAATATATCTATTTATATCTAAGTGTGAGTTGCGAACTTGCTTATACAGGTATGACAACGTTGAGTAACACTTACCAACGTACGCAAGCTTTTAATTATATAGATGATAATATTAATAATAAAAATAACTTAATTAAACTAGTATAAAAATAGATGTTGTAATAGATTGGTAAGTATGATTGTGAATGTATATGCCCAATGTATTTAGGAAATACAGCTTAGAAATAAACCAGGTCTTTCTCTAAATATAGATAAAATTAAATGAAAAACCTGTGCCATTATAATCTATGAAATTTTTTGGTGTCATTACTTGATAAATAAGCACTATTTCTATTAAATGGACGGTTTTACAGATGATGGGATCAGCATACATGCAATACCGATTGAAGGGCTAGGTACTCACTTTATATAAGAGTGCATCAGGAGGGTTAAATTCGATAATTAAAATAACTTAATTAAACTAGGATAAAAATAGATAATATATGTTGTAATAGATTGGTAAGTATGATTGTAAATGTATATGCTCAATGTGTTTGGGCCATACAGCTTAGAAATAAACCACGTCTTTCTCTAAATATAGATAAAATTAAATGAAAAATCTGTGTCATTATAATCTATGAAATTTTTTGGTGTCATTACTTGATAAATAAGCACTATTTCTATTAAATGGACGGTTTTACAGATGATGGGATCAGCATACATGCAATACCGATTGAAGGGCTAGGTACTCACTTTATATAAGAGTGCATCAGGAGGGTTAAATTCGATAATTAAAATAACTTAATTAAACTAGGATAAAAATAGATAATATATGTTGTAATAGATTGGTAAGTATGATTGTAAATGTATATGCCCAATGTGTTTGGGCCATACAGCTTAGAAATAAACCACGTCTTTCTCTAAATATAGATAAAATTAAATGAAAAATCTGTGTCATTATAATCTATGAAATTTTTTGGTGTCATTACTTGATAAATAAGCACTATTTCTATTAAATGGACGGTTTTACAGATGATGGGATCAGCTTACATGCACTACCGATTGAAGGGCTAGGGTACTCACTTTATATAAGAGTGTATAGGGTACTCACTTTATATAAGAGTGTATCAGGAGGGTAAAATTCGAAACGACTAAGTAGGTTTACGGCTGATAGAAAAGGAAAGTTCTGCCATTTAAGTCAACACAGGCTTTTTCTTCCTTTAATATGCGGCTTATTCTGCCAACCCTGCCAGAGAATTAAATAAAACCATTCTCTGGCTCCGTAAATTCCTTTCTGCGAGTGGTGTCCTATTCAACTTTCAGCACCGAAAGAGGATAAACGAAGGCAGGAACTAAAGACCATTGTCAATATCAGGACAATAACAATTAATCAAGACTCCGTTAATTATTCAATTAACTCGAAGGGGCTGAAGACCTGTCCCCGATCGGCTCCAGTGATTGAGCATCTCCAGGACAAACACAAATCAGAACTCGCCTCATTGTCGAACTCTCTCTGGAGCATCTGATCTTAATCGGATAGATCTCCTGTCTTCATCCGTAAACAGTTTGATGGTTTGGCTTAATTCCTCAAGCTGGTGATGTAAGTCGATGAAGAAATAATCCGGTTTTTCAAACAACGTTTAGAAATTTTATATAATGGGGAATTCATCAATCCCATTGTCAAAAATTTATTCTAGTCGATGAATGCTCAAAAAGTGGGTGTAAATGAAGAGACGGCCAAGATTGACTTCAAGGCTTTTTTTGGACAACTTAAAGGGTAAAAATACTACAAGCCCCGCTCCCTTTTTCGGGTTTTTGTTCGAAACCGGTTGGTTCTACTTTAAAGCATTTTATGCAAAAAACTGAAAAGGATTAAATTTCCAACAGGAATGTTCAAATTAATGTTTTTTCCTATCTGTTACAGTTTAATGAATATGAAAAACAAACGCTAAAGACGATAAAAGGAATATTATAGTATATTATGGAGCCAAAAATGAATATTTTTCCGAATTTGTTACTTAAAGGTCATATATTTCTTAAGCCATAACAGATACAAAAAAAGATTAATGAGAACATTTTTTTAGGAAATTAAATGGTCATCAATTTGGTAGTTCTAATGTTTTAAGCTAGAACCAACCATTTTGAGATATAAACGAAAGACCGAAAGAGATGTACTTCTCTTTGCCTTTGCTCCTAGATCCAGGAACTTTTAGTATTATTATCTCTCAACTAGTCCAAACAAAGTCTTGAAGTCAATTTAGGCTGTCCTGCCATTTATAATAAAATGCAAAAATATGTTTAATAAAAAATACCAAAACATTGAAAGAATTATCTAGAGCTTATTATATTAGTAGAGACAGCCTCAGCCATCTTGTACTCTCCAGCAATACTGTGATTAAATTTATTTTTTATTTATATTTTTCTTTAGAAGGTGGCTCCGGGACCTTCTTACATAGAAGTGATGTCAGAGTGCCACCAATGGGTAGTGTCTTCACAAGTCTGGGTCACGTCATAGTTCACATTTACGTATTGTATTTTTAAGTTATAATACATTTGTGAATTTCAATAAATAAATAAAATAAAAAAATATTTAATTATATTTCGATTTGAAAATCTTCTGTACAGCTTTGGTTTATGCTTATACTCTATCTTGAAATTTGTCAAATTTTTCATTTTAATATGTTTATTTAGGTTTTTAGATTTTCTTTGCCGCTTCTAACTTTGAGGGGATCGTTAGCGAAAAATCTTTCTCATTTTTATTACCCATTACATTAAAAAACAGCACTTAATAAAGGCTTATTGACAAATTCATAATATATATTAAAGAAAATACAATTTCTATATCAATAAATTTAAAAGAAAACAAATATTAATAAAATAATAATCCAATAAAATTAATAATAAAACTTTAAAAAACCTAGGGGATCGTTAGCGAAAAATCTTTCTCATTTTTATTACCCATTACATTAAAAAAACAGCACTTAATAAAGGCTTATTGACAAATTCATAATATATATTAAAGAAAATAAATTTAAAATAAAACAAATATTAATAAAATAATAATCCAATAAAATTTATAATAAAATTTTAAAAAACCTGTATAATTAGTTGACGTACGCATATTGGTATAGAAGGATCAATCTAATTAGGGACTGAACAATTATTTGCCACTTCTATAAATTTGTTTTATTGAAAACTAGTTTCAGATGTTAAACATTCATCTTCAGTTCTAAAAAATACACACAAAATTCAAAAATCAGCAATTTATGATATCGTTTATAATATTTTTAATGTCATCAAAATACCGATACTTTTATATATATATATATATATATATATATATATATATATATATATATATATAAGTTAAGGTCTGTAGGTATACAGTGTAAGACTTAATACCATCCCTAAATGTAAATAGAACACAGAGTGTATAAATAGAGGATTATTGAGACAAATAAAGCAGTCGTATTTCAGAACTCGTGAGTGTTGCTTCTTACTCCCTTTTCCTTTATTTGTTTTTTTTATCAGTTTTCAGTCACGGGAGTTTAACTGGTGCCGAAACCCGGGACCGCGAATACCTGAGTAACGAGGAACTGAGGACCCGTTTTTTTTTCTCTTTTACTTTCGCTGCGGCAATGCCAGAAGGAGTTGTGCGACCAGCAACGCTAAACATATCTTCAGAAGTCCCACCGTTACCACAAGGGACCATGGCGGAAGCTCATGCAAATACGCTGGCGTGGATGAAGGTACGAGCGGCGACGACGCAGGATATGAGGCGGGCGATCTCGGACTTGGAGAGGTTCACCGGTGAGATTGGTGAGTTAAATCACTTTCTTAAGGCCGGGGACCGACTGAGGGCGGAAATAGAGATGAAGGCAGCCGAAAATATGCTAATTCAAAGAGACGTGGACTCCTTGAAAGCAGCACTGATATGCAGGATCAAGAGGAGTATCCTGAATTTGATCCAAGCTGACGAGGAAACTCCATGGGACGTGGTTAAGGACCGTCTGAAAAAAGCGTTCGGAGGCGGCAGATGGACCCCGGAGGAAGATATTTTCTACATGTTCCGGGAGACAAAAAGAGCACATCAGTCGAACGGGCAATTCGCTGGAACACTATTAGCCCACTACAATAAAATCACAGAGAAGATGAGGGAGACTTTGAATGAAGTCAGGAACGTGGAGGAAGACGCGGGGTGGAACAAGGTAATCCACAGAAGACCCAGACCAATGCCACCCATGTGGGGGAGAGGAAAACCGGAATACGCCGGAAAGGAACGAACAACAGTTGGAGAAAGGAGGCAAGGGAAGATGAGAAATAGCGGGAGGCGAGAAGACCGGCGATGCCACGGATGCGGAAAGGTAGGTCACTTGGTGGCGCAATGCTCGCGCACCAAGTGTTTCGAATGTGGGACAGAGGGGCACATTGCGAGACAATGCCCCTACATGAGTCGGAGGAGAGAAGGGCTCCAACCGCCAGAACCTATGGAGGTTAATGCTCAAAAAATGTGGAGAAGGGAAAGACCGCAATGGGAGTCAACCGAGTCGTCTGAAACATCCGAGACAGAGGAAGAGGCGCTGGAATCAGGGAATAGAGGAGGAGAGAGAAGCGGTAGTGTCCAAAGGAGCCGAGGACGGCGGGCAGCTCCGGAGAGGAGAGAACTACAGGAGATTTGAGGAGAGGAGCACCGGAGAGGCAACCGCAAAATAGTGAGCAACAGTGTGGAAAGTGAGTGTAGCGGGCTGCCTATAATTAAAATCGCGAGTGAAAGATATTTAGTGGACACAGGGAGCTCTAACACAATATTGTGTAGGAGTACACTGGAGAGGTTGTGCAATGGAGAGAGGATGCCCAAGATAAAGGTATGTTCTTGTAGATTAATCACCCTGGGTGGGCCCTGTAGTGTAGAGGGAGAAGCTGTAATAGACTTAGAAGGATGGGGAAAAAGGGAGGATAAGTTAAAAATCCATATTGTGAAAAAAATGTCCAGGGAATACGGGGGGATTATTGGGTGTGACCTACTGGGGAAGATAGGAGCTAAAATTAGAAATAGTGGAGGTCATTGGGACATTCGCATAGGGGGGAGGAAATACCGATGTCTAAGATCCCTAAAGGACGGTGGGGCGCGAGTAGGCGCAATCAGTCAAGTGGGAGATTGGAGGTACGGAATAAGGGAAGAGTATACCGAAATTTTCTTCAAAGAGGGCGAAATATTGGGGGCGACGGGGAAAACCGTGCATGAGATCCCGCTGAAGCAAGATAGGGTGAGCTATATAAAGGAACGGCGATACCCGCAGGCGCTGCGTCAGCATATCCGGCAGGAACTGGAGGCCCTGAAGAGGCAAGGGATTATTGTGGATAGCACATCGCCATATAATAGTCCCCTCTGGGCGGTAAAGAAAAAGAGTGTTACAGGCGAGGAAAAGTATAGGGTCGTGGTGGACTACAGGAAGTTAAATGAGAATACGGTGGACGAGAGATACCCCATACCCAGATTCGAGGACATCCTAGACAGACTCAGCGGGGCGACCATATTTAGTACATTAGATTTGAAGGCTGGATACCATCAAATACGAATGCACCCCGACGACCAACTTAAGACGGCCTTTACCTTCGAGAGAGGCCACTACGAGTTTACAAGGATGCCGTTCGGCCTCAAAAACGCGCCAATCACATTTCAGCGCCTTATGGACGAATTTCTGCGGGGAATAGACGAGTCGATCTGTCAGGTCTACATGGACGATTTGATAGTATTCAGTAAGAATAAAGACCAGCACGTGGACCATTTGCGCAGTGTGTTCAACCAGATTCGAAAGTTCGGATTGAAGTTGTCCGCAGAAAAATCGCAGTTGGGTCAGAAACAGATCAACTTTTTAGGGCACATCATATCGCAGGAGGGAGTGAAACCGGATAGCGCGAAAGTGGAGGCAATACGGAAAATGGTAGTCCCGAGAGATGTACAAGGGATCCGGAGGCTATTAGGAACGCTAAATTATTATAGACGATTCGTTCCGGAAATGGCGGAATATCTCGTACCCATCAATAACCTACTTAAAAAGGGTCAAAAAGTGGTGATAACACCGGACATGGAGGACAATATTCGGAGGTGCCTGACTCGACTACAGGAGGAACCGGTACTAGCGTTTCCCGATTTTGATAAACGGTTTATTATCACTACGGACGCCAGCGAATACGCATTGGGGGCGGTATTGGCGCAGGAAGGGGGGAAAGGAGAACGTTGTGGCAGATTGGCTGTCCAGGGCGATTACGATCAACGCAGTGGAGGAGGACAGAGGAGAGTCTTCCAGAGATGTACGACGGTTCCTGCAGGAGTGGACACCAGACCGAGAGGGAGAACAAGACGAAGCTGAGGCGGTCGATGCGGAACAATCGACAACAACGGAGAGCTCTACAGAGGAGAGATCTACGGACATGGAGGAAATAGATGAAATCATCAACGACAAGGGACGGCAGATCATTTGGAAGACGAGGACTGCGGGTCTGATCAAAATAGAATACGGGGTATACGACGGGCGAAAAATCGCCACCATTTGGTCTCAACCGGGGGCGAGACCCGATCAAATTATCCGGGTACTTAAGGACGCGTCGAGACCTGGGAAAACCTATTATTTGTACGTAGGAAACGAAATCATTTGGGAGAAGATAAAGAGGCTATGGCGGACCGAACAGATCGGAGTCGACAGATCGTTCGTACGGTGCAATTTGATGGTAGAAACGATCCGAGACGAAAACCAGCAAAAGGAAGTGACGCTCGCGTACCATCAGGGGAAAACCAATCACCGAGGGGAGCTGGAAACACTTCAGGCACTAAAACGCAGATATTTCTGGGGAGGAATGAAGAAAACTATCAAAGAAGTGATAGGGAGGTGCGAAATATGCCATACCACTAAGTATGACAGGCACCCACCGAAAGTACAGCAAGGAGAAACGCCCACGGCAGAAACACCGTTAAGCGAGCTACAAATAGACACATTCACCTGGAGAGGACATAAGTGGGTGACTATGATCGACTTATTTAGCAAAGTGGCTATGGCATATCCAGTGCACGAACGGTCATCAGAGGCGGCGATAGGAGCCCTGCGGGTGTGGTTTCAGTTTTATGGGGTACCGGATCGGATCTCGTCGGACTGCGGCAGAGAATTCGATAGCGCAAACATGAGGAATGAAATGAAGGCGCTGGATGTGCAATGGCATTTCAACACCCCAGGTCACCCAAAGAGTAGAGGAGGCATTGAGCGGCTCCACAGCACGCTGGGCGAACATTTACGCGTGTACCACGCAGACAAAGGGTTGACACCAGAGGCGGCGATGCCGAAAGCAGTGGCGGCATATAACCACTCAATCCACACCGTCACGGGATTCGCCCCATTCGAAATTCTCTTCGGGCTCCGGGGACATCGTAAGGACAGTACGGGCACGGCAATGGACGACGAAACGGCGAAAAGGTTGGAGAACAATCGCATAACGCTGGGAAAATTGTGGGGGAAAGTACGCGGTCGTCTGGAGAGGGAGAAAAGTAGGAGAGTAGCACGGGAGAATAGGAAGGTCAAAGACGTAGGGGGTGGCATCAAGATAGGGACTATTGTATACAGGAAGATAGGTTCCAACAGGAGTAAAGAGTTGCTACGGTACGAGGGCCCATTTAGGGTGATTGCAATTAGAGAGCACAACATTGTGACAATCCAAAGCGTGAGAGAACCCGGGAAGCGTAGAACCGTGCATATCGAGCAATTAAAGTTACCAGCAGGTTCGCCAGAAGAACCTTGAGAAGGCCAGAGCATCCTCTTTACCATACATAATCGTGCGAGAGCTATTCTTTCGGTTAAATGTTTTTTTTTACAGTGATACCGAAACATGTGTCGGTATCATTCAAAACAAGGAATTTCGTTATATTTTGTCAGTCATGATTGTCGTAAGTTAAGTTATTTATTTCAAGTGTCAGTATTATGTTCGTATTAAAAGTTGTATATATTAGATTATTATGTAGTATGTGTTTTAGTATTCTATTGTATGTAATGGTATTTTATTTTTTTTTATGTTTATGTTTTTATATTTATGTTAGTTTACGGCGGATGGCCGTAAACTGGTAGGGGGGAGTTAAGGTCTGTAGGTATACAGTGTAAGACTTAATACCATCCCTAAATGTAAATAGAACACAGAGTGTATAAATAGAGGATTATTGAGACAAATAAAGCAGTCGTATTTCAGAACTCGTGAGTGTTGCTTCTTACTCCCTTTTCCTTTATTTGTTTTTTTTATCAGTTTTCAGTCACGGGAGTTTAACTTATATATATATATATATATATATATATATATATATATATATATATATATATATATATATATATATATTTATATATTTATATATACATATATATATATTAAATTAAATGTAATATAAATTAATATTATAAAAAATTAGTATTATAATTTATCAATCCCTAATTACACGTATAATTACTTACAATATTTATACTGTACCTGTGAACGGGCCTTTAATAAATTTAGGAGTAAATAGTTTAAATGAAATATGCACTAAACTGTTCAAGGAACTGAATGTCTGGTTATTGTAATCGCAAAGAGGTCTACTTAAATAAGTTTTATTATAAAAAAAAAGTCAAAAATACAAATATATATTTTTTAACCAAAAAATTTATGCTCGAAATAATCCTGAATTTTGAAATGACCCTATAATGTCTAATAATCTAATATATAATCTTCAAGTGAATTATTTTTGCTTATGAAATGTTGGTTCAGAAAGTTCATGACTGACTCACATAATGATCCATAAGAAAAGAAAATAATTAATTAATAAATAACTTTAAAAATAAAAATAAAACAAAAGTTGTTTTTTTGGCGTCTCAATATTTTTTTAAAAGTATCAATGAGTTTTTTCAGGAGAAGAATTTTTAATGTGCTCCAGCAATAAGTATGAAAATAATAAAAAGAGTTCAGTTCATTTAAGTATCTGAAATAGCCTGGTCGTCCCGCCGGATTGTAAGTATTTAATATAATATTTTACAATTATTAATACATTGTATTAAAGTAATAATAAAATAAATGAACAAATACAACTGAGACAGCGAAAGATCCCAAAATAGTTGGAACTAGATACAACACGATGGCCGCCGCGACATCCACTGATAGAATGGGTTCCTATCTGGGCTAACTCTATTGAGGATTATCAGATTCGGGTCGCTGATAGGATCCTTCACCCTCCTCTCCCTCTGGGGTACTCACAAGGCGTACTTCGTGTACTTGATTCACCGCAAGGATAAGTTCCGTATAGTCCTTATACATAAGGTTCTCAAAGTCCTTACGTACAAAGTTTTTTCATTCATCATTGCTTACAAAATATAAAAAATAATATCTGGTGTGTCTACTCACGCGAATTTTCCTACCAATTTCAGTGAAAGTCAAAAATAAAAATTGTTTGCTATATCTTTGCTAATTAGTTAAAATCTGATTAAGGTTTTTTTTTATGTTTATCTTTGTATACAATTAAATTATCTTTCAAATGATCATCTAAGTTATCCCGAAAGATCGAGTTATAAAAGAAATAACTAAGATGAACCGGTTTGCAAAGGAACATATATAGAAAACTTTTTAAAAAATGTTTATAAAGCTCAAGACGCTATACAGATTTGCTAATATAGATACGATTTAAATGATTTTTTTTCTTTTTGTATGGAATTTAATTAGTTTTTGAATAGACAAAACCAAGTTTTTCAACTACATTTGAAATAATTAAATGCAAAATTTACAATAAAATTCCTACTTTTCAAATTATGCGCAAATTAAATTTTCTTTTCATCATAATTTTTTTCCTGCTTTTTCTCAGGCATGTGCTTTATACATGGACATTTAGAGAGCAAGAAATCTTTAGGCAAGTTTTATCAAAATCGTTGGAGCCGTTTTTTCGCTGAAGTCTTTAGAAGGACAGGTTTATTCGTATACTGCGCAGCCGCGATTGCGCACAGAGTGCCTCATTTAGTGTAAAGCCTATATCCAGCAAAATTAGCTGCTGGTCCTCATCCTCCAGACATTGCAGAACATAGGAGGTAGTCCATTACACGCCTCAGAATTGGACATTGCCGTTTGACCCATGACTATCTCGTGCCACTTGAAGGTGCATCCTTGGTACAGGACAGAGATGGAAAAATGTGGGGTGCCTAGGAAGGTCTCTAAGCCCTTGAGTGATAACGAACAATGTATCAATAATACCATTGCATTAAATAAAAATATGAAGATATTTCTGCTATGATTTGAATTCAGTTATATCTTGGCTTAATTTGTATTTAGTATTTCATTACTTTTCACCTATATTTTGACTTAATTTCCACTTTGTATTTATTCAGTTATATTTTGTTCACATTTATTCAGCTCTATTTTATTATTCAGTTATATTTTGACTTCATTTTTTATTTAGTATATCATTACATTTCAACTATATTTTGACTTAATTTGTATTTTGTTTTCATAACTTTCATAATTTGTTTCTCTCTATTTTTATTTTTCTAAGTTATTAAAAAAGTCGTTTTTGATTAGTCATGAGGACAATAAAAATTACCAGCAGTATTTTCGTCCTTAAAACCAAACAACAAAAGTGCCTCAAAACAGATTCGACCCCTTCAATTGAGTAAGGGTTACTTCATTCAATACCGCATGACTGTAAAATGTTGCGGGTAAGGTATCACCAAGCGCCTTGATTTAAGGATCGCAGTTTAGCCTCTCTAGTATTTCCAATATGATTTTCAAATGCTAAGATCTTGCACTCAAATACAAAATACTAAGAAGTTTCAACTTGATCGGTCAGATTGAAGGTTCGTACTACCTCAACCCCGTGAGAACAATTTTCAGCAACGTGTAAATTTATTTATTTATTAAATTTAAAATTAAAACATAAATTGAATTAAATATAAATTATCAATTGAATAACTTATTTTTGTGAGTTATTTAAAATAATTAAATAATTTAAAATCTTTCAGATATTATTTTTTATAACAGTCCTTTTAAAATTGCATACACCGCAGTAACATATACCGCATTAGTTTCAAAATATAATTATTGAAATTATTTTTCGAAATTTATTGAATTTAAAAAGGGATTTGATAAATATTTTTCAAAAATATATGTTTTCCTTTTGTATAGAAAATAATACGCTTTTTGTTTGGGATATTAAATGTGATAATTTCCTCAACCATCACTATTTTGCACGCAATACAATACGGAACTGACCTGCAAATGCAGATCCTTAAATACTTGAATTAGTTTTAACTACGTTTCACAGATATGGAAAAATCCTTAAAAACATTTAAAAATTATAAATTATGAAGTACAAAACTGATTTTTGTTTTCTGACAAATACAAAATACCATAGAAGATTTCACAACTTACTAGATCATTCCAATATACTGACACAAAACCTGACCACAATGAGCATGCAAAACATATCACCCAGTCGAAAAAGAGCCGGGAGAGGGATCTCGTGAAATAAAGACAACTTTTAAATATAAAAGCGAATATTGAAAGAATAGTTGTAAGGCCACAGGAATATTAGTGTTGTAAGGAGCGTTCTCTACACGTTTTGATTTGGCAGTCGCCCAAGAGCCGTGAGACAGACGATCATCTTTGAAATAAACTCCTCCGATTTTCGTTAATCCTGTTTTTAATTTTGAAGAAAAATCAATAAACCTGATACTTTAAGTGGTTCTTCTGACTTGGAACAAATTAAGATATTAGTATAAATTGGTATGTATCAGGAAAACAAATTAAAAACAACCTATTTTAAAATTGAAATCATAAAACTCATTTTCAACAACATTTTATGTTGACACTGTAATTGTTTTCTCTTTAGCTCAGTTGCCAATTTTTTACTCATTAAAAAAAAAAATGATGCGCAGAGAATATTACTAAAATAATGATTGTAATGGTTGAAAAAAGTAACAAACTATGTAATGTAATATTTTTATATATCACAACTTTAAGAAACGTTGAAAATGAGTTTTACCGATGAAAAATAAAGAAAATTAAATTTCAAAATATGATATTTTAAATTTGTTTTCCTGAAATAAAATAAATTATATAACATAGAGAACCCTATTTAATCTATATAAAAAAAAAACATATTTTTCTTTATTATAAAAAAGAAGATATTTTTCTTTAGAAAACTTTATAGTACCAAAAATAATAAAAGAAAAAAACGTTTTCTTGTTTAATTAACTATACCGATGTTCACTCATTCTAACTTCATTTTGCCTTTACAAATTTATTTTTTTGTAACAAAAATAAAGAGGTAAAAATGAGAAGAGCCGGATGCTTACTAAATCTCAGATTGTTGTGAACTTTAAACTACACTCTTTATTTAAAGGACTCTTTATAAATAAATAAATTGTATAGGTACGTAAATATTCATGTATATGTATGTAAATTGATATTAATAGATATATTGTTATACCATGTATATTTTTTTTCTTATTTAAAAAGCCAAAAAATAAAACCTAATATTTTTTTAATATTTCATATTAAATTTTTTAATATTTCATAACATTTTTAAAATATTTTTTTAATATTATTTAATAAAAGAAAAAAGAAGATTTATTATTGTTTTTATTTCAATCTGCTCCTCTCAAATAAAAATAAAACTAGAAATAAAATAAATATAAACCTACGAAATATAATGTAAAAAGGATGGTAGAAAAAGGATGGTGACTCCTGCCTAGCTAATAAACCTAACTTAGAAACAATACAGAAGAGACCGAGCCGAGGAATGCAAGGGCGTTCCAGATGGCGAACAAGTAAGTTTCTTGGATTAAATAACTTCTTAGCACGTTCAATGAGAAATAACATATTTTTTTTAGAAATTAATATTGAATATGAGGGAATATAATTTTAGATAATTTGTTATATTACGAGACGTTATTAAAGTGAAGATTCTAAAAGTTTTCTTCTTACGATTTAATACCACACAGTGGCACAAAAACCAATCATTGCTGTTGGGAAATGTCAACAGAGGCTATGTAATGTGCGCTGGTTGTTCTGAAGTGAATTGTTTGTGTAACTTTACGTGAGTTGTGTAATATGCATTGGTCTACTGTGTACTGTGTTTTAGCGGGCTTTTTATGTCAACGTTGGCTCTAATGTGGTCTATTGCTCTGACGGGGAAATAAATAATTGGCTTTGGCAAATTCTACATCTACTGGGCAACTTCCTATTTTTCTATCGATGCTTTTTCAAGCATAATTTTATATAAAAAACGGAATATTTGCGCAATGAGCATGTTTATTACCAAATTCCCGACTTATATTATAAGGTGAGCATTCATGTGTGTATATATATATATATATATATATATATTTTTTTTTTTTTCTAATTTTTTTATGTTGTTTTTAATTTTGTAGAATTTCATATTTTAGTAAAAAAAATTGGTTATTGGCAGTCCCTTATTTGAAAGGTGCAAATTAATGTTGGGAAATAGAAAACAAATCAAAAAATATTCTAACATAAAACCTAATCTTTGAAATATCAGTAAATAACTAACCTATTAACATCAAACCTATTGAAGAATCATCAGAACTAAAAAATATAAAATAACATTAATGCAGAACGCATAGCACGAGGATAGCACGTTCTATTTCATATATACATATATATATATATATATATATATATATATATATATATATATATATATATATATATATATATATATATATATATGTGTGTGTGTGTGAAATAGAACGTGCTATCCTCATGCTATGCGTTCTGTATTAATTTTATTTTATATTTTTTAGTTCGGATGATTCTTCAATAGGTTACATATATATATATATATATATATATATATATATATATATATATATATTTATATATATATATACATACTACATACATATATTGTACACAGTACATTACTCCAAAACAGTTCAACAAACAGTTTTGTTCCATTTATTCGATGTTTTTCTCTCATTTATTAATTTAATTTAAAAGACTGAACGCAATTAATTTAATTTAATTTAAATTAAATTGTTTCACATCTGGGTTATAAACATGAGGATACCTTAATTTAGTGTGAATCCATCCTAATCCAAAAGAAAAACGGATATCGACTAGCAAAGATCAAGGATGGTTCCTACTTGATGATTTTTCAAAAAACCTTTGATTCCGTCAACTATAAGAAACTCCTTATCAAACTTCAACGTCTCTCCTTGTCTTCCAATACCCTTTAATGATTTAAAGGGTAACATTATTGTCCCACAACAAACCTCCCTCTGGTTCTGTACCTCGTAATAGGCCTACCTCAAGGTCCCTCTCTATCTCCTACTCTTTTTCATCTTCTTCACCGACCATCCGCTCTTCATCTAATATTCCAAGGATCGTCTAAATGCCTACGACGTCCAAATTTATCTCACCTTCGACCCCGTGTACTCCTCTGATTCCATCTTGAAACCACAGGAAGGCATCAATAGAATAAGAATCTGGGCAACCCTCAATAAGTTCAATCTGAACGCCAAGAAGTCCAAAGCCGGATCCGGATCCTTCTGCCTCCTCAAATCTGTTCCCGGACCTCACAACTTATCTTGAACAACACTCTCATCTCATTCCACAAATCAGTCAAGAACCTTGGTGTCATTTTCGACCAAACCCTTTTCTGCTAACCATGTATCTTTAAAATTACCCTTCGAACTATATGAATCAGTTATAAATGAAACGACATAAGTCAATATGTTTAAGGTTCGACAAGCGTCGTTTTTTAAGCATAGAGATTCATATCTACTCAAAATAATTCCATCGTCTCCGATATCTCTTTCCACTCAAAACTATTCAACTCCTAGTTTCCTCCTTCGCTTTCCCGACTCTGACTAAGGCTGCACGATGTACTTATGTATGTAGACTCTCAGATGAACTCGAAGCTAAACTAATACGTCTTATGAATTGCTCAATAGGATTTTTATTCGGGATCACCGGAGGTACTAATATAATCCAGTATTACGTCGAGTTGAAGTGGCTCTAGCCTTCCAACCGCTGTGGGCATTTCTTGGCATCCTTCCTCTACTAGGTGATTAGGAATCAGCGCCCCTCCCCCCTCCTATATCCTACGGAGCCTTCAATTTAAATCCTCTGTTCAATCCCGCCCTAGCAGATCCCGTCCATCTGCTTCTACCCTCCTCTCCAACAAACTGCTGCATTTGACAAATCCTTCCTAACCAGAGCTGCTCCACTCTGTAACTCTATCCCTCCTGCCATTCACCATGCACCTACAGAATCCTCGTTCAAATCCCTCCTTTTCAACCATCTTTTCCTCGTCCAATCAGAGTAATTATAACACTTAGGTTATTCTCTATTTGTTAGTATTAGTTTCTTTTCTCTGTTTTTTATATTTTTCTATTTTCGTTTTCTAATTTTATTGCTTTTATTTTTTTTCTGATAAAACCTGCTATGTAAGCATATAAATATTTATATAAATATTTTTTGTTTAAATTTTTCTGCTATTAGCACTTAAAATTATGTTGTTTTTTTCGGGGCTTTATTTTTTAAATTCACCCCTCTCGACGAGACAGAGAATGTAACAAACAACATGTTATTGTGGCATGAGAAAGAGCTGTACCCAGCGGCACCATTTCCTGTCGTGATTATCGTGCATGGCTAGGCTAGGAGATCCCTCATCCAGCTCCTCTTCAACCTTCTGTGGGTGTTGTCAGGCATGTTGGTTGTCGCCATGTTTTATATGAGTGTGTTAGGATGTCCGTGTGAGTTATCGTGAAATCGTTTGTACTGGGTCCGTATGTGTTCGTTGACTGTTTGCATATTGAGGTCTGTATGTCTAAAAGTCCTAAAAGATTCTGACTGAAAAATTTAAAGTTTTTGTATGTGAGTTTTTTTGGCTGTCCCGTAAATCTGTGGAGCGTAGATTCCAGATGGGCTTGAGTAAGTAAGTGTATGTGTTCAATTTATGTCTAAGTTTCAATATCGAACGTGTTGAAAGAAATGAGTATAATTGTTTTAGTCTTTGGTTTAGCGTTTTTTGATTGTTCTTAATGTGTGGGCCCCATGCCATTCTTCTGTCAAATGTCAGGTCAAGATATCCAATTTTGTCTTTCTGCGGAATTACTACATTAACGAGGTATGTTGGAGGCCAGGTTTCTTGTCGAAAAGTAAAAGCTATTAAACGAAAAGTTTAATAGTGCATATAATTAATCAATGATTACTGATTTATTATACTTCCCGAGCTCAAAATAGACTGCAAAATCAGTAAAAGGGAAGCAAATACAACACTAAAGTTGCCGAAGGGGCGGCAGAAGGTCACAATAAATAACTAAGCCGAAGCAGCTGTGGCCAGATGCATTAGGCAGTGCCCTACCGTTCGCTACCCGATAGCTTGGATTTAAAGCCATGTCTCATCCAGCTTAATAATGCAGCCAGTAACCTAAATGCGTCTCATCGCCTCAATCATCCAAGATTAAAGAGATCCAATCAATGATTTATTTACCTGCGGACATACCTTAATTAATTAAATGTAAATAAAAACTAGTACCAATTAGCAGAAAGATCTCAACAATAATAGATCACTAAAATGGATGAGAAACATTCTTTTTGTTTCCTTCTCTTGTACTCATTTATTCATACCTCTATACGTTAATGCTGAGTATGCATATATATATATATATATATATATATATATATATATATATATATATATATATATATATATATAAATATATATATATATATATATATATATATATATATATATATATATATATATATATATGTGTGTGTGTGTGTGTGTGTGTGTGTGTGTGTGTGTGTGTGTATATGCATGTATGTAAATATATGTATGTATGTATATATATTTTTTTTTTATCTTTCCCTTATATAGTAACCCTGTATGAGGGTCGTGTATTTATTGTGTGTACATACTCCATGCATACAGCATAATGCATGTATCAATACATGTCCATCCAATTTTTACACGTTAATATTACATTTAATCTTCAATGCAATAACTAAATAATACATTAATAAAGAATGAAAAGGAAAATCAGATAATCGTAAAATGAGACAGAGATCGCAAAATTTCAGAATGTAGAATTCTCCTCGTGAACATATTAAATTAAATAATAGAAAAAAAAACACCAAGAAAAAAAATTGATATGTGCGTGTATATGTATATGTACACTCACATATATATATATATATATATATATATATATATATATATATATATATATATATATATATATATATATATATTGCTATATACTGCTTTTCTAAGGCAGATATGGGTTCCAGAAACCACATTTATCCAATTTAATCTCTATTTGCATCGGTTCCAGAAGGGAGTCGATCAATCAAACTATATTTTAACATAAAAGGGTAGAGAATGCAGACCCTCCCTGCTATGGTCACTAACTTGGGATATTATAAATACCATTGGATAACCTTTCCAAGAGTGTCGTGTTCACCATTTCACTTAATTAACTAGATGATGGCATGCAGGGTAAATAGAATGGTAGATTTTGTTACAGATCTTTATTTATTTATGTTACGTTATTAATTAACCTATTGGCTTAATAGATTCTAATCTAAATTACTCTCATTGTAAAAATCTACAGACTGTAACATATGTATTTGAGAATACTGGCAGAACTTTTGCTGATTTAAAATACTATCCGGATGCCACACAATATTATAGATTGATGTACACAATGAATCAAAGGACTGGCACTTATCTTATTTTTGCTCTATGGTCTAGGTCTCTCTCTCTCTCTCTCTCTCTCTCTCTCTCTCTCTCTCTCTCTCTCTCTCTCTTGTCTCGATGTGCTGCTCAGCTGTACCCTCTGCGAACCTCAGTATTCTGCCTCTAGCTCGAACCTCCTTCTCCACTTCAAACTGCTCACCAGACCTCTCCTCTTCAACTCTTTTCCTTAAACTTTCCAGAACTACCCTGAACTCTGCCTCTTATACCGTTTTTCCCTACTCCTTCTTGAAAAGATGAATTTTGTCCCCACTCTCCTTTTGGGATCTCTTATTGGCTGAAGCTATAAGAATATTTGAAAAAGGACTTGTAACCTTGGGCGGCAGATTTTATTACACCATGTCGACCTCTCCTATCTCTAGGCTTATGGTGCTCTTAGTTTCGCTTATCTTAAGCGGCCTATTGGCGGTCTTGAACTGCACCTTCCAGGTACAACGCCCGGCTTTGTACAGATTCCTTTGTCCGAAAAAGAAACTGGTTAATATTGATATTGCTGAACCACGTGGCCTCTTTAATTACTCCTTATTTAATTACTATTATAAATCTTAATTATTTCCTTCAATCCCAGTATCCTCAATACATAACAATATATATATATATATATATATATATATATATATATATATATATATATATATATATATATATATATATATATTTAATTTCCTTATTTCCTGCAGCAGTATGATTATACGTATCGGGGGCTAATAGCCTGGATGTTTTGCGCCTAAAACATCAAAACAACCAATCAACCAACGATACTGAGACAAAAAGTGAATGATGTGACAAGAAGTTAGGTGGGGTAAAAGTGCACAAAATTTTTAAATGTTTGATTTTAAGTAATTCTAATAGCTTTATTTTTGAAGATAAATTTTCATTCTTCTTTTAAAAAAATGTTCTTAAAACGATTATGTTTTAAATACTCTCCTTGCTTAATAATAAACTTTGCTCCACCTTTTGATAAAAAAAATAAAAAAATATTAATAAAGAAGTAAACTAGGGCTTCAATCATAAATACTCTAAGGAAGCTGAGATATAAATTTCACACTTTCTCATTCCTTTAGGTGGGTCAAAAAATGCAAAAAATTAAAAAAGTTGTGGTGAAAAGTAACAGTATGATTTTTTTTTTGGTCTCGATTTTTTTTTTATGTGTGGACCTGGTATCATTCTACGGCCAGATGTTAGAAGATCTCTTTGTAGAAAATATGCTATTTTAAGCCAATTTATTCTTAATTATACGGAATGAAACACCATATTCAGTGTGAAGAGTATATTTGAATATTGACAGTGAAATAAAAAGTGAGTTTCTCCTCGAAGATTTCTTTACAATTTTTCTATTTTATAAGTTTTTGTTTAAAAATAATTGTTTATTTAACCTAGTGTCAATATTATCATCGGATGTATTAATGTATCTATTGTATGGAAAGCTCGAAAGACGTACGAACTTCCATGTTTATAAAAAGTCCAAATGTTTATAATTTAGTAAATTGAAAATGTACATGCATTAATGTTGCAGTTAATGAAAATGTTGCATTAAATATAAATAAAAATCTTAGCAGTTATACATATGTTTTAGAGATGATCTTGGGTGAACTGATTATAGGTTTAGACTAATTAAAACATTATCGCCAAAAACGATTAAATCCAAGATACCTCACATATCCTCATCCGGATTGCTCAGAAGGTTCCATGAACGAGGAAGATGAAAATGGATGTGGCTGGGGTAGAGAGGCAAAGCTGATTCTGAGCTGGGCTAGGTGAAGGGCTCCTGCATTAACCCACTTGAGGCTAAAGTTACCCCGCCTCAGCCACTTAGAGCGCATTTCCTATAACTTGAGGATTATGTTCTCTTGAGGGTCGTACTAGCCGTATCGTCGTAAAATTGTTGTAAATATTACCGCGTCCATCGATACCCCGTTAATATTCTCACTTTATAGTCATTATCTGGGCCAGTTTAATGGAGAAATGGCAATATACAAAAATTACAAAATATCGTTATTCTTTAATATGCGGGCACCTAGATACGAAGGTGCATTGTATTTATTATACAATAAATATATCGACATCGTTTTTTGAAAAAGGCTTACGCGTCCAAAAAAAAAATTGAAAATGTTCTAAAAATCGAATATTGATGACGTAAGCACCTAATGCTAACGACTCTCAGTCGTCACTCTGGCCTTAACCAGTGCTAGAATCCTTTAAAATATATTGCAATTATAAAGATTTGGCCAGGCTAATAAACTCTATACAATAAAGAATAAAATTTTTAAAAAATATGTTGTTATTTGGGGAAAAATCGTTTCATGTTTCCTGCAAAATTTGCTAAATGGGGCTTTTACAAAAAATGACGTCGATATTATCTATAAATCATATATTCCTAATCAAACATAAATAATGTATTTCCTATTGCGGCCAACGTCATGTGGTGCAAGGGGTTAGGAACTATGTTGTTAAGCGCTAAATGAATATATAATTTTCCCACACCTCTATGTACATATTCAGTAATTATAATATCGTTTATAAATAATTAATATTTTTGTTTTTATATTTAATTAATTCAATACAAAAACTTAAGAATAATAACAGAAGCTTATTGACACGTAAATAACAAAACTGTATACACACTTAAATCAACCGATTATCGACTAAGACATACTTACCCTTTATTTCTCATTCCATGACAACTTCAAAGACATTGCAATAGAGCGATAAAATATATGATTAAAACTGATATATGTACCCACTGACACGAGGACGCGACTGAAAAGGAGCTCGATGATAGAATACCATTAATTCTAGTCAAACAAGGTGAAAAAAGTCTAAACATCGAAATGAAAGATACTGAGCAGAAAATTGCCTTCTTTATTATGCCTTTGTTCATATTGGCTAAAAAGTCTCATAAAATCAAAATGGCAATTTATCTATTTTTAGAAAGAAAATTATTATTTTGAAAATGATTCTCTCGGAAACTATTATCTGTACAAATCTCTACTACCACACAAATTAGAGCTAATTAAATGCTACACATACTAGAATGATTACTTTATCTACGGAATTACTAAACGTCAAGAGCTTTACTAGGGAATTTTAGCTTGGGTCTCAAATATGAACAAGACTAAATTTGTAGTTAATTTAATTATTTTCAAGTTTCATAATAGCGTCTAACGACGTGGAAAGCAGTGTAAACGAGATATTTACAAAAAAACCTAATTTTGATATTTGACCTTTGACCATTAATAACTCGAAACTCCGACAGGAGATTTTATGAGACTTTTTAGCCAACATGAACAAAGGCATAATAAAGAAGGCAATTTTCTGCTCAGTATCTTTCATTTCGATGTTTAGACTTTTTTCACCTTGTTTGACTAGAATTTTCTTTTCTAAGGGTTTTCTTTAATAAAATGTTGCTTATTTTGAAGATGGTGGCTTTGGAATGACAGAAAAGGCTTATTTTATTTAGAATATCCGAAACTTTCGTAATTCACATTCAAACCTTCTTCTGAAATTAGTACCCTATTTTGCCCCTTGCTTCAGGATTAACCGCGTTGTATCTAGGGAATGGTTGATCATGGGAAAAAATGAATAAGACCAAACTTGTAGAGAACTTCATTTTCTATAAATTTTTTTTAACGATTTAATGAAGTGAGACGCATCAAAAAATGCCGACACGAGATTTTATAAGGCTTTTTAGCCACCAATTAGGTTAATGCAAATTTTCAGCTCAGCACCTTTTATTCCAAAGTTAAACATTTATTTGGGTATTTCATTCCTCTTACCAGTTATACTATAACTTTCCTACCACCATCTGATTTGGCGATGGTCACATTTGTCTGGGACGGGTGCGAATAACAAATTGACTTTAAAAAAAAATAATTTTACGTAGTTATTTTTATAATTTATTTGCAAAAAAATCATTTATCTATTACCTCTTTTTTTATCATAAAAATAAACTTGTTTAGTTAAATAAGACTATAATAATTTTGCTTCGCTGCATGAGAAAATCAACTGTTTTCCACACATTTCTACACATTATATGATACTAAATTGTTCTTGTTATTATTTTTAATTTATTCATAATTTGGCTATGCACTTTTATATAGATTATATTTGTATTGTTTTGGTTAATAATAATATTTCTCATTTTTTAAATCCTATGAGCATTGAATTGTAACCATCCCAGTGGTTGACTGTCAATCGGAAGAGATCAACAGCCGACATATTAACAAAGAGAACAGGAAAGGAAAAAGCTAATAATCATTTTCAATATATTTTTTTTTTTAATTTCAATTCAGGAGTAGTCACCAATGATTCCTTAATGCTAACTACATCCTATGAAATTGCATGCTCACATATAAACATTTTCATTTTGGCATAAGAATAATTATTGATTTAAAATTGAAGAAAAAAAATGAATACTGCTGAAAAATGATTATTCTAGTAATAATATATAAGTATTATTAATAATATATATATATTAAGTAATAATATATAGTAATAATATATATAATAATAAATAAGTAAAAAAAATACAAATGATATCAACATCAAAATCGAGTCAACATTTTGTATAGGATTTAATATTTAAAATAATTATATAAACAAAACAATCGAATCTTATCATTATGTAGCAGTAGTAATTTAGATAATTCATAAAAGAAGTTAAGACAACACCCGTTAGAAAAAAAAAATGAACCACCAAACTTATAAATTGGTTCAAGAGTTTCGCACAAACGGTATATACTTACAAACGGACAGACTAAACATTTAATACAATATTTTCAGCTCAAATTGTTTCTAAACATTCAACGGATCTCAGTTTGTAATCTAAGTCATAAAACCTTTTAAAAAACCGTTTCGTATCTACAAAGGTTTAAAACCAATTACGCTCTTCGTAGAGGCGACGAAGTCGTAAAAAAAAAATCACCATCATAAAAGTTCATATCAAAATCGATTCTGCTTCTCTTACTGTTGATAGTTGGTATTTATTATTGCCTTCGCGGGAGGCAATGCAACTAGCTTGAGGACTATGAGGAGTAATATATCAGCCATTATATAATTGCTAACAAGATGTGTTAGTTAATTACGACATCAATCACCGGACTGACCATATCGATCACTCAACGTCACGTTGCAGAGTCACGTGACAGGCAGTGTTGTGTTATTAGGGTCTGACCGCAATGTGTCATTGTAATCTGCTGTCAGATGAAAAACAAGGTGTTCATTAGCACTTTCAGGTGTTAACATGAAACCAAATCGTTAAAACTGAATATTAGGCACAAACTAAATAGGGAATGATAAATGATGTGTCACTTCTTGAAATTCGTTTTCATTGAAAACTAGTTTCGAATGTTATAAATTCATCTTTAACATACAAACATTAAAAAATCAGCAATTTAGAATATAGTTTCGAATTATTATATTAAGATAAATTTATTTCCTATTTGACTTTTCTTTTTTGCATTTTATATATATATATATATATATATATATATATATATATATATATATATATATATACATTTTAATTTAAAATTTACTTATTTATAATTTTAAAATAAAATTTAATTACTTATACATATTAAATTAAGTGTGATATAAATTAGAACTATAAAACCTTTATGAATTAATTTTTAATTTAATAAAGACAGGAGATCAAATATATGTTGGTACTCACCAAGTCTTAAGTGTAATGTATCTTAGTATAATAATTCGAAGCTATATTCTAAATTGTTGATTTTTTAATGTTTGTATGTTTTTAGAACTGAAGATGAATGTATAACATTTGAAACTGGTTTTCAATAAAAAAAAAATTATAGAAGTGGTACCTCTTTTATCAATCCCTAGATTATTAGATTGATCCTTCTATACCATCATGCTTACGTCAAATGAGAAACAAAATGGATACACATATATACTGAACCCATATCGATGTGCGCTTTAGATTTATAATCGCCATTTCTAAGGTGCCATGATTATTTTTTTTTTCTTCATCAATTTGCTATTTCTCATTCTTATCTGTGACATAAGCGAATAAAAAGATGAATTTAAAAAAAAAAGCAGGTATATGAACTTTAAATTAATGATCAATGCAATTAGCTGTTTATTAATAAGTGATACCTATTAAATAACGTAACACAGAATGCTGTATCTTTAGTGCTTGCGTTGTCTGTACTTTTTATTATAGGCTTATGGATGATGAGGATTAATATTTTGTATTATATAATTAGTTAATTCACCAATACAATAAAAAGAACTTCAAAATTAATACGGCCCCTTCAATAAACTAACTACTCAATAACACACTACTGTTTGATGTTGCATGTATGGTATCATCCAGCGCCTTGCTATCAGCAAATAACATTTGCTAAAGTACCTATGTTTATTACAGGTATACTTATTTACTTTTTGTTTTAATATTATTTAAATGTTTTAGCATATTTTCAAATGATAAACAGCATACAAAAAAAAAATTGATTTGCATTCGTTCCTTTATTTCGTAAAAATGGTTAAAAAAGTAAAATAAAACCGACATCAATAGCCATTTATCTCTGTAGAAATTTTTATTAAAGTTGTGAGAAATTTTATGTGTTTAATTGTGTTAATTCATTATCAATCAGAATATTTTTGATTCCCATAATATAAGAAACTCATTTGGTGCCCCAACACTGTTGAGTTTATATCAGTTAACCATATTTTTTTTTTTATATTTTACTACTTTTGTAGATAGATTAACATTTTTATCAAAACTATACATGAATATATTCGAATATATTGATAAAAAATATATTCTGTTTAAACTTGAAAAATTATTTTGATAAATAACAAATTGCAGCAAACACTTAGGAAGTACTCTGTAGGCACTTTCAAAGAAGAAACTACGCTGTAATATATAATACATATAATTATTATACCTTCAAAAAGATAGAAAGGTTTCATTAATTCTTAGGAAAAAATTCACCTTCGTTTTTAATATGTCACTTTTTTCAAGTTTGAAAAAATAGTATTTATTTTTTTTATTATTTATATTATAAACAAATAGTACATAATGATTAGCCACTAATAGCTTATAGGAAGTGAAACTAGTAATTAAGCCTTTTCGTCTGGCATGGGTGGAACCAGTACGTCAAAATTCAATAGGTTATCAATGTAATGTAACGTCTGTTTTAGGTTCCATTTAATTATTTTAAGGAATAGCAGTTGAATTTGAATGGAAACCTTTCGAGCAACTCGTGTTTCGGCGGATTAGATTCGGTACTCCTGCGTAGGCGTGAACCGACTCCTAGCTCAGGGTCTGTCTGTGTTCTGTAATTCAAAGTTGTACCAGCGAGCTGCTCCGGCTCTGTTTCAGCTGAAAGCGTCCTTTTGATGAGAGATGATTTTTTAAACTGCTTCCAGCCATTTTGTGCCTCATTCAAGACGCTCTCAGGCAAGCCGAGATCATTTATAATCGTACTTTGTCACATACTTGCATTGGGAACAATTCCACGATTCCCTGAAGCTGAGAAATTATGGTTCTTCGACATTCTGGCTTGCTTACTCTGTTGATTGGAGTTACTTCGAAGGGTTATTATTGCCTTGTCATATTCAGTAATCAGTTGACATCCGCATGATGGTATAGAAGGATCAATCTAATTAGGGGTTGATAAATTATTTGCCACTTCTATAAATTTGTTTCACTTGAAAACTAGTTTCGAATGTTATACATTCATCTTCAGTTCTAAAAACACGCAAAAAATTCAAAAATAAGCAATTCAAAATATAGTTTGATATTATTATACTATTATACATATTAGATTAGATATAATTAGATGTAATATAAATCAGTATTATAAAACATTTATGAATTACACAGGCCAACAAAAAAAAAAAAATTTGAAAACTTTTTTAACTTTAATAGTTGATCTTTATAGATTTTTATGTGCTGAATCTAAATCTGTCATTAGTTTTTTTGTATCACCCATAGTTTTCCGTAGGTTTCAGGCTCATCAAACATCCTAAATTTTTAAACTTCTGTAACATGTTAGCTACAATAGAAACATAGTCTGAGTCTTTTTCATTTCCCAAGAACTTTGTAACGACTTGCTTGAATGATACCAATGCTTCTTTCTCATTTAAGGTCATTGTGGATTCAAAGTTAACACCAAACATAATTTTTCTAATGTCAGGTCCGACAAAGACGCCTTCTTTTAGTTTAGCTTCTGAAAGGCGTGGAAACTTTTGGCAGAGATACTTGAAACATGGTCCATCTTTAAGCAAAGCCTTTACAAATAGTTTCATGAGGCCTAAGACTGGAGGCTGTTCAATTCTTTAAAAATCGCTTAATTTAATAAATTTAACTATAAAATGTGAAGAAATTGTGGGTGATACAGCTTTTTTAATACCATATTTGGATTCAGCACCCTAAAACTATAGGAGTAAGGTATTTTCAGTACAAAAGTTTTTTCATCGTTGGAATTTAATTGACAAGATTTCTTGTATTATTTGTATATTGATGTATTTGATTTCTTGTGTTAATTAAATTCATAATTCATAAATGTTTTATAATACTGATTTATATTACATCTAATTTAATATGTATAATAATACCAAACTGTATTTTGAATTGCTTATTTTTGAATTTTTTGCGTGTTTTTAGAACTGAAGATGAATGTATAATATTCGGAAATAGTTTTCAATGAAACAAATTTATAGAAGGGGCAAATAATTTGTCAATCACTAATATTCAGTAATAGTGAACATCAAGGGAAAGTGAACATGATAATATCTTTCGATATTAAATAAATACCTTATCGACATTAAAATGAATATACTGATTAGATTATGCGGACCCAATATTTGATGTATATTAGTTATAATGTTTAGATCAAATACTAGGTGTTAGAGCTGATGTTATTAAGTAATTTATTGTTTTTAGAAGTTCCCTATCATTTCTCTTCCACTAAGTAGAAGAATTATTACTTATATTGTATTTTATGCCCTCTTTAATCTTATGAATTCAATCCAGTAGGTCCATTAAGATTTATATTTCTTGAGATATTTATGGCAACCGGTACAGGATCTCTGCTCTGCTTTAATTCTGATGCCCTTGGTAATCATATTAATTCCATGTAAGTAATTATAATCAACCAGCAAAGCACATACTTTGTTCATTTTGTTGAAAATATATGGATGCTCCTTTTATGATGTAATTTTCTTAATTAAAAATGTTTTTGTGCTAAACAAAGCAAAATAAGATTTATTTTCATGTAATTAATAATTATACTTGTTATACTAAAAAAACAATAACTTTCTACCTCTTTTCCACTTTTACCTTAATAAAAAATTATATATTATAAAATAACAAGTGGGAGGGACAGTCCCAATGGACTGTTTTAATCATTGAAAAACAAAATACAACATAAAAATATTTATATATTCGACTCGCTTCAGTTAAAAACATGGAAAAAAGATTGAAACCAATAATAGCTACACAAACATAATAGATATGGATAATAACAACCATATTTTTAAGCCTTTTAAGGTTATTAATCTCATTAAATAAAAAATAATATAATAAATGAAGTTGAAACATTTTTTTTTTTCTTCATCACCCAAAATGAGAATAAACGATTTTTTTTGTCTAAAGATTCTTCTTTTTCTGTAGATATGCATTTTAAGGAGGACTATAATACATTATCGATTTCGGTTAATTTTCATAATTTTTAATTATTAATTAGGTGAAGGGGCACACCTTTCACTTTGTGTCAAACTTACAATCTAAAACTAAAAATAAATTTCTATTTTCGAATAATTATTGCCAACGGTGGTGTACTCCAGAAGGTATGAGCTCACTGAAGTTAGGGTTTGTTACTTGTTTTATAGATGCAAATATTTTTTTATTCCTCTCGGTTCGGAAATAATAAATAATAACAAAAGTATAATAAATACTAGGAAATAATAAACAATTTTTTTTTCTAATAGAAAGCGATGACCTAAAGTTAATAAAGTTTCTATTGTGAGCTTACTTCCACGGGTATGAAGTTATGACAACGATTAGGGGCACATAAATGCGAGAATATTATTATATAGATTATGCTAATTAAGTGAAATTACCATAACCAAGACTTTAGCTGATGTTGAAGATGAGTCACAATCCAGCAAAAAACAGCCTGTTAGTGTAAGAATTCACTCGATCCACTTGAATGATGTGCAGAACTACAATGAACTTCTTCAAACGTTCCTCCAAAATGTAGGTTGTGTGAACAGTTTCAAGCTGAAATCTACAACCAGAGGCGTATACCCCGAATATACGGACATATATCATGGAAATTTCAAGCAAAATTTCGGTTTTTAAGGTTTTGTGTTCCTATAAAACCCCTCCAAATTGAGTTAGAAGGTTGGAAATGAAATTGAGTTAGTTTTAGAGAAATGCCTTTGGGTTTTTCAAGTGTTTTCCCTTATATCTGCCATTTTGATATTTTAAATTTTGTATTTTAGCTACAATTAAAGTTTTTTTTTTAACACTTTAAAAACCCTTGTAGCATGTATAATTTGATGTAAAATCAACTGGTTAAGCTGATATTTTTTTTCACTTCAATAACTGAATTGCCATTACAACTGAATTAAAATTATTTTTAAATGGTATCTGGAATTATAAGCAATTTACTTTTTAATTAAATTACATTTAACAATTAGAATGTAATTATAATTGATGCTGTAGTTGAATTAATATTTGTGATGTTATTTTAATTCTTGAATCAATTAAAATTTGGCCAACTGTGATTATGATGCTACTAATGTTATAATGTTATACAAATATCATTTTAATATTATTACTAAATCTATTAAAAAAAAAATGATAAAATTTGAATATTGTGTTGCTTTTAATAAACTTTTCTTTTTTTAATTTTACCGAACTTAATATTGCTCACAGAATGCCATAATTTTTTAATTTTTATACTTGTGAATGACTAAGTGATAGACACGTCGAAATTAAAAGTTTATAGCGGTAACAATATTCTTGTTTTTAAGGCCTGAAAGCCCATTAGACATTTTAAAAAAATCCCTCAAATACTAAATCAATTTATTCATTTTTTATTTAAAGAATCATAAAAGCAAGGAACATTTGAAAACATTTAGAAATAAAAATTTAATATTGAAGAAGCAGCTTTGAAGCAGGGGTATTTCATTCGCACTTTAAATACAGGCCAGCGAGCGGCTGATTGATGTTGCTGTCTTATAATCAATGCTACGGTGGGAGCTTCGCTGAAATGGCCAACCGACCACAAACAAAAGCTTGGAAAATGCCGACCCTTCTAAAAGCTCTAAAGGCGTCGGGCATTTGAATCGTAAATCTAGCTCTCAGTTTTGTTGAAGGAACAACAATTGAAGCTAGCTTAGGCCGCTAAAACAGCACTACATTCTTTATCCCATCCATTATGAGAAATCATATTTTAGTAATATATTTATTATGATATTATATTTCAGGTAACGCCAGTACTTTTAACTTTTATAATTTCGCTAATCATATTGGATCCATTCATAGTCAAAATTAAAGTGACAATCACCAATGAAGGAATCCAAACATTGTACGGGAATCGTAAGAACTCAATATTCTTGACTGGATTACCCCAAGGGTCAATGTATCCGATCTTGAACGTTATATATACTGACGTCCTGTCGTACTCCTGTTAACACCCAGGCATCAAATCCTAACAACATACGCTGGCGATGCAACACAGTCTTGGTGCGTGTATCCCTAAGATCAATACTGCTTCCTATACTATACAATATTAGTTTATATACTATACAATACAGTATATATTTTTATATACTAAAAAATACAGTTTTTATACTATACAATATAATATTTATAAAGACAAAATTGGGGTCAACAAATGAAATTCTTCTTTAATAAAATTTAATGGTACTATAAGAATACATTTAAGAATTATTATGCGTAATTTTACGAATGTTTATTAAAAATTACAAACCCCATATTTAGAGAGCTCATACCTCCTGGAGTACCCTAGCGTTGGCTACAACTATTTTCAACATTAAAATTTAGTTATAGTATTAGTTTGGTAAGATCGACCCAAAATGAAAGGTGAGCCCCATCGCCTAAGTAATAATCCGAAATAATGAAACATTAATAAAAGCTAAAGATGAGTAATAGAACTCCTTAAAACGCATATCTGCAGAAAAAGGGGAATCTACAGAAAATATACAGTTCAGAAGCGTAAAATAAGGGGATATGAAAAAAAAAAAAAAATGATGCTTGGTTTAACAGATATTTTTGCGATAGGTGGTTAGGGTGGAATGGACCAGTGAAGTGCTCGGCACTCAGGACTGTAATGTCTAAGAGAAGTCGAAGACAATGATCTATTGCGAATCTATTATATAGTATCTATTTATATATATATATATATATATATATATATATATATATATATATATATATATATATATATATATATATATATATATATAGATACTAATATAATATAATACTAATATAATATAATACTAATATATATATATATATATATATATATATATATATATATATATATATATATATATATCATACAGATATATACTCATAGAAGAATAGCGAATTCGATACTAGTATGACTAACGCATTTCGGCGCGGAAGGACATCTCATTCACGGAAGGAGATCTCTCTTATAGCTCCTTTTCAGTCGATGTTCGGTAGTCTCATTCGGGTATGTCGGATTTTGTAATATCCTTAAATACCAAGCAAAGGTGATCCCTCGAATAAATGCAATAGTCTATAACTTTAATTAACTATAACATATAACTATATAATATAACTATAACTCATAGCTAAAGAATAATAAAAAGAACTTATATGTTTCTAAAACAAACATAAGGCATAGAAAAATGCTGTATAAGATATTGCTGTCGGAAGATATCACATATTTTCTTAGCCAACCCCTTATACCCAAGTCAGATTCCGCTCACGCCAAGGATATATAGCGTATTTTGAATGAGGGCGAGACACTCCAGTCACCATTTATTATTAAAAAAACCTGATCGAAATATAACTTTTTGTTATCGAAATTATTAATGCCTTATAGATTTTTTAAAATTATTTTTATGGTAACAATTAAAAAACACTAGCACTAATTAAATAAAGAAATATAATATGAATATTTATACATATACACAAAAAATAAGTAAAGATAAACATAGAACGATAGAGACGTGACTATTAAAATTTTAATTATATTTGACTTAATGTTCATTCTGAAATTTCTCTTGAATTCGGCCGTTTGGTGTAGTTTCTTCTTCTTCTTCTTCTTTGTCTTCCTCTTATGCCATCAGCTAGCGTCGAGGAGCCTCAATCCAGCGTAACCACTCCTCTCGGTCCCTGCTTAGCCGCTTCATCTCATTGAGCGATTTGCCTCTTTTACTTCCAATTCTTTGGATATATTCTTGGTACGTAATTCTGGGGCGTCCGCGTGGTCTCTTTCCTGTGGGTCGAGCCTCTAATACCTTTAGAGGATTTGTGTCCTCGTTCATCCGACAGACATGACCAAACCACTGTAGTTTTCTTTTTATTTTTTTTTTTTTTTTTTTTTTTTATTTTTATTTTTTTCTTTTCTTTTCTTTGCCGTCTTTCTAGAGTGGTTTTAAGCTCTGTAACGTCTAGTTGCTCTCTAATGCTTTCATTCCTAATGCGGTCCCTTCTAGTTCTCCCAATAGATCTGCGAAGAAACCTCATTTCCGCTGCCGTTATGCGACTAGAGTGTCTGTCCAGTGTTGTCCAGCTTTCTCCGCCATAGGTGAGTGTAGGTAGGTAAACAGACTTATATACATGCATTTTGGTCTTCTTATCTACTTCTCGGTGGCCGATAATGCTATTAGTAATCTGGTAATACACTTGATTCGCCTTACTTATTCTGTTTGATATTTCGGCGTCTATCTTACCCGAGCTACTAATTACGGTCCCTAAGTAGGTATATTCCTTCACTACCTCAAGTGTCTCGCCATTGCAGATGAGTTGGACATCTTCCTGTTCTTCCCTCGCCATAACCAGCACTTTACTCTTGTAGGTGTTAATTTGCATCCCTTTCCTGAGCAACTCTTCTTCCCATTCTACCAGAGCTTGTTGTAGTTTGGTCTTGGTGTCGGCTATTAGGACTATGTCATCCGCGTATAAAAGGCTTTGAACGAGGACAGTTCTCATATTCCATTTCCCAATTGTTGTCCATGCAGTTCGGCGCTTGCAGATTTTGTGGATTTCGTCCATTACGTTTATAAATAGAAGGGGACTTAAGCTATCTCCCTGTCTAACTCCTCTCGCAATTGGTAAAGGTTCCGATTCCATACCATTTATTCTTACCACTGCCATGGCACCTTGGTAGGCTGACTGTATGGCTGCCAGCAAGGCTCCAGGTACACCCTTGGCTATTAGTGCATTCCAAATTTCTTTTCTTGGGACCACATCAAACGCTGCCTTCAAATCAAGAAATGCAAGATATAGATTCTTATCTCTGTCCCAAGCTTTTTCAGCAATATTTCTGAGAACAAAGATATGATCCTGCGTCTGTCGGCCTGGACGAAAACCAGCCTGTTCCGCTTCTAATTGCCCTTCTACAATCCGCCGGAGTCTCTTTTCTAGAATAGAAGTGTAAAGTTTATAGACTACGGAAAGCAAACTAATGGGTCTATAATTTTTGCAGTCTGTTGTGCATCCTTTTTTATAAATAGGGAGGATAATACAATATTTCCAGTCCCTGGGAATTTTCTTTCTGTCATACACTTCTTGGAACAGCGATTGAAGTGCTTTAAGAAGTTCTTGACCACCATATTTCAAATACTCTGGTGCAATTCCATCCCTTCCTGATGCTTTACCTCTTTTTAGCTTACGGATTGCATTTTCTATTTCTTCTTCCTCTATAACCTCCAGGCTTTCCTGCATGTTGGACTCTCGTTCATGGTAATGGCCTGTTTCTGGGTTTTCGGAGAATTGCTCCTGGAAATATTGCTTCCATCTGCCAAGGATCTTTTCCTTATCTGTAAGTACGATTCCATCGCTACCTTTTACATTTCTAATGGGCTTGCATTGCTTTCCTCTTAACGTTTTAACTTTTCGCCAAAATGTTCTTATAGATTCGCGATGGTCCTCGCTCAGCCTTTTACCAAAATCCTCCCATGACTTTTTCTTGGCCTGGCGTATGGCTACCTTACATTCATTCCTGGCTATTCGATAAACGTGTAGCTTTCCTTCAGTTCTATCTTTAAGGTATGCTTTCCAGGCAAGCTTCTTCTGAGAAACCAGTCGTTGGAGGTCATTGGTCCACCAATCTGTCCGCTTTCCCTTACCGGACACTCTCTTCTTCCCACAAACTGTATTTGCTGTTTCCAGGATACATGTTTTGAGTGCCTTCCATATTGGTGTAGTTTAAAGTAACGTAATTTCTTTGCCAAGTAACATCTTTTTAATCATAATGTTTTTAAGATATTTTCTGAGAGTAGAATGTAAAAGAGTGTAAAATGTAAACGTTCAGTAAATCAGTTTTATCATTTTAAAGGCTTCTATCATGCATGAGGAAAGTATGAATTTTAGAATTTTGAATAGCTAGGCTAGGTAAAAGCAGAGCTCGATATGAACGAAAGAAAAATGTATTTATTTATAACATATTTTGTCATTTTTTTTCGCATATTTAATCACATTACATGATACGTATGAATCTTTAATTTGACATACACATGTGGCAAAGTAATAATATTTAATAAACAATCTAAATCTAAATAAATACGTTATGCAAAATTAGGTCATAACCTGATTTAAAAATTGAGCGAAATGAGTATAGACAAATAAAAAAATAGATATAAACCGAAAGAAAAAAAAAATAGTAACTTTAAAAATTAAATACATATCAACTATAAAAACTAAATTAAATATATGCACATGCACAAATTAAAAAGAAGAAGACCTAAGCAATAACAAACAATAAACAAACTTAATATGATACCTAAACTGTGTTGTTACAAAAAATTTTACATTTAATTATAATTGAATTCTGAAACTAAAAACTGCCTGTATTTCAATGAATGCTTCATGAGTTTATATCAGTTGGGGCCATTTAAAATATCATGTCCTGGTGTTTTTTGATCATTTAGTAAAATACTTCCTAAATATTTACATCTAAAATTGTTTAATATGGGGCTTCTGGAAACTATGAGAAATGCGTTTTCTTACTCATTAAAATTAAACATCTAACAAATATATAATATATATTTCAGCCAGGTTTTGAAATTAAAGCCAAGAGCTCAGTATAGATTTGATGGTTTTAATAATTAAAATAATATAAATCACATTAGAATAGAATTTAAAAAAAAAAATAAATCCCTTGAAGAACAGGGAAATAAATGTTATTTTTTATATACACACATACATAGAAGAATCGAGTTATGATGGCAAGATAGAAACCATATTTACTGTTCATATTACTGGGCATGGCTCAAGGCACACCCACCCAGAGGAGTTCCAGGTAAATTGGTTGTCCCAATATAATTTTCGGAAAATCGAATTCTGTCACAGGAAATGTAATTAACAGAAAATTTCTTGACTATTTCAGAACAGTTCGTAACAAAAAAAAAACATTGGTCAATAATTACATATATTTATTTATTCCTACGGAATCCACCTTATAGTTTATATATTAATATGTAAATAAATATATTCATCAGCCCGTTATTGCATTAAAATTTTGTTTAAATATCAGTTTCTGGAACTTATAAAGTTAGAAAAACTAATAAAGTTAATATTAAAATATCTAAGACAGAGTTTCCCAGATTTTATGCCACCGCATAGCACTTTCATTTTTCAGATAACAGGGCGTATCCTAAGTAAAAAACATTGCCGATTGTATTAAGTATATAATCATTATTATTAAACTGCATAAAAATAAGTTACACGCAATTATTATCACCCATCATTATTATAAGTTTATATTTTTCTAAATTAACAAAAATTGCGATGTCAACACAACTCTACCGATCCATACGAAACTGGTGAAGAGTGGTTTAGGGTCCTATTAATTAAACGAAATGAAAAAAAAAAAAAACGACATCCGTAAGCAAATCAAAACAGGAGATACAAAACAAAACGTTTCAAGATTTTTTATTTAGTTCACACTACTTTTTCTTCCTTATAAAGGCATAAAATCTAAAAAGATATTGATTTGGTTTACAGTTCGGAAATTCACCCTTAAAACGGTTGTAGTAACGGTGAATTTGGATAAAATCCTGGGAATTATCAATGCTAAAATGAAAGCCAGACATTGTCAGATAAAAAATCCTCCAGAAAAATTAGAAAATTTTCTATTTTTTTATTTCTATGAAAATTCGTATTTAAGGATTTTAAGGGAAGATAAAAGCAAATATGACTTGGTTTTTATATAAAATATATTTTTTGTTGCCTACTTTACTGAAAGCATCTTTAAGGATATAATCAGCAAAATATTTTCTTTATTTCACACAAAAAAAACAAATTGCTGGAATCCATGCAGTGCAAAGGGAGAAAATAGTAATATAAAAATTTGTTGAAATTATATAATATAATTTTTTTCTCGGCTCCTAGAGCGCATTGGCAAGAACCCTTGGACAAGTGTTTAATATTTTTTGACCTTGTACCACCAAAAAATGTTTCATTGAAATCGGTGATTTCACGTCCGTTGCCTCCTCTTGTAACTTAATTTTATTTTACTCTTCGAAGTTAGCAACAAATTTTCAGATTACTACGTAACCATTGCATTTTGATATTATATTATACTAATAAAAAAACAGTAGAACAAATTTATTGAAATAAAAGTTTAGTAATCAGTAGAGTTTCAATAACGAGAATTAATATTAATACACTTTTATATTAGTTGGAGCTGAAGCGATAACTTACATTTTGGCAAAGACGATTTAATGATTACTCGAGTGGGACAGAACTTACCTGAAACAAAAAGGAAAGAATAATTACAAATACGGACATCATAAATAAGAATTAATATTGAGAAATTATAATTAGTAAGAATATGATTAAAATATTATTATTTTCTATAAATGAAAACCACGAATGATTTTTATGTTCAAGGTTAGGTTTCAATCAGTCGTTTTAAAATGAATGAATAATTTTTTTTTTTAGTAAATCATTTAAAAATAGGCAAGTAAGGGAGCTCTATCATAAACCCGTGCCTCCCTGAAGACTTGGAAAGACAGATGTGTGTTAATTGGAAAGACAGATGTGTGTGATTAATTTCCATCTATTTCTTCATCCCTTCGGCCAGACAGGTTAGTAATAGAAGTCAAGTCGGAAACCACCCCTTTGTCCGCTCAACAGACCAGGAAGATGTAGTACTGGTTGGTAAGGGAGGGTATGAAGGAGTCAATGTAAGAGGTTGTTAAGATGGATTGGGGTGGGTATCGTCCTTCGATGACCGATGGGTCTAAGTTAAGTGAACGGTTTTCGCGAGCACCAGCAATATTTTTAAAGCTCGTAACAAATTCATTGTTTTATATATATATATATATATATATATATATATATATATATATATAAAGCTATTAAAATATATATATATATATATATATATATATATATTTATAATAGCTTTATTTATTTATATACAGGTGTCATAAATATATACAACCATTGAATTTGGTGGCTAAAAATTTGACGTTGTAGCATGATAGAGAGTAATAAACCAGCGGTACCTCTTCCTTTGTTGATTTACAGGTTACATTTAGCCAAACGGATCCTTCATTCAGTTCCTTTTCAGCCTTCTACGGCTGTTATCGGGGATGTTGGTTGTGGTCATGCCTTGAATTCGTGAGTCAGTTTGTCCGTGTATGTTATCGTGAAATGTATTGAGTCCTTATATGTTCGTGAACAGTTGGCATGTAAAGGTCTGTATGTAAAGTGATATTGCTAATGTAACATGGAGCTTTGGTCAAAATCCTAAAAGTTTTTTAACTGGAAAATTTGATGGAAAATTATTGTCTGTCCTGTATATCAGTGAAGCGTAGGCCCAATGGGGTTTAGTAAGCAAGTTTAAGTGTCTAAATTTCAATTTCGAACGTCCATTGTTACAATTTCGAAATATAATATTTTTATTTTACTATATCTATTACAAACAATGCACAAACGTCTCTTTTGTTCAAGGCTAAATAAAGATGATCCTATGCATTATTTTATGTCTTTGTTGTTACTATATTGCATCAGTATATTTAAAAAAAATACATTACAACCGAAATTCCAAGGTTTATGAAGATTGGTGAGACCATTTTTGCATTCAACTATGTTTGTTACAAGTGGAAAGGTCATAACTGTCTCATACTTATTAGACTACAAAAAACAATAATAAAAATGAGTTATTGGTAAAATACTGAAATATAACAAAATCGGATAATGTCCATGTTCGCGGAAATAGTTTTTTTTTTCTTTACCCTTGTAAAGAATTGATTCGCCCTAAGGAGTTGATTGACAGACAGAGATTACATTTTAATTGCATTTATTGCCTTCTATTAGACATTTTTCCTTTGAGTTTTATTATATTTTCTAAATTTGGTTTTATGACTGAGAGATTAAATTAAGTTCACTGGGAATTAGTGAAATGAGATTCTTCTAACTTTAATGTCACTTAGCTTAATCATATTAAATCATATGAAATATATAGTAAGGCAAAAGATTGCGATCGTGAAAAATTTCGAGTTCGAGTTTTTAACGGAAATACACGTTTGAACTGGTCTCCTGAGGCCAAGCAACCAAATCTCGCAAAATGGTCTGTGCGCGCGCGCGTGTCTGTGTGAACAGCTTAGCATAAAAACGAAAGGCTTTATTAAACTGGAAGTAGGTATATGCCTATGATATTACAACAACATTTTCGCAAAAATAGACTTACTGAAAATGGTACTTTGTATTATTGATTTTACGTTTTTTTTTTGTTTTTTTTAATTTTCCCGAAAACGACTGTAACGATTTTTATGAAACTTGCCTAAAGACCTCGCTTTAAGGCCCTTTAACTTTTCATGTATGCAGTACATAACCGAGAAAATGCAGGGGAAAAAGTTATGACGATATGAAAATTTTATTTTCGTATAAATCAAAAAGTAATGGTAATAATGGATATCATCACATGAAAAGTAATAAAATTCACCCCCCCCCCAAAAAAAAAAATAACAAAAATCATCGAAATAGGACCAATATTAGCAAAGCTTAATGGACTTGCCGGAAGTAACGCTTAATAGCATCGATTTGTTTATGAGTTTATATCAGTTGGGGCTATTTAAAATATCATCCTGGTGTTTTTTGATCATTTAGCAAAATACTTCCTAAATATTTAGGAATTTTTATTAATAGAAATTTTATTTCAAGAAATTACAAATTTTATGTAAGTATTTACTTGGGATGTTACAGCAATTTTATCGCTAAAATCGATTTACCGGAAGTACCACTTTCTATTATTGATTTTACACTTTTTTACAATTTTCTCGAATAAGATTCTAACGATTTTTTTTTTAAATTCGTAGTAATCTGACAGGCCTGAATTATCAAAATGGCTTCCTCTAAGGTACCTTTTAATTTTGTTGATTCCAAATAATTAACCGTCTCTCATCATGTAATAAAAAAAATAGACAAATATAAAATATGAAACAATTTTATTTTTAACTAAAGGAGAAAGTGAATTTCCGGAAATGAAAGTAATAACATATATCGACATGTTTTTTTTAAAAAGGCGTAAGCGCCATTTAGCAAACTTTACAGGAAATACATGAAACGATTTTTCTCAAAATAACAATATATATTTTTTTTAATTTTATTCTTTATTGTATAGAGCAGGAGTTTATTAACCTGGCAAAACATTTATAGTTACAACATATTTTAAAGGCTTCTAGGACTGGTTAAGGCCAGAGTGACGGCTGAGAGTCGTTAGTATTTGGTGCTTACGTCATCAATAGTCGATTTTTAGACCATTTCCAATTTCTTTTTCGATATCGTGAGCGGGAATCGAAAGAGATCATGTTTATGTCCCAAAATCAATTGAAATATAAATTTCGAATTTTTGGCACTTAAGCTTTTTTTAAAAAAAACACGTCAATATGTATAATTTACCGTTGAAAAACTAAAAATGAAAAACTAATATCTAGCATAAGTCGCGAAGAGAGAAAAAACGCATAAACTTAACGTAATATGCAGTTATTAATTTCTACTTTTATAATATTTAATGGAAACTAAATGCTTTCATAAAAACTAAGTAGAATTTTCATATAAACTAAATATAAACTTAAAAAATTTCACTAGTTTAATTTTTGCAGAAATTAATTCCTACAGAAAGAAAAAATCTGTTCAGATTTTTTTTTTCTATTCAAACCTTTTTTGAACTTATGCAGCCTTATTTCTCCTCTTCCACTTTCATCTATCTAGGATAAATGTTCTCCGATTCGGCGCTTGTGGAAAATTGTCTTTATTTACTGATTACATCCGTCTTGTTTTTTTAAGGAGGGTCATGGCCAACAACCGTGTCATATACGTAATATAGGTCCCGATTTTCTACTTCAACATGCACGCCAAGCCAATTTTAATTTCTAATTTATATCTTTAGATACGGAGTGGTGAGCCTTTTTCAAGTGATTTCTCCATAGTCACGGGTTTATTATAATTTTAGAGTATGGAAAATAATATCTTGATAGAATAAATCTATTCGATAAATACCATGATGGACTCCTGCATCCAAATTTATTTAATGGAATGTAAAATTCGTTCTTCCAGCAGTTCATCCTCACAACATGAGGATTAATCCAATCGGCAATCGTGTAATCATTAACGAGCCGCTGAACCAGATTACCCACGTGGGAACTGGACAAAATAATGCTTTAATGAGGAATTGTGTGATTAAGAAGAGATTAAATCCTAAATTGCACGTAATTTATGCCTCAATCTGAAATATAATCAGTTCATTTATACAAAATTTCAAAATTTATAAAATAATTTTTAAATTATATCATTGCGATAAATAATAATGATAATATATATATATATATATATATATATATATATATATATATATATATATATATATATATATATATGAGTAGAAAACAAAAAATGGACAGAGACTGTGCTTCCATATACCCGCGGGGCTTTGGAGGCGTAAAATTACTAATTGCGTTTTTTAAGGTGGAAAAAATCATGTTACAATTTAAATAAATCTTATTCATTGAAAATTGAATTTGAAGTGTACATATTAAGCGAATAAATAATTACTGACATTAAATCGAAATAGATTCATTAGTTCAATAACACTTGATTACTGTCCTGAAATACTTGCGTCATTCCTGTAGTCGTATCTGTGAAATTCACGGCATAAATACCACGATTTATTAAATTTTTAATTTTCTGTTTCAGAGGAAAGGCACTAAATAACTTTAAATACGCATAGTTTTGCCTATTTTTAACGTAAAAAGAAATAAATAAATAATAATGATATGGACACATAGGAAATTACATTTCTTCTTTTCTAAACCCAAAAATGCTGAAAAAAAATTTTCTCTGCGTTTCACCTTCTTCATCTATTTGGGGATCTACCACATTTTGTTTTACAACATTCTCATGTAAGGATTTCTGCTAAATCACCTGGACAACTCAAGTTAAAAGCATGTTTTTATGATGCCAATCTGTTCTTGTAATAAGGATATGACTTGTAAGAGATATTCTACAAAATATGAGGAAGCAGAAATAGTCAGAACAATTGATATAATTAATAAAAAAATAAACAAAAAATAATGTAAATAATGCAATGTAGAAAACTACATTATTTATAGTAAAAATTAAAAAACGAGTGGGCGATAATATCACATAAAACCTGAATGACTTGAATAAAACCACAAAAATACGGCTTCAAAACTTAAACACAGATTGATCAAAAATACTTACGAGCTGACACATGTCACCCTTCTTACTAGAAAAATGGTTGGAAGGAAACGCCTTCATCTCTACAGATGAAGATTTGCAAACAGAAAAAAAAAAATCACAATCTCAAAAATAAAAAGTTAGTAATGGAGTAAACGAGAAGCGGTGACGTCATCAACTCGAAACTCGAAATTGGTCAACTTTATTCGCTTTATACTTTGAGTCTATAACAGTTAATTCTTTTGTGCAATCTTTAATGGCATATTATTTCTGTTAAATGATACCAATTCTTGCTTTCTAGCTTTTATAGAAGCGTGGCTACGAGCTAATAAAAATGACTCCAAGCGTCTTTAAATGTTTCTATAAAATTTTACATTAAAAAAATATATTATGAACAGTACTTGAAATCATCAAAACCTACACAGGTGCAATTTATACGAGAACTTTAATCATGAATACATGATTTCAGTTCCCCCAAAAAAATTGATAAATATGTGCTTTAAAAACATTTTTGAAATACTCATTTTTAAAAAAAAAATATTTCTCAATAACACGAGTATACCAAAATACTTATTTGAGTTATTCGAAATTCAATCTAAATTATGAATTATGAATAACATTGAATTTTCTAAAGGAAGAAGTTGTTCTTGATAAAAAAAAAAAAAACTTATTTTAATTGAGTTTTAGTTACTTGAGCTTTAAAAATGCAAACAAATCAATATTTCCGAAATCATTTAATGCCTCTATGAGTGGAATATAGCTCTACTTAGAGAGGATTCATTTTGCTCTTCATTTAAACAGAATAATAAATCATCTTTCCATTTTTTTTTTTTTTTTTTTATCCATTTTTCAATGGTAGAAAGGATTAATTGCCTGATAAAACAATAACGGGTTCGAAGAATCTCTCTAGAATATTTACTTTGATTGCCATTTAATTGATATTTATTGCTTGATATTACGAAGCTGAGTTAAGTCAACGATCATTTCCAAGACTTCATTATTATTAGGTACCTATTCCAAGAATGAAAACTGAAATGATTAGAAATGCTACATGGAATCAATGTTTCAAATAATTAACTGATACAGATGTCGGAAATTAATAAAATCAATCAATTTTATATCAATGTTGGAATTGAAGGAATAATACTTATCTACGATTTTATATTGCTTCAAATGTATATATATATGTGTGTGTGTATATATATACATGCACATCTTTTATTAGGAAGAACTGTCACAATACGAACAATTTTTGTTTCTGTTATTTTGTTTGGAAAGCTTTTTCGAGACGTATATTTCTTAGAGAAAATTGTCAGATTCATTGTATTAATATTTATCGCAATAAAAAAAATATTGTTAGTTTAGCTATTATAGGTTTACTAGTCAAACATAATCAGTTCCTTCAAACTGTGATCAGAGAGTAATTTTATAAAGATATTTTAATTTTATTATAATATTATTCTTATGCCTAGTTAGGAGGCTATATAATATGTATCAAATTTTCTTCGGTATGAATAAGTAAATGAAAACATGATTATTTATATTTTTATGTTATATTTTTATGTTAATTATGTTTAAGATATTATTTTGTACTCTAATTCAATCAAATAATTTGAGTTGATTTTTATTTCCAAATTCAATTTTTTTTTTCTTTCTTTTTTCTTTTTGGTAGTTTGTTTATGTAAGTATTTATTTTAAACTGTGATGGAAGTTTCTCCTTTCCTTTCAGGAACGAAAATATTATGCCCTTCGTTTTATCTGGATTCAGATCTATCTTCAAATGTTTCAGTTCTTCCACTATTTTTTGACAAGCAGTTACCAACTGCCTTACAGCTTTGCTTGACTGCTACTTGTGACGACAATATCATCTGCAAAATCAATTTATTGTTTAGTAAAAAGGGTTTTATTTTTAAGTATATAATACTAGTAATGGGAAGAAGGAAAATTCTAATAATTAATTATACTGTAATATATTTCAATTAAGGAATATAGTGATATAAGGAAGAAATTATTCCACTAATAAACCACTAGGCTTTATTTATTTTTCATAAATGTGCCTTCATAATCTATAAACACTAAAGAAATAGAACTGTTTTGTTATGCAACACTTGTATGAAAAATTGTCACAATTTAATTCATGATTAAAAGATCAAAAATAAACAAAGGACATTTTTTTTTAAGCAAGAAAGATAAGTAATATTGACTAATAAAATTGCCGAAATAATCTTTATCAGCGATAAAATTAAACAGGCAAACTTCAAACGCTTTTTCTGTAAAATAATGCTTTTTCGTATTGCGGCACTCTTCTTCCAAACAAACTACACACATATATATATATATATATATATATATATATATATATATATATATATATATATATATATATATATAGAGAGAGAGAGAGAGAGAGAGAGAGAGAGAGAGAGAGAGAGACAGAGAGCTACCAGCAATTTTAAATTGCAACAAAGTAATGCCCAGTCATTTAAATATGATTACATCCAATTTTCACTATGCATCATTCCTTCGAATCAGTAATAAAAGATATAAATAAAATAAAATAAAACAGTAATAAAACAGTAATTTAATAATTAATAATTTTTAAAAAGTATAACATTAGAAAAATAAAATATTGCCATTTAATGTTGATATTTCAATAATAAATATCGTTTGAACTTCTTTGTAATGCTTCAATAACAATTCTAAAAAAGAGAAGGATGAAAAAAAATAGAAGATATTTATTCGTCGAACTCTGAATATAAACAGAAATATATATTCAAAGAATAAAATAAATACTCTTTGCATAAAATAAAATAAGCACGACGTATTAGAGAATATTTCTCGATAAATCGCTATGAAGTGTAATTTACCAGTGATCCGGAAATTACGGTGGAATGATTTTAAGGATTAAAATATGTAGATCGAAAATCGGGGTTTAGTTACGTACGCACGACCGTAACAGAAACTGCTTACAAATATTTTAGGCCTAAATCTTGCTATTTTGCTTCTTTACACAGTTTTTACATCTTAACCTGTCAAAACATTCATTGATTATCAGAGAACTCTCGGGATAAACGCCGTACTAGTCATGTCGTGTAAAGCAAGAGGAAGAACAATACACAGTTGGTATCTCTTCCGTGACATTAGTCTCAGTGTATATATCACTGGAGTAGATCTTTCATCCAGGTCCTTTTCAGCCTCGCTGGAATCATTTGAGCCGTTTGAAATGGGTCCGAATGTATTGGCTGATTTTTGGAATATGTAATTCAGTATGTAAAGTTTTGTGAGCGACGTACCAAGGTAATATTTTTGTAAGTCTGCTGCTGTAAAATATTTGCTAAAATTGAAATGTATTTTTAATAAATAGACGGATATTCTAACTTTTTATATCATTTTCCATTATATAATACATATATTCTCCATAGTAAACCTTTCGGGAAAATCATCCCTATCTTTAGAACTTTAATTTTTCAAACATATGTAGATACAGAAACTTATTAATTTTTTCTTTGAAGTCTTCTTAAATTGCCATCTATTTATTAAATGCCAAACTTGTGAAGGCAACAATATTTAAGAAGTGTTTAAGACTTGATGAGGTTGTCAGAAAATTTCAAACTTGTTGGTTACGTTGGTTCGACTAGAACAATTCAATTTTTAAGACCGAAAATTTTCTATTTTAATATGAATAAATAACAGGTATTAAATTTAGGGATTGATAAATTATTTGTCACTTCTTTAAATTTGTTTTATTGAAAACTAGTTTCGAATGTTATACATTCATCCTCAGTTCAAGGTTTAAATGGATTATATCAAACAGAAAAGTTTGTACTGGTTTCTTCTCGCATTGAACTAACAATTCTTCTCGCATTCAGATTTCTGTGAGTGTTGCTGAAAAATTTAAATTAATTCTCTTCTCATTTAAATTCCTCTGCATGCTTAAACTTGTTTATGCAAGGCTATTTAATATTATTTTAATTAAAATTTCCTTTGAATGATACACTATCTCTTTGTCTAGCCTTTTATAGACTTTGGATGTGAGATGTGCTATTTCTAGTGGGTATTTATTTGATTTTGTATTTTTCTGTGTCGAATGAAGCCTGGATTGACCAAGCGTTGATTGGTTAGTTATTTACAGCTATTTAAGGGGGTAAATGTTTTCTCGCTGCGTTTATGATGTTTTATTTTATTATTATTAATTTATTTTTCGATGGTTTAATTTATTCATTTTAGATCTGTAACTATGAAACAGTATAAATAGCTAATCACATAAATATTACTTACTACACTTCTTCTGGAAGTGTATCTTACCAGTTATAAAAATAAATAAATACTCTTTCGATATTAATGTATATTGAGCATCCCTGAAAATATAAATTGTCTTTTTATATTTTAATTGTCAAAACTAGAAACTCGCTCGAAGTTGACAAATTATTTCATATCTTACTCACGACGAAATAATTTCCTCCCTTAGTAAGATTCCAGTCAACCGACCTCCTTGAAGCCCCAGCGATTCCTTCCGCCTGGCTGCAAAGACCCTTAGAGAGCGTTCCAGCATCACAATCGCATCCCTTGTCCCTATCATGCAGCTCGCTCAGAGCCCTATAACCACTGACCTTTTGTCTCTGTCCGGCCGGTTGCCATGAGGAAACGGCCCTTCTTGGAGGGCATATTTCATCAGGTTTTAGGGCTTCTTGGTTTGACCTCAGGTGTTCCCTTAATTCCTGCCCATATGTCCTTAGAGTTTATGGCAAAAGTCAGGCGTATTTTGTTAAGCTTGAATCATATTTCATATAGAAGACATGATTTAAATATTTTTTTTAATTTATATTATATTCACTTAGTTAATTCTGAACAAAATGATGCACTTCAATACTGAACACTCCATCTAAAAAAAAAATTAATAATAAAAAAATTATTAACTTAATTTTGGTGCTGCCATGCAATATCTTATTTCTCAACTTGAAGATAAGCCGCAGATTTTTTATTTTAGATTAAAAAACAGTTGAAATAAAGCCGATATTTCTCGGATTCGCTTCCGTTTCTTCCTTTTTTTTTTTTTTATCGGTTCTTGAAATACCTAAAAAAAATTATGAGAATTTCAAAATTAAAAATATAATTAAAAAATACTCTGTGTGTACTACGTAAAAAAATATGTTTGATTTTATTACATGATCTCTCAAATTGTTTATTTTTCTCTGGCTTTCGTCTCTCTTACACCTAAGCTGACTACTTATCCCTTCAAAAATTATCTTTTTTTTTTCGTTCTTGTCTTTATTATAAACTGGAGATTTTTATATAATATAATGACGGATTTCTTACATACAACTCAACGAGTTTAACCATGTAGTAAAGCTTGAGAGTGAAACACAGTAAGGCTGTTTATTTCAGATCCAGCAATAATTAATTTTGATTTTTGTGCTATTTAGTAGATTTTTGGGAAAATAAAACTCAGAAATACATTCTCGAACATTTATTACTGAAATAATTCTAATTTTTTTAATATATATATATATATATATATATATATATATATATATATATATATATATTTCTTTTCGTTTCTTTTTAGGGAGTACTTCTTCTACGGTGGCCCGAAGCCCTCTTAGAAGGAATGGGAAGCCAGGTTCCGTGAATAATTTCGATTATAAATGTTTATCTTCCCAAGATAAACATCACAATCTTTTCTTCATCACATAATTAACTCACGTTGTCATCATTTGGTATTGGTCCATCCACAATCTCTGAATTCAAATCTCGAATACAGGTATGTACTTCATCTTTTAATTCCTCCTCATGGCGGTGCATTCCTCGAAAAAATTCTTATGGACTGGTAAATAGATATTGTCGGTACAAATTAAGAATTTAAAATTAACAAAAACAAATGAGCATTCAATTGCTGAAACAGCAAACGTTTTTTTCGAATAACGGTAAAGGTGGGTCAAATTGACCCAGAGTTTGAATAGATCGTAAGTTATTACGCATTGCTTAAAAATGCCGCTTACCTGAATAACACCGCTTTGTCGATAGCTAGGCTGATACTCCGATAAGCGTATCCTAAGGCTCATGGCGGAAATCCTAGAGGTGCGTCTACATTTCAATAATACATTTGGCTCGGGCCAATCTGACAGCCTTGCCATTTGAGGGTTAATATTTCCTCAGTTTCCCAATTTTAAGAACACAAGGAAATGCAGTGCGCTATATGATAGGTATTTGATAAACAAAATGGTTAAATATTCATATAAATGTAAAAAAATATATACTCTTCCAGTATAAAATTAAATATATATATATATATATATATATATATATATATATATATATATATATATATATATATATATATAATTGTATTGTATAATTGTAATATATATATATATATAATTGTATTTTCATTTCAGAATAAAAATTGGGAAAAAGAGGAAATTATTAATTAGTAAAATAAAAGGCCAATGACTTCGAGGTTTCGGCAATCTTGGCCCATTTTCAAATCTGTAAAAAATCTAACTGATTAGTCGATATATATATATATATATATATATATATATATATATATATATATATATCGACTAATCAGTTAGATTTTTTACAGATTTGAAAATGGGCCAAGATTGCCGAAACCTCGAAGTCATTGGCCTTTTATTTTACTAATTAATAATTTCCTCTGTTTCCCAATTTTTATTCTGAAATGAAAATACAATTATAAAAACGAATGTGAAGATTTTCGAGTACCTGGAGAATCCTCTAAGTAGAAAAAAGTAGGTTAGTATTCTACGTGCGACTTTCGGACTTGAGATCTGGTCCAAACCTGCAAACTCTCCGAAAGTCGGGCAACTGTTTTTGGCGAGTACTCTAAGAGCAGGGATTATGGAGTACAGTTCTCGAAAGCCTCTTGAGAGCAAATTGCTCTCAAGTGGAAATACGCCGTTGGGTCTTTAGGGACAATTTAAGTTAGGGACAATTTTTTCCAATATAATTCATTTTTTTTTCTTATGCAGCAGGGAAAGAGTAATAACAATTGAATATTTACCTAAATATTTTTAAAATTACTAAACTTTATTTTTAATTTTTTTTATGATCAATAATTCTGACCGGAAAATCTATGAATTTTAACTAGTAAGAAACAGAACAGCGTATCGCAGATGGTTCAATAAAAGAATTTTTAAAATGACAACGTAATTAAATACAGCTTATTGAAATAGATCTAAATAAAAATTTTCAAAAACATGACCATGTTTTTTAGACATGCATCATATTATAAGGTAAATCAGATTGATTATTTAATGTATTTGTCATATTTATAAACAATTTATTAATATATAATTAAAATTTAGTTTCTAATGACCATTAAATATTATATTTCAGTATGATCCTGATGATGGGGCAGAATCCCGAAACGTTCACAATGTGTTGATGTGAGTGCCAGTAAAAAAACTTTTTTGAAAAAAAAAAACGACTTAATAGATAAAAATAATTTTCCTTACAAAAGTAAATTATTAAGTAGCATTAGTGACAATTACAAATCAACCTGAATAGTTGAACTTAATATTTTTACTTCCTTTTACGAAGTAAAGGAAGTATTGTATTCGCGAAAATTTTCGGTTTTCAGATTTCAACGGAAATATCCATTTTGACCATCCCTGAATCCATTTTGACTAGTTTCGTCGTGGCGTCGCTACGTACGTACGTTCGTACCTCGCATAACTCAAAAACGGTTTGCCGTAGAAAGTTGAAATTTTGTATTTGGGATTGTTGTAAAATCTATTTGTGAACCTCCCTTTTTGGTCACTGCTTGATCATCAGAAGTGGTACTTTACTTGAAGGTCATAATTGATTTCCATCAAAAATTATATTAAAATACTATGCAAAACTTCTCAAATTTAGTATTTATAATTTATGTATTGATTTAAATAACAAACTAGATTTTGATTAAATTGGAAAACCGGAAACAGTACTTTACTTGAAGGTCATATTAGACTTTCATCAAAAATTATATTAAAATATAATGTAAAACATCTCAAATTTGGTAAATAGGACTTTTATATCGATATGAATGTATTTACTATATTTTGGTTAAAATTGGTGAGCCGGAAAGGGTACTTTACTTGAAGGTCATAATCAGCTTATATCAAAAATTATATTTAAATTAAATACATACATCATATGTTTCGGTAATAAAGGTTACAAACGCAATTTTCCAATCCAATTAAACATTTTTATTACTTGTTTTAAGTGTTAAAATTGAGTGTAAAATACTGGTTTTCCTCCCCATTTGAGTGTGTGTGTGTGTGTCAATAGATGGATGTCGCGACGCCGAGTGTCGTTTTTGAGATACTGCAATCTTCGGAAACTAGTAACCAAATTCAGGATCACTTTTTGAGCCACCGATTTATAGTTTAATAGGCTTACAAGGAAGTCACGTGTTGTCCACATCAGATATTTTAATGTCGTTGCCAAGCCACTAAGACTCGTTCGTTTCAACTATTAACTTGTTTTACGTCCTTCTCTTCAAAATTCTCAAGTTGCGGAGCGGCTTGGCGGCGACATCAAAAAAATGTTTAATTTTTATAAACTTATTTTACTGTTAAAGGCATTTTCCTCACTATATCGCTTCGTTGTAGGCGCTGGAAATATTTTTTTATTTTCTTCTTTAAAATATTAATTTGCACCTGTCAACAGTAGGTGTTGACAAGTGTGGATTCCTTTTACTTTTAAAATAAACTTATTTTACTGTTCAGGATAATTTGGAATAGTTACTAATGGAACTTAATAATTTACTTATGCAAGAAAAATTAGTTTTATCTACTCAGTGATTCTTGTGTACAGTTTTGAAGTCATTCTTTTTTTTCAAAAAAGATTTTTTATTGGTACTCACATCAACACTTTGTGTTCATCGGGATTCTGCCCTATCATCAGAATTATACGGAAATATAATATTCGATGGTCATTAGAAACTAAATTTTAATTATATATAAATACATTTTTATAAATATGACAAATATATTAAATAATCAATCCGATTTACCTTATAATATGATGCATGTCTAAAAAACATAGCCATATGTTTGAAAATTTTTATTTAGATCTATTTCAATAAGCTGTATTTAATTACGTTGTCATTTAAAAAATTTTTTTATTGAACCATCTGTGATACGCTGTTATGTTTTTTACTAGTTAAAATTTATTTTAACTAGTAAATTTTATTTATTTATTTTTAGTGGTTCTTGTGTACCTTTTCGGTATATTATTTTTCTTTCACATTCCTCAGTGGAAAACTTAAAATACTAAAGAAATGGGTAAGGCCTACTAATCATGTTGCTTCTAAGAGGCAGCAAAGATTAGCTTATTTATTTATTTAGTATAAAATTAAAACTGTTGGATTCACCTTCTTTTTTTTTTTTAGTACTTGGTAAAGTTTATTAATTGCCCATTGCGTTTCTCACTTTTGGGAAAATTACTGTTTTATTTATTTGAAAAGAAAATAAACAGATTCAGAAATATACCACTAAACTAAACTATTGTAATTATCACAAGTGATTAGCCATTGAGAAGTTCGTCTCTCTATCACTAACAATATTGAAAAAATATTTTATAATGTTTTAAGTATTCTCGACTTTTTGTTGCAGTTTCAAACTATATCAAGTTAATTATCATATGCAGTAAAATATTAATTGATAGTAGTAAAAACTACTCTATTTCTAAAAGTTTCCATCAGATTCTGGTCAAATGTATATGGAACCATTTCGATTAAAAAAATGATCATATAAAGTGGTACAGGAATAACGAAGTTATGACAGAACGTACATAAAAACATAGTTTTTATTGGATTCTGATCAAATTTATATGGGACCATCCTGGAGGTGTATCCTTTTGATTAAAAAAATAATCACAGAAATCGGTTCAATACTGGAGAAGTTATGCTTGGACATCCACAGGACATAATGTCAAACTGATGACCTCCTTTTTTGAAATCGGTGAAAAATTAAATTAGGACTTTCTTTTTCACTATATTTTTTACAAGTTATTATTTTTAATTTAATTTATTTCCATATAATAGTACCAATATTATTAGCTTCGTTGAATGTCGACTTACTATTGGCACGTGTAAATTAATATTTTAATGAAGAAAATAAAACCAATATTCCCAGCGCCTACGACGAAGCGATATTATAAGGAAAATTCCTTTAAAATTCTGAGAAAATAAGAGAACAAACATAAATAAGGAAAAAGATATAAAAACCTTGAGGAGATCAAACATTCGAAAAGGAAATGACTACAGAATATCAAGAGAAGAGAGTAATTTTTTGTCTGTAATTTTTACACCTCATTGATTTGGATCCTTCTCTTTGTGACCCGTGCTAATAATACAGAAGGACTTACTTTACATTTCTCCTATTAGCGTTCCTAAAATAGTACCAAAAGAAAAAGAACAAGAACAAGACTATTTCCTCTTATCGTTCCATGCTCTCAACCAAAATTACCAATTTTTTCAGCATAGTCGAGCAAGGTTACTCAGATATGAAGCTTTTTTGGTATTAATAGTTACACATAATAATCAATTTGGATCTACATTATACAGGGTGGCCAATATAAATCGGCTCAAATGCTTCTCGCGGCCAAACCACTACTGCTTTTTTAACTTTGACCCGACACCTGCAGTTGAAACGCTGCAAAAACTTAAGATTTGTCATTAACATCAATTTTTTAAAATGCTCATTTATAGTCAATAGAAAGTTATAAAATTGAAGGATTTTACAAAATTTTAGAATCTTATTTTTCAGGCACTTCATAAACTGGAATCTGTGACAGGATAAATCATTTTTATATATTTTTTCATCGCACTTCTATTAAAAATATTGCCAAGTGTAGTATTTATTTCTGAAAAGTTCAAAATGGTAATTTATAAAATGATTTTTCAACAATTGTGAAAGGAAAATTGATTTTATGAATTAAAAAAGTTTATTAATCTAGCAATAGAAATAATTTCTCACATTTCAGTCATTATGGCTTCCAAAATTTGACAGTTTCTTTTCGTAGTGCAGTTTTTCTCGATACTGATTTGTGGGAACCTCCTTTCATGCTTCGTCATCCAAAGAGCCTAACTCTTTGCCGAGCTTAGCGTATTATACGGAATGCAATGGAGATGGTAGTCACTAATATCCTAGAGACATTATTCTCTTAAGGATTAATCCATCATATGGTGGATCCTGCTTTTTTTCATAAAAACATTTCTTCTCAGTGAGTTGCTAATATGCTCAATATATATCTCCTAGATATTACTCCATACATGCCAAGTGAAAAATTGATGTAATTATGGTGTCTGGAGAAATGATAGTTCTTTAGGATTTTTTTTATTTTTTTATGTGAATCTTGTGTGAATATGATTTTTTAGTTTATTACTATTATTGCTATTGAAGTCAATGTTAAATTAATAAAAAATTTGAATTCATACAATCAATTTCCCTTTCATAATTGGGGGAAATTATTTCAGAAACTATTTTTTTAATTTTTTTCCAGACCAAATAACACCCCTATAGGCTCGGCAATATTTTTAATAGAAAGACAATAATATACATATATACAGTGCAGCGTCGATTATCCGAACGTCAGTTATCCGAACGTTCGATTATCGGAACGTTTTTTTTTTTTTTTATGTGTGTAATTTTAATTAATTTGATCATGTAAATTACTTATTGGTATTGTTAAAATTGTTGCTATTTTGAATAAAATTAAACGAAAAATAAAATTATTTTTCCCAGAACGTCTGTAAAGGAAGCCATCCATAATTATTTCTCAGAAACTGCTTCGTTAAATAGTATTTGTATACCTAGAACTATATACCTAATTAGTTCATTGCATTTGTTTCTGTGAAATCCTTTTCGTTCATTTGGCTGGTTGTAGATAGCTTACTTTCAGTTTTAAACCGTTCTTTGTGAGGTTTATACCGCATTTGTGATCACTTTTTTTTTAAAATTAAAACATGTCAACAAAAAGAAAACGAGTGGTTCTTTCATTAAAAGATAAAATGGAAATTATTACGCGGCTGAAAAAAGGTGAATCGGGTCTGACATTAGCTATGGAGTTCGGTGTTGGTAAATCAACGATAACCGGAATAAAAAAGAATTCTAATATACTCGATTCTAATTAATTATATATGTGTGTGTGTGTGTGTGTGTGTGCGAGTACGTGAATTTCGATTATCCGAATTTTTGATTATCCGAACCACCACTGACAACATTAGTTCGGATAATCGACGCTCTACTGTATATATATATATATATATATATATATATATATATATATATATATATATATATATATATATACATATATATACAAAAAATTGTTATTTGGAGAAAATTCGTTACATGTGTTTCCAGTAAAGTTTGCTAAATGGCGCTTACGCCTTTTTCAAAAAACCACGTCGATATATATATATATATATTTATATATATATATATATATATATATATATATATATATATATATATATATATATATAAATGAAGTATGATGTCTTCTAATAGGAGCGATTCCTAAAAGGCCTTTGGGGCCATTTCGCTTAAACGGGAATGAAATTGGAGATTATTAAAATTGGCTCCTCCAAGCGTAACTTAAACCATTGATATTGTTTTTTCAAACCAATAAAAGACTTTATTCTTCAACCCAATATGGTCGAAGCTCCGATATAAAAAAAACTTTATTGCCGATCCCAAGTTTAGAACAGAAGAAGTAAAGTTCCGATTCCAAAACTTTAAGACACGAGATCAGAATAAGACAAGCCCCAGGCGTCAAAGTTCTCACGTCGAATTATCTTTTTTCATTTTTGAGTTTTCTTGTTTTTCCTCTCGTTATCAGCGATAGAATAAAAGTGAATTTTTCTTCTCCCACGGAAATGTTTGTCACGCCGATATATTTTTTTCCCCTTTTTTCCATTATTCTTTGGAAAGTTTTGGTCCATCGGGTGCGAGGAAAAAAAGTTTTTCGGTCTGAAAATGAAAAGTTGCGCATAGCAATGAGGTCGGAGTCTAAGTTTTCTCTCGCCCCTCATCTTCCATTCACAGCTGAGCTTTACGAGTGATATCGATTCAACAAAAGAAATTGTATCTTTGACGCTTCCTCTCTGAATCCTATATTGGATAAGGTCCTGTGTCTGTCGAAAAGATGTCCAACCACACTTCCTTATTTTTTTTTTTATTCTAGAAACGAATAGTAACTATTATAGCATTACAAAAAAAAAAATGACTGTTACGTATATGCTTCTTCACATACCACCTGCAATGGTCACATTCAAAACCACCTAACAAAAATGCAATGCTATTATTTAATTTTTTTTTATTTTTATCGAACTTTAAATTTTTCAGAAAAAGGCAACAAATTCAGAATTTTACATTTGACTGATTGATAAAGTTTGGATAGAATTTTGCTAGCTATTTTTCGTTTTCTAATTAATTAATGTTCATATTTTTCACGACTTTGTATATAAATATTCATATGCCGTTATATGTATACAATAAGACTAACTTGTATATCAAAAAAGGTACTCAAGAAAGAGATGTGAATATTATCAAAATTAAGCAGTTTCTTCTGTTATGTATTGCTAAGTCAGAATTTTAAGAAATTAACATTGGTTCATTAGTTATTTAAATGCTCTTAAGTGTAATTTTAGTATTTCATGCACGATTAGAATTAATAAATAGATTAAAATTTTCAACAAGTTTAATTTAATAATTTCATGAATTTGTTGTTGGGGAAACAAAAAATTTGCAATACATAAACATTAAAATGTAGTACATTTAATCAGGGGAGTGAATATATTATTCAAATAAAAATAAGCATTTTAAACTTTTCCTTCTGATATATTTTAAAATCTAAATTTCCGTGGTCAATCTCTGTGATATTCATGGACATTCCTAGGCACTTTACATTTCATCGCATTACCTGAATTGCAATAAAAAAAGCTATTGAGGGGATAGTCGGAAGATGGGGATATTCCAGGGAGGAAGGGAGAATTCCAGACAATCCAGGAAGTTCCTGAAGTGGGCAGAGAAGCCAGATCTGGTTATTCAGCCAGTGAGGGGAGAATGGAGGTTGATTGGTTACTTCAAAGCGGAAGATTCCGTGTGACGTATTATAGAGCTCCGCCTTAACGGATTGGATAGCGGCGTTCCGACGGAGAATTGAACTGAATGGAATCTAATCAGTTTGTCGGATCCTGCCATCTAATGGTAATGGCGTGAATATTTCGGATTAGATACACTAGGAATCCGTGATTCCGTGGTACATCATTTCTGTGATAGCCACGGGAACAACTGGAATAATGTTGATTGTTTATATTTAATAATAATGGAATAATACCCATCCGTAACATTAATATCATGTAGAGCAGAGATCTATTTCTAACATTTATCTAAATATACATATACAATTTTAATATTTCAAAATGTATTTTAAAAAACACAACTTTCACATACCTCCATCTTTGAAATAAATTTTAAAAGTTTACATTTAATTTCCATGGAAAAATGTTTTATTAAAAAATTTATCAATAGAAATTATTATCCATAGCAATCTCTTAAGTTTAGGCGTTTTCGTCACTAACCTTCGTCTTATACGATTTTATGTGTTAGATAGTATTTTTACTTCCTTGTAATCGCAAAAATTTTCGATTTTCAGATTTAACGGAAATGTCTATTTTCACCATCTCTGAATCCATTTTGACAAGTTTCGTCGTGACGTCTGTACGAACGTTCGTTCGTACGTATCTCGCATAACACAAAAAAGGTTAGCCGTAGAAAATTAAAAATTTGTATTTAGGATTATAGTAAAATCTAGTTGCGAATCTCTCTTTTTGGTCACTGTATAATCACCGGAAGTGGTACTTTACTTCATTATTGATTTTCATAAAAAATTATATTAAAATATAATTCGAAACTTCTCAAATTTGGTAAATAAGACTTACATATTAATATGAATAATATAATAAATTTTATTATATTTCCTTAATAGAAAAGCTTAGAACATTTTTAAATAAAGCATATTAAGAAATTGACGTCGACTTAAAATCAATTTTATCTTACTTTATTATTATTTTTGTTTTTTTTAAGACAAGTGGTAGCTAAAAGAAGAAAGGTTCAAATGGGAAACAATAAAGACTTTATTTAATAATTAATAGTCGACCATAAAAATTATATGGTGGAATGAGATAGTCCGGGAGGCGGCCAAAAAGAATAGGCAACAAACAGTAAAAACTATTTATTTATTATTATAAAAACTACTTAACTCCCGTACTATCTCATTTCTTCAAATAAAGCATTTTGGTAATCCGATTTAAAAACAAAAACTAAAAAGCAACAACGTTATGGAAAGTTACTTTTAAATGTACTTAGAAAAAAGTTTACAATTTGTAGAAAATTAATAATATTTATGTAAAAGAAGTACTAGTAGAAAAAAAAATTGAATGCAAAGCAAGAAAAACGTCGAAACTTTCATCTTAGATATCGAATGTATTTGAATTAACCCAGTGATTCTCAATCTTTTAGTATTTGCGACCCATTTTTCAATCACAATTTTCATCGCGCCTCCCCCCCATACAATAAATTTCACTGAAATCATTCCGTAATCATAACATTATTTTCTATTTAATATAGTTTACATAATCACATAATGCATATATCGATTATAATTTTCAAATATATCATATATCAATTCAATATTCAAAATATTAATGCATAGATTTGTCTCGAATATACTAAAACGTGAACCCAAGGGAGTCACTAATAAGTATTAATCTAATAATTAATCTATAATCAAGTTAATTATTAAATAAAATGTGCAATATCTATTTATAAGTGGATTATGTCAGTGTAAATTACATTTTATTTTTTATTTTGTCGGAATGTTTTCTGTAAAATAAATTATTTTTTTATTTTCCGTCGATATATTTTTTTTCTCGATATACTCGCGCCCCCTTTAGTTTTATCACCCCCTCTAGAGGGGCGTGCCCCTCAGGTTGAGAATCACTTAACAAACCACATTAATCCAAGCGTGTTTCAGAATGAAATGAGTTATATAATGTTATTTTATAAATAACAAGTTAAAAAAAAAATAAACCTTGAAGGCTACGCATCATTAATATATATTAGGGATTGATAAATTATTTGCCACTTCTAAAACAGCCTCAAATTAAGTATATATGAAGCACTTGAAATAATAAAATTCTTCAAATCCAATCCAGATTTTTTCTTAAATGACCAAATAAATGCCTCCAATAGTCCAATCCTAAATTTATTCCCATCTATAACAGAAAAACCAATTCCTCACCGGCATTACTAGAAAAACCCCGACCCTTAAATCGTTTACCTATAAATATCCAACCTTTCTTTCATTGTAAGTTCAGTGCGAGAAGAAACCAGTACAAACTTTTCTGTTTGATATAATCCATTTAAAACTTGGTGAGTATCAACGTAGTTGATTTCTTGTCTTAATTAAATTCATAAATAATTCAAATAATTCATAAATGTTTTATAATACTGATTTATATTACATCTAATTTAATATGTATAATAATACCAAACTATATTTTGAATTGCTTATTTTTGAATTTTTGTGTTTTTAGAACTGAAGATGAATGTATAACATTCGAAACTAGTTTTCAATAAAAATAAATTCATAGAAGTGGCAAATAATTGATCAATTGATAATTAGATTGATCCTTCTATACCATCATGCGGATGTCAACTGATATATATTTAATTAAATATTATATATTTAATTAATATATTTGTAAAAATTACTTAAATAACAAATAAAATAAAAAATAATAATATCCAGTCAGTTCGATAGATACTTTTACTTTATTTAATAAATGCTTTCTGACTACTACAGATAACGTAACTATGTACATTACACACACACAAATACATAAATGTTATGTGGCAATTGATCAATAACTTGGTGGATGAACACATTATTGCAATATGTAACATACAAGGGTTCCTCATATCTATCATATCCGGCTTACCTGGTCTATAATGGAACGACAAGTGGGAGATTGATGGTATTCCTCTGCACACAATGAGCTCATGGCTATTGCCCGGCATAACAGCCTCGAATTATATTCTATTTTACATTAGGGGAGGGTTATTTTGAAATTGAATCGACTTTGAATGTACTTTCAGACCTTTATTACAAAAGGTATTTATTTATCGATACTTGTTTCTAATCAGAGGTTCCATATATATTTGATATACATATGATAAATTTTTGGAAATATAGTATCCTTCAAACTTCAAGACATTATTTATTCTAATTTTCTTTCTGAGTTTCGACGGTAAAAACTCACAATTTCACAAATCGAACGGAATAACCAAGCAGGGGTAATCAGTCTCGTAAACCATCACCCGAGAACAATTCAACATTTTACCTTTTGCTCTCAAAGGGTAAACTACTTAAGGCAATGTGTCCGAAAACCGTCCCGTCATTGCTTAACAAGAAGAAAGTACAATATTTGAAGGTTATATCAACACCCATGGATCTTCGGAGGTATATGTAGAGAAACACGTACACTTCAAGCAAAAACGTTACTGCAATGTATAAAAGAATAAATGCTACCAGATACAATAATAATTTCTGATCTACAGAAAGGCTATTGAAATATAGATAAATTAGAATGTTATATATATATATATATATATATATATATATATATATATATATATATATATATATCAACATTTGACGGTGAAGCATTCTAAATACTCTTATCATTTTAAGTACTCTTATCAATCATCTTTAGTACTCTTATCTCTGCGAATTTATGTGACCTCAACGACACAAGAGAAAGAATCTCATTTTTCAAAAAACTGCGTCGATACGTACTTTTATTTTATATCATTTAATTCACTGATATTACTAAAAGTAATTGGCGGGGATATATATATATATATATATATATATATATATATATATATATATATATATATATATATATATAATATATATATCTAACAAGACAACGAAAATCCAATTTTTGCATATTCGATAGTTGGACAAGCCAGAGACGATATACTGGACTTACTTTAAGAAGTATTTCGTTAAATTTCAATCATTAAGCTCAAACGCACCCCCAATTCGGCCAATTTGATACAGCGAACAATAGGAGACAAACTCATAAATCAAAGGAGCTGATTACTTCTTGAGACTGAGGATGGGGGGGGGAAGGGGGGTGGAGGAGGGAGACGGTGCAGTATCGCCTGGCCCACTCCTTGGTCTCCCACTTCAAGGAGGGGGATGAAGGGAGGTGGCTTCCACTGTTTGCCTTAATGGTGTCGTTAGCATTAATGGGCTCGCTGATCACTTCGTCACTGTACATAAGAGTCACTCTCAAAAATATCTGAATTCCAATTAATAGACTCATTTTTTATTTATTTCTTATCTGTCGTTCCTTACTCCTTAAACCCAAGGTAGAAGAAAAGTGGAAAAAAGGATCATAAAAAAAAAAAAATCAAAATGGAGACGGTATTTTAATAATATGGTATCACACTAACAATAAGTTCTAAAAAAGTTGTGTACTTTCAAAACCATTATTAAAAAATTTACCAATATTTTTTAATATCCTTTTCTAAAAGTCTTATTTTTTTAAATATGAGACCTATAGTATATATATATATATATATATATATATATATATATATATATATATATATATATATATATATATATATATATATATATATATATATATATATATATTAGGTCATCCCAAAATTAATGTCGCTTTTTAAAAATCGGACTGTGTACGTTGATATTACTAATCCCTCCTTTACAATTGAATTGTGTTTACATATTTTGTTTATTATAGTACTACGCACTCTTCTATTTATCATGTTTTTGTAGGAGAAAGTTAGTTAGTCTGTGCTGAAATTTCAATTAAAATAGATCTTCCCAAAAACTACTTACGTCATGTTGTGCTTTGGTAGTTCGATAAAGGAGAAAATGCTGCTTAAACTTATCGGCAACTTGCAGAAATATATGGAGAAAGAGTCATTAGTGCAGAGGTAGTTTAAAAAGTTTCGAGCGGGAAATCGTAAACTTGAAGACGAGCCTCGGACAAGTCGAGGCTGACGACGAAACTGCAGCCATTGTTGAAGAAAATCCTGTTGTAACAGTTGAAGAATCAGCAGAAAAACTTGGATCGACATATTCTACTGTCCACCGCCATTTGCCATCGGATCCATTTTAACTGAAATTGCAGCACAGACTAACTAACTTTCTCCGATAAAAATATGATAAATAAAAGAGTATGTAATGCTATAATAAACAAAATATTTAAACACATTTCAATGGTAAATGATGGATTAGTAATAACAATATAGACAGTTTTTAAAACCGGTACTACTTATGGGATGGCCTGATACATCAGAAAAAGAAAAAAAAATTCATAAGCCGGAAGGTCTCCAACATAAATTAGGCGTAGAATTCAAAGTGTCCATTGTTATTCATTTTTTTACTTTAACAGTTTTTGTACAAGAATATAATGAGTTGAAATTCCTAATTCTTGACGGCTCCACCATAATTCATGGGTCGTTTTACCACGGTCCGAAAAATATCGGAGTCGAATCCGGCTCCCATTTCGGTAACTCAGAAAACACGCACTCGTTTCACACGGTTCGTTAATTATCGATCCGATATACAATTTATCGGACCGTGTGAAAACGCCCTTAATCACTTTCGAAAAAAAAAAAAAAAAAAATTATCCATTGTATTCTTCTTAAAGTAATAAAACATGTTTAAAAACACAAATCTTCAACAATAAGGCAAATTTGTATCACTATACAAAATTCTAATATAAAAAAAAAATTGTAACAATCTTAAATTTTTGCCAGTTGTTACATTACGTATCTATCTGGTCTAACTGGGTGAATAGAGAACTATCATTATTACTAAGGCAAACGTTACAGGATTAAATCCCGCTCCTTAATTTCTAGAACGGACTCATTACCGTGAAAATTTAGACCATTATTGTCCTCTTAATTAGGGTAAGTCTCCAAGTAAAATAATAATATTTTGTGAAAACAGCATAACAAAAAGAAAAATAATTTGTTGAAAAAAACAGAAGTCCGTCACTAAGGTCGTATTTTCAATAAAATACTAATTAAAAATACCACAATCACGGGAGTGAGAGAAATAAGTTGACCACATAAATGAACTAATTTATATATATATATATATATATATATATATATATATATATATATATATATATATATATATATATATATATATATATATATACATATATATCGACGTCGTTTTTTGAAAAAGGCGTAAGCGCCATTTAGCAAACTTTACTGGAAACACATGTAACGAATTTTCTCCAAATAACAATTTTTTTTTCTATTTTACTCTTTATTGTATACTGCAGGAGTTTATTAAGTTGTCAAAAACTTTATAGTAAAAATGTTTCGTGGAAAAGAATTTATATAAAGATTATTACATGTATAAAAGCACCCTGTTTGCAACCTTTTGGAGATGTACCATGCACATGGTTAAAGCCAGAGTGACTACTGAGAGTCGTTAGTATTTAGTGCTTAAGTCATCAATAGTGGATTTTTAGACCATTTCCATTTTTTTTTTCGATACATCGTAAGCGGGAATCGATATAGGTGTTTAGGTCACAAAATTTTGAATTTTTGGGGCTTAAGCCTTTTTCAAAAAACGACTTCGATAAATATGAGATATCTCCGAAACTTCCATAATCGTGTTCTTGGGGTTATGAAACGCTAATTTGCTAATACTGGTCCGATTTCAAACAAACTTCGTTTGTTTTATAAACAATTTAACTACTTTTCAAATGCAACAGGTTTTCAAAGAAACAAATTTTTTAATTCCGTAGCCAAAGATTATGTGCATCACTGCGGCTAGCTGGAGAGATAAATAAACCTTAATTTAAGTAAAAAATAATTAATCAAATTCATATAAAATCCTAATTATATAAGGAAACAAGTGTTGACAAGTGCGAATCAATATTATAAGCAGACAAATAAATAAATCAATAACAATAAAATTATCCATAAATAAAGGATTTATTATAAATGTAGATATATATAAGAATTGAGTCTTTGAAACTTATTTGTCGAAAATAAGATTAGGTAGAGAAAACCGAGGAGGAAACAAGAAAATTTCATGTTTTCTCGACGGAACAAGACTTTTCCCAAGTGGGGGAAACCGCATTGCTGTTGTAAAAGTGAGATTGGGCGATGGGAACTACTTAACAACTTGAGATTCCTTCCAAAAGTGAGAGATTGATCGTCCAATCTTTTCTCTAAGGAATATACTTGTGTGTGTGTATATATATATATATATATATATATATATATATATATATATATATATATATATATATATATAGTCTTGTCAAGATGTCAAGACAAATAAATAATTTCTTAAAGGAAATAAACGAAATTCACCCCTCGATTAAACTCACAGTAGAACTGGAAAAAAGAAAAAGATAAACTTTTTTATTTAGAAATATCAGTAAATACAAACATCATGAATTTGGAATTTACCGGAAAATTTAAGAAAGTAAAAAGTTGATTTTTCGTCTCTATAGCATAAATCCTGTAAACAGTTGACGCCCGCATGATTGTTGGAAGGATCAATCTAATTAGGAATTGATAAATTATTTTCCAATTCTATAATTTTGTTTTTATTGAAAAATAGTTTCAATATAATTCAATATCAAAATAGCACGATTATATTGAATGTACAATTAAGTTAAAATAATTATAATAAAAACATGGAAATAATATATTCTATAGCAAAAAATAACCGGTTTAATATAGCCACTATCAATCACATTAAAAAAAATCACAAAAAAAAGACAATTAATGATATATATTCAACAACCCCCGAAGACAGGCCCATCCCGAAATATTAAGTCTTGAATCCATATTACGGCCCTATATCCACCAAAGTCGGAAATGAATTGAAAAACTAGGATTAAACCCTGCATTTAAAATAGAAAAAATCCTATTCTCATATTTCCCTTCTCCTAAAGACAAAATATACTCTTTCCAAAAAAGCGGAGTATACGAACTAAATTGTAATTATTGTGCAGCCAAATACAGGGGAAAAACTGGAAGATCACTAAATCAGAGATTAAAGGAACATATACGTGCATATAATAATAAGACGGCGAATTCCAACTTTGCAATACATTTAAAGGAAAAACCCCATAAATTCATCAAAGGCTCAGGAGTTAGTTGCTGCTTATTAATACATCATTAATATTTCTTATTCATACACGTTTAAAACAGTCTCAAATTAAATATATAAGAAGCACTTGAAATAATAAAATCTCTAAAATCCAATCAAGATTATTCCTTAAATGACCAAATAAATATCTCCAATAGTAAAATCTTAAATTTATTCCCATCTATAACAGAATAAACAATTGCTCATCGGAATTACTGGAAAAATCCCGACTCCTAAACCGTTTACCTATAAACACCCCACCTTTCTTCCATTGCAAGTTCAGTGGGAGAACAAACCAATACAAACTTTTCTCTTTGATATAATGATGGTAAGTAAGTACCAACATGTATTTGATTTGTTGTCTTAATTAAATTCATATTACATTTAATTTAATATGTATAATAATACCAAACTATACTTTTAACTACTTATTTTTGAATTTTTGTGTGTTTTTAGAACTGCAGATGAATGTATGACATCTAGTTTTCAATAAAAACAAAATTATAGTAAGTGGCAAATAATTTATCAATCCCTAATTGGATATAGATTTGTCAGTGTCCTTGGATCCGAGTGAGTCGGTGGGAAGGACATTGCCAAATTGGCCCCAAACGGACTGCTTACTCTATAATTCTATTCCGGAGCTATGGGTAGTCTGCCGATGGAAACCACGGTTCGCAGCAACCTGATGAGGTTAGGTGAACCGCGTCAGACTGTCTGTGCTCCGGCAAGCGATAAAATCTCTATAGGAAGATCACATCGCGCGGCCAAAGATCTTCATGGTCTATAGTGTCAACAGAAAAAAAAGAAGAAAAAAATTATATATAAGGAATAAATAAATATGTATATAAGCATTTTTTCAACGTTTTTGTCCATAATTTTAAAAATTGTGGTCATTCATTATTTAAACAAAACCGTTTATGGTAACGAATTACAAATAACTCCTAGTAATATGTTTTTTTTTTAGAAATTTATTTTCTATTAAATGAAATCATTTAAAAAAAACAAAAACAAATACCTATCTTAAAATTAATTTACAATAATGCCAAAAACATTTAATGATTTTAATACTAATTTTTTAATAAAAAATTATTATGGAATTTATTTTAATAGTTTTAGCACTCATAGTCAGTATGTTTTACGATTGTCAAAAGTGAATCTTAAAGATGTCCATCGCTACACGTTTCTCCATTATCATTCGTACCATCAATCATCAGTTATTAGTAATTTAAACAAATTCAGTGAACTCTACAGAATGAATTAGTAATCAATTGCTTTTTTCCCATTTTTTTTTATTTATGCTCTTATTTATAATTCTATTCGTCACCAGGTTTGAGTAACCAATCTGAAATATCGCATTTTTCCAATTAACTCGTTTCATTAATCTACAAGAAGCGTATATGTAAGCATAAATAAAAATCAAACGTTCAGAGAAATAAAAGGGCTCAGTGAGAAAAAAATATTCGCAATGAAGAAGTCAAAAGTAAAATGTGAATGCAATTTTCTTCTCCTTAAAACTAGCTATATTCACATCCGTGATTGCGTCGATATATTCCTTGAACTTATAAATTTATCACTCACGAGCTCACTAATCCTCAACATCTGATACCGTTATCTTGAGCGGGATTGTCGATAATTCATTGCAGTGTCCACAATCAGTAGAGACGCCCTTTGTTGGTGGTTGACTGGTCGAATCTAGCAGAGACAAAGAGAAGATTAACGCCAGCTTAGTCCAAAGCCACGAACTAAGGAGATTAGTAACATCGGTTAGGTTTCGAAAAGCTAGCGGCCCTTCTCAAATTGTTACGGTTAAAATTTCTCCCTTTGCTTAAAAACTTATCTGTGGATATGTTTTAACTTTATTTGGGAATGCGTGATTACTCAAGTAATATGATAAGGGAAGGTGGGAAAATATATTAAAGTAAAGTTTAAAATTCACCAAATATTAATATAAATTGGATGCTGTTTCATAATAAGGTACAAAATTACAAATATAAGTGGGGAAAGTACAATCAATGCCTGCCTGGTGTACCGGATAAATGCAGAGGAGGATTCCATGCATAGAGCTGGGAATCGAATAGTTCTGTATGCTACGATAAAAAACAGGTTGATAAAGTAGTTGAAAACTGTGTATGACCTACAACCTAAATTAAATATAGAGTAAAGTAGTGAAAAACAAAAAATAAATGAATAAAACGAAAAAATAAGAAAATAAATTTAATAAAAATAATAATATAAATAACACTTTAAAAATCTCTATTTAATATCCTCGGCCATATTCTTACGGTTAATATTCCGGAATATTCTATCGGTCATACACTCACAATTCTGTGTTGCACTTTTTGAAAAATATTGTATTTTTTTCAGAAAGTGGCTATTTTTCCTCAAGCAGAATAGTGGTCTTCATTAAATAAAATCTGTTTTAATTAGTAATTATTTGCGATTTCTATAATTGTTTTTAAAAGTAGTTTCGAATGTTGTACATTCATCTTCAGTTCTAAAAATACACAAAAATTCAAAAATAATAAGTACTTGCTGTATTTAAATACTGTATTTTGAATTGCTTGTTTTTGAATTTTTTGTGTGTTTTTAGAACTTGAGAGGGATGTATAACATTCGAAACTAGTTTTCATTAAAAACAAAAAAGTGGCAAATAATTTATCAATCCCTTCTAATTAGATTGATCCTTCTGTACCGTCATGCGGATGTCAATTAAAATCTGTTCTGATCAAAATGTATGGAATTGTAGAGTTTATGGTCAAATGATTGTGTTGTCTTTCCGTAGCAGTGGCATTCATTGTATTCTGAAAAGGCTAGAATGTCATATATAAATAAATAAATATATATATATATATATATATATATATATATATATATATATATATATATATATATATATATATGTGTGTATTTTTTTTTCTGTTGGCATTATAGACCATGTAGATCTTTGGCCGCGTGATTTGGTCTTCATACAGACATTTTATCGCTTGCGTGAGCTCAGACAGCCTCGAGGGGGTCACCGAACCTCACATTGCTGCGAACTATGGTTTACATGGTGCAGCGGCAAGCTGCCATTGCTCCATAGCCAATCCCTTTGGGGTCAATTCGGCAGTGTCCTTCCCACCGACTCTCTCAGGTTCAAGGACAGTGACAAATTGGTCTAGACCCACGGAGTACGGCTGTTCGGGTCCAGAAAAGGCGCACGAGGACCTATATTTCTTTTCCAGAAGGAGACTGTCCATGGACCAAACCTCCTATACTGTGCGAGTTGCCTACAGTAGACTGACGTGCCTCACATACAGGGGAAGGGGAGATCGCCGCAGTCTGCGTAGATTTTTCCAGGTAGGCGGTCACCCATCCATATACTAAACATGCTCTGTGTTGCTTAACTTTGATCACCTATTGCAAGTAGGCTATATATATATATATATATATATATATATATATATATATATATATATATATATATATATATATATGCATAGCCGGAGAGGCCGGAGTGGCCGAGATAAATAATAATAGCGTATAAGATAATTTCTTGTTGATTTTATTCAAATTTTTTATTTAGTTAATTTATTTTTTTGATTCTGTTTTGTTTTCGTTATATTTTTTTTTTATTTGATTTTTATTTAATACTTAATTATTTTCAAATTCATACTTAAATTTTGTTAAACTGCAATGAATATGTAAATTTATTATTACTATCATTCATGTAGTATACATCTATGTCATTTAGCATGTATATCTAATAAACGGTGCTTATGTGGGTTTACCATGTAAGGAAAAGATGAAATATATATATATATATATATATATATATATATATATATATATACATATATATATATACATATGTTGGTGTGTGAGTGTTAAGTACTTATGATATATACTCTGGACACGAGCATCTGCTGTAATTATAGAAGAATTAAAGCTAACTGTGTTATGTTGGAGTTGACAACTCCTGCTATCACTCACTGTCGGTTGGGCTACAAGGCGACTAGCCCCAATTATAACTTGTTGGTCACTGTCAGAAGTCCATCAGTCATTTGTATCCAGGAGTCAGTTCATCCACGGCAAACTAAATTCTGGATGGATCATCAAAGTTTGTTGTTCTTCCCGCAAGCAGAGGAAATTTCTCGATGTTAATCCCCTCCAGTTTTAGCAGGGAATACTCAATAAATATATATATATATATATATATATATATATATGTGTGTGTGTGTGTGTGTGTGTATAAATATATATATTGTAAAATTTTTAACTAATGTGCCCTTTCTTGTATTAGGTTTTCACATTTGTTTTCAGTGTGTACCTGATTTTGTTCTGTTAACATGGTTAATCTGGCTTCAAAATCAAGTTTCATATTATCTATTCTTTCTTCTAACCTTTTAAATTCTCCAGAGATTAATAGTTTCATCCCTTTAAATTCTAATAAGAGTATATCTCATTGTTCTTTTTCTTCATGGTATGTACCTTTTGTACTCTTTGCCGTCTCCTTCTTGGATCGTAAATTATAGTGCCCTGCAGTGACAGTGGCTGGAGTACTCATCTCTTCACCAGTCTCTTCTCTGAATTCTTTTTTCTCGTATTCTTCCTTTTCTCTGAGTTCATCCATTTTAGGCTGACTTCTTAAATTTTCTAGTCCAAAGGTCGGTTATTTTAATCGATCCTTTACAAAGGATGCCAATTTTAAATTCTCGGAGATAGCTTGCCAGTGCGACGCTGCACTTACCCAATTGGGTGGCTCCCGGAGTTAGTTCCAAGTGATAAGCATGAACCTCGGCAGCTAAAGGCGCTAACTAAGCAAGTAAAAGAAGGCCGAGAGCCGGGGTGCGAGCCCGACTACCCAAGGAAGCCTGAGGACCGGGGTACGAGCCCGACCACTCAGGAAGGAAGGAAGGAAGGCCCAGAGGCCGGGGTATGAACCCGACTATCCGAGGAAGCCTGAGGACCGTGGTACGAGCCTGACCACTCAGAAAGGAAGGCCGAGAGCCGTGGTACGATCCCGACTAACCGAGTAAGACTGAGGGCCGGGGTACAAGCCCGACCACTCAGGAAGGAAGGCCAAGAGCCGGGGTACGATCCCGACTATCCGAGGAAGCCTGAGGACCGGGGTACGAGCCCGACCACTCAGGAAGGAAGGATGGCCGAGAGCCGGGGTACGAGCCCGACCACTCAGGAAGGAAGGCCGAGAGCCGGGTTACGAGCCCGACTACCAGAGGAAGCCTGAGGACCCGGATACGAGCCCGACCACTCAGAAAGGAAGGGTAAGCTTGCTAGTGCAACGTTGCCTTTACCCAGTCGGTTGGCTGCCGGGGTTAGTTACAAGGGATAAGCATGGACTTCGGCAGCTAAAGGCGCTAACTAAGTAAGTAAAGGAAGGTGTAGGGTGAGATATAGAGAGAGAGAGGTACAGGTGGGAGGAGGAAATGAGAACACTGGCGGTCAGCCTGAAAAGATGTTACTCTGTCTAGATGTTAAAGATGTTTTTAAAAACATTAAATGCTAATAACTATATTACATATATTTTAGTTGTTGATCAAAAAGGCAGGTACGCTGAATCTCAGTGAGTTAGTTCGCCTGGTCGGACCTAGGTGGCACCGCCAACCGACTCCCGCAGCCTTTGACATTTCTATATTGGCCTTCGATAGCCTTACAGCTGTTCCGCGTGTTTTAATAATTTTTGAATTAAATTGATTTACAGTATCTAATTAAAATAACGTGTTCTTTTAAAAAGTATCACGTATTAATTGCTAATGACATAAAAAGAAGGGCCTTTTTGAAGGTATTATACAATAAAAAGAGAAGGGACCTTTTCTAGGACCGGACAATATATATATATATATATATATATATATATATATATATATATATATATATATATATATACAGATGAATCTTTTTTTTATTGTTGTTTTTTTCCTTCACTGCATAATAAACTGTTTTGGACCGATGGACTATCTCTATTTAAATATGCGATTTATCATTAACATTATTATAGAAAAGTATTTTTTTTTAAATACAAAGAAAAAGCTTCAGCTTTAGCTATGTTCAATTAGATACTATTTATACTTTAATAAAAATTATGTTTTAATTATTTTAAGTAAAGCTAAATTTTTATAGCATCTAGATCTTAACTTGCATTGAATTTTACTTCCATTTTAGCTTAATTATGTTGCTTAAATAAACTCGGAAAATACGGACAGAATAATGATGATACGATAATAAAATAAAAATCAGCAAAATAGGACTTACAGATATATGGTCTCTTTCACATCTGGCACTGTTCATAATCAAATATTCACTGTTACTTTATTTTTATTTTTTTTTAAATCACTGTTACTTGCTTTTTCCTAAATTACATTCTGTGATAATACCTAATTACCATTTTAAGGATACACATTTTTTTCCTAACTGTTTTTTCACCATCAAGTAGTGTAAAAGTGATAAAAAAGTATTTCTTTTTTTTTTTTTTTTGCTTTGTTCAATCTAGCATTAAAGCGGATTAGAAATAAAAATATTTAAAAACAACTAACTAAATATTCTGGTCGGAGATGAAGCGTTAGAAATAACGTTAATATATTCATATGAAGGCCGACATTAATAAAAGCATTACTAATGGACGGACAAATATTTATTTTGCAAGAGGAGGGAAATTGAAAAAACTTGTATTCGTCTCTCGATTCCGGCGTCAATATATCTTCGTTTGTAAGAAATATAGCCGACTAACCTTCCACATGTTTCCTGTTTTATTCATATTAAAACAAGCTTCGGAAATGTTTATATATATATATATATATATATATATATATATATATATATATATAGTTATTAATAGCATTTATTATTTTATTATAAATTTGATTACTTGTCTCAGGGAAAATTGCTGTTTGAGCAATCGAGCAAAAGAATTTAGCCTCAACTTTACACGATAATGATTAATTTACAAATATATTAAGAAACAAAAATGAATTTGCAAAAATGAAACAAAAAAGAAAAGAATTTAAACTAAAAAAAAAAGAAGCCAAATATCGTCAAATTTTAAAGTAAATACACAAAATATTATAAACAATTATATAGAAAAGAAATGCAATATGGCTAAACGCAGTTACAAAAGGAAAATAATAAGTTAATGAAGTTAAAAATAACCATATATATATATATATATATATATATATATATATATATATATATATATATATATATATATATATAGGAAGATAATATGTAGAATTAATTTGTACAAACTCCCAACGGATCGTTTTCAGTTGTGGTCATAGCCATACCGTGGTTTCAATTGCGTAATAAGGGAATATAGAAAAAAAAAAAGTGTATTTTCGTCCGTAGCAGAGAATACCAAAATTATTATCATTTTTCTTTAAAAAAAAAAAAAAAAAAAGGAGAAAAATATCGCAAAGCTCAGAACTTAGTAACGCACTAATTTATAAATAAACGAAACACAGAACTGATAACAAATATAATATTGTAACTTATAACCAATAAAACATATGGTCGACCGCTTAATACGTAAGTAACAAACAATTTTAAAACTTAGTCTGTAAACTTAGAATATAAACACTTACCTCCCGTCTCGATTTATCATGGACATGGATAAATGCCCAAATTGTTCTATTAGTATTGGCTCAAAACCAGCCGCGACAGTGTAAATTTGTTAAGAGATCCGTTACCAGTTTTTTTTTTTTTAAATTAAATCAGATGATAATCAATGAAAACTTCAACTGAATGTTAATTCATGATTATAGTATTAGTAGTCAACTGTTGACTTAAAAAAATTGTTCAGCATAAAGAGTTGTTTGGTAGTTTGAATTATTAAAAACGTAACAAAACAATTTTCGAAAAAAGTCACTCAAACTCTTTTAAATATTGGCATTTTCCTCGGAATAGACACTTTGCAACAATCGTACTATAAAGCGTAGATTGAGTGGAAATAAATTTCAATAAAAATAATAAAATGAAATAAAATACATGAGCTGAGCGGATTCAGAGACAAACTACACCATACGAACAGATTTATCAAAGATATAGTGACAACACTTATGCCTGCAAACACGCTTTGGGAGCTTAGAATAAGCTGGATGATGGTGGCCCCCCTTAATCCCTTGAAGCAGATCTTCAGGGGCGACGCTGGGTTTTACTCAGTTTCATGAGTTGTTATTTATAATTATTTACTTAAAAATAAATATAATATATGTTTATATGTATATATAAAGTAAGTAATAAGTATTAAATATAAAGATTAAAGTATTAAATATAATATCTAAATTAAAAATTAAAATATACTATATAATTAAAGTAAGTTAGGTAATAATTTCAAGTTAGATAATTCCAACTTTGCAATTAATTTAAATGAAAAAAAAAACATAAATTCATCAAAGACTCGGGAGTTAAATTAATACACCACGTTGAAAACAGTCTAAAATTAAATATATATGAAGCACTTGAAACAACAAAATCCTTCAAATCCAATCCAGATTTTTGCTTAAATGAACAAATAAATACCTCCAATAGTCCAATCATAAATTTATTCCCATCAATAACAGAAGAAACAATTACTCACCGGAATTACTGGAAAAACCCCGATCTCTAAACCGTTTACCTATAAACACCCCACCTTTCTTCCTTTGCTAATTCAGTGCGAGAACAAACCAACGCAAACTTTTCTGTTTGATATAATCTAGTTAAACCTTGGTGAGTGCCATCATGTATTTGGTTTCTTGTCTTAATTCGTAAATGTTTTATAATACAATTTATATTACACTTAATTTAATATGTATCATTATACCAAATTGTATTTTGAATTGCTGATTTGTGTATGTTTTTAGAACTGAAAATGAATGTATAACATTCGAAACTAGTTCTCAATAAAAACAAAATTATAAAAGTGACAAATAATTCATCAATCCCTAATTAAATCCTATAAACTTCACTATCAATGCAATAAAATTCTTAGGTGCATCCCACCGTGTCTGGCGTTAAGACTCGCTAAACCCTTACAACCGTTCAGTATTGCGGGTACTGTATAGGCTGCCCCGTGTCTTTTTCAAGGTTATGTCAATAGAAATAGAATATTTGATAGTGAATATAGAGAATGCACGTTGACTCCTTTATTCCGGATAGGGACATAAATAACTAAGGCTAAATAAATAAAATGTTTATGTTTTTTCCCAGTGTTTACGGCGGGACCCCTCTCCCTAGTTGTAAAATTATTAGTGTGCAAGTTTTTTTGTCGGTGCTTTGAAAATTGTATGTTCATAGATAAGATTATACAAAAGTACTTCAGTTTTAACTTTTTTTTTTCTTTCCTATAGATATTTTTTTGGTGGGAAGGGAGAAAATTTTTGTCAAAATGTTTGTAAAAAGCTGATAGCATCATTTTGGAAAAAAAAGTAAAGCGACCTTGATGATACTTATTATTTCTCTCAAATTCTTTTTTTTTTTTTTAATCTTAAGTCAGATAAAATTTTATGATTTTTTAAAATACCAATACAAAAAACTTAATAGTCATACTTTTCGGCGTTGGAAAAAATATACAGAGTTAATTGCAAAGAAGATTTAAGGTATGCGATAAAATTAGATTAAGAATATTACAAGATAAAGGTGAGTCCCATCACCTGTTTCACTCGAAAAAAAAAAAAAAAGGAAGGTTTCTAAGGAGAAATGAAGAGATAGAAGAAACTTAGAAAGTTATCAGCTGTGCAGCAAAAGTTAGCTATTCAAGAAATTATCTGTTTCTCGGTGAATACTTTAGGAAACCACACCTTTTATCAAATACAAATTTTAACATCTTTAATACCATTTAATTTTTTTTTTTTTTTTGCTTTGTTATTCTTTTCTGTTAGCATTACACCTTACTTTTCTTACTTTAGAATTTTTGGAAGTAGGAATAGTTAGTTTTCTTAAATATTACATAATAGAAAAATATAAAAAATTAAAAACAAGTTAGAAAAATACAAAACATATATAAAACAGCCATACACACATACACAACATATATATATATATATATATACACATATGTGTGTGCATGTATAGTTCTCTGCTGTCTAACCTCTCAAAACCACTGGAACGCCTTGTACTAATTCAACTTTCAAACTTCCTAGAAGAACCCTCCTTCATTAACCCTCTCTAATCTGGCTTTCGATCTTGCTACTCAAGAGAATCCACTCTCCTGAAAATAACCCACGATCTCCAAACCGCCTTTGAACACCAAAACCTAACTATCCTCATCCTTTTAGATCTCACCAAAGCTTTTGACACAGTTGACCAAAACATCCTCCTTAACAAACTAAATAATCTTCCTTTATCCAACAGTGTTATCCGCTGGTTCTAATTCTTCCTCTCAGATCGGTCGCAGTATGTAGTCGTTCCAGGTAAACCTCCATCCAAGAAGCCATCCCTTTTCTCTGGTGTCCCTCATGGTTCCTCTTTGTCTCCTACTCTATTTGCTATTTATATTAATGACCTTCCCCTTCTTATCCAATACTCCCAATACCATATATATGCTGACGATTTCCAAATATGCCTATCCTTCCCGCCTTCCGACCTATTCCTAGCCACAAAAAGACTCAAAGAGGACTTGAATCGAAAAAGTCACTGGACTGTTGCTAACAAGCTGAAGTTGAATGCAGAGAAGACAAAGCCATTTGTAATAGGTTCCCATCATCTCCTTAAACTGTTCCTCATATCCTAACCTTGTTGCTAAGTAATAATCCCATAAAGTTCCATCCAACCATATAAAATCTTGGAATCATCTTTGACCAAACTCTTTCCTGGAACATGTTTCCGATATCTCCCGTCGTACCTTTTCCACTTTAAAGCGACTAAATTACCTCTGTCACCTATTTCGACTTGAGACCCGTAGACTCCTAGTTACCTCCTTAATATTCTCCCACTTTGATTACTATGTACGGTGGCGTCTCTGTGTACCTCGTGGCAAAAATAAAACGTTTGATAAATTGATTTGTACGATTCATCTTCGGGATCCCGAGGGACGCCTCTGTCTCCCGACATTAAGAAGAGTTGAAGTGGCTTTACCCTTCCTACCGTCTTAAAGACATCCTGGAATCCTTCCTCTACCAAGTTATCCAATCCCGCCATCCATCATACATCTTCGATTCAAATCCTCTGTTCATTCTCGTATTACCCGTTCTCGGCCTTCCGATTTATATACAGCGACCCACCACTTTCGACAGATCTTTTCTTATCCGATCTTCATCCAGTTCCAAAAAAAAAATTGTAAATATATTTTCTTTTATTTCACTTAACATTTGTAAATATGTTACTTCATTTCTAATTTTTGTTATATCTAATGAATATTAGAAGTTAGTGTGGTTCTCATTTTAAGATGTAAACAATTAGACCATCAATATCTATTTCTTATGCTAGAAGTTATTGCATTATGACTTTTTATAATTTTCATTTGTATTTATTTATTGACTTTTCTTATTTTCCTTTTTATCTTTTTTAATATTTGTCATCTCATATGTTCTTATTCCATCTATTCTAAGGCTCTGAAGCCCACCTATCACTGCCTGTAATTGTTATTCTAAAGAGATGACCCGGAATAAATAGAGTTTATTATTATTATTAAATATATATATATATATATATATATATATATATATATATATATATATATATATATATAATAGATGACATAGATGATCATAATAGATGACAAATATATATATATATATATATATATATATATATATATACAAATATCCTAATTAACTTTATTTTATAAATAAAGGTTACACTGAGGACATTACACTGATGTCCTCGATGTTTTGTGCCGTGCGGAATCCCCTCTCCCCTCAAGTTAACAAGAATAAGAAAATACTTTTTGGTTAAAGTAATTTATGATCAGAAAGGAAATATATATTTATTTCATTTTCTCATGACGTATAAACCCCCCCCCAAAAAAAAGAAAATAAAATAAAAATACACGCTCTCTTAAATAAATGCCTGAAAATGGTCTGGCCGAGTGAACTCTTTCTTTTTTTTTCTCTGTAAAAGTTTAAAATATAATTCCGGCCCTAGCTCAACCAGGTCGTTTAAGCTTAGTCACAAACGTTGAACGCTTCCATTTGAAACAATTTATCGCTCAAGTTCTCTCTTAATCGTTTTGTTTGAATGCCCTAAAAAACTGAAAACAATGCCAGGGCAATAGCTTTCGCAAGTCCTTCGTCTTCTTGTTGAGTCGTTTTACGATTTTTTTTTTTTTTAACACGCGAATTTTCTGTATTTGAAATGTTGTATTTACGGAATGAATCAGTTTGACGAATTTCTATTCTAATTTTTAACAAATGAGTCGTTTATTTCCAAAATGAACCCTAATCATCATTGACAAATTTTCAGAAAACGGGAAAAACTATATTTTCTATTCCAATGGTAATATCAAATCCATTTTTTTTGTTTAAATAAAGTAAAAAAAAATCTTCATTTGTGGCACATATTTTCAGAAATCGTTGATTATTTTAATATTAATTAAAGAGTATCTAAATTTCAATAAGGCCGGTTTTGGAACAAATTAAACTTCAAGGCCGGTTTTGGAACGAAAAAATTATTGACATTGAACTTCAATAATTTTATATTTCCTGTGTTATGAAGGTGCTATAAGATCAATTTATTTACTATTTTTATTCGAATGAAAAGTTTAAAAAATGCTTTTGAATAATTTATTTTTCAAAAATACTTAAGATAACCGCAAAACAAAACTTATTTTTTTTAGACTAAACATCAAGGGTATTAATAATAGAACAATAAAAAATATATCACAATTAAAAATACATAAAATAATATTACCCGTAAAATAAATAATAGTAATATTTAAGTTTCAAAAACAAAAACAGTATTCAGTAAACAGATTATAATAGTTCGTCAAAAATTATTTCATCAGCTAAAATGTGCTTTTCTGTGATATTATTAAAATTTGTATCATTATCAGGATTTCGGTTATTTTCACATTTCTCACGTCTCTTTCATCTGACATCATTAAATTATTTATTTTTTGGCTTCTTCATAAAATATAAAAAAAAAATAAAAAAAAACCGTTACGAAGCACCAAAGCAAAACAACATCGACAGTGAGTGATAAAGAATTGTTGGTTGAAATATTTTGATAAGGTTAAATCATCTGGACGGACAAATTTTAGAAAATTCGAAAAACGCTTTGTCAACCACAGAAAAACTACGCGAATTAAAACAGAAATAATTAATTTAGTCTTCAGAAAAAAAAACGCAAAAGAGAGGACCACCTGTTGATTGATTTGAAAATTAGGGTCCCTTTTGGAAAGAAAATAATGATTTATTTCCCACTTTACTGTTGTTTGAGGCACAGTTTGTAATGAAATAAAGTTGTAATCTAGGAACATTCTGGAACAAAATAAAGTATGGTTTGGAAATTTACGTATTTTTAAACCACTTTTTCTAATATTTAGGCTCGTATTGGGAAAAAAATAACACCATCTAATTCCTTGGGTGTTTTAACAAACGAATCAATATTTATCTTTATTTCCGAAAAAATCAATTAAGGTTCATTTTGGAAATAAGCGACTATATATGGTTAACTAGGCTCAGGATCTTGTAAAATGTTTTCTTCAGCATATCTTATACAAGTGACTCAAAGAAAGACGGATTGACTATAGAATTTATGTTATTAACTATTTTAAATTACAACTTTAAAAAAACAAATGTTCGGCTTTACAGCTCATTAACTAGGACCATAAATGTATTAAAACGGAAATATATTTTCCCAGATTTAAAAAGAAATTTCCGGAAATAAGAGTAGTGATGTATAATGTAAAGACGTATAATATACCGTTGGAAAGTTACAGATTTTAGAAAAATTAATATGTGACCTATAAAGTTGTAGAAGGTAATGGAGAGTGACATACTTCTAGATAATAATTTCTATTGTTGTATTATTTAATGGAAACTAAATGAAATTTCAGTTGAAACTAAATGTAAACTTTTAAAATTTATTTCAATTAAGTGAAAGTTTTGTTATGCGAGCACCAGATATCTTATAATTGTAAATTTAAATGTAGTATATAATATTTCTTCATCTCATAAATCAATGTTTCTCCTGCTCATTTAATTAGGAGCAGCCTTTTCAATCCTTGCAGGTCAGCCATGTTCAACCATCAACAACCAAAATTTTAATACCCTGTTATGCTCTTTGATTATTTTATTACTTTGGTTTATAGACAAATAAGATCGAATACTAGCTAATTTCATAAATGATTGCTTGTGGATTGTCGTCTAGATATAGCAATACGCATTTCACCCTAGGGTTGTGAACTACCAAGGTTCAGTGAACCACGTCTCAGACCATAGGGTCAGTGGAACGAGGGCACTACCCAAGAGACCAGTAATGAAAATGTACTGGTCTTGTCGGGTATAGACTCTTGTTCTTGTAGATAGTCGACTAGAACCACAACCTGATATAAACCTCATCAGCGTATATTGTTTCTGACGTAATATATAAACTAAAATAATTGAATTACAGTCTCCAAAAATCAGGTAAGATTTCTACTGAATACATTTTGTGAAATTTGAATTGTAGATGATTTTATTTTAATATTTTATAATAACGAGTTTACTAAATATTACTTTATTAAATTATCTTTAGGAAATATTCTTTAATAAATTAACACTATCACAACATTCAAAAATTTTACCTTATAAATCTCTATACGTATATACAGTTGAATATTCGGCTTTTTATTTTATTTTTAATTCAATGGACAATTTATAATTTAAAACAATTTAAATTGAGTAAACAGTAATTACTTTTTAATACTAAGATTAGCAGTTTAGTATTTGTGTATTCTCTCATTATCGTTTTTCTCAGTTTAATATGAACATGGCCTAATACTACTTTTAAAAAAATATATTAATTGTAAAGACATCCAGTTTTAAATCAGGACAAAACAAATATTCTGCATCTTAGTACATAACTGAATTCAATAAATTTTGCGAAAGAGTTCAAGGAAGAGTGAAATTATAGAAATAATAAAAATAAAACATATATAGTTTACAAATCATGATATAGTATTTTCACAGTGATAATCATATTACAAATATGATTGTCAGTTGCTACCATCTCTATCGAGAATTGAGCTTTAGGGAAATTGATTTAAAATATTAGGAGATTTCAATACTATTAAAAATTGCATTCCTAATAGTAAACCTTAATTTATTCACTACTTTATAGATTGGGAAAAATTGCATTCATAATAGTAAACCTTAATTTATTCACTACTTTATAGATCGGGATGTCGCATGGAAAAAAAAAAAAAAAAAAAAATCGTTTGCCTCGAAGGGAAATAGTACTGAAAATGTGGATGCCTGAGGGATATGGATGACCGTAGAGAAGCTATTTCACTAACCAAAGCGAGGAAACGGTAAAGAAAACAAGATAAATGGAATAGAACTCTCACCGAAGGAGGGAGGGGGTCGGGTTTTTATTAAGAAAGCTTTGTTTTCGTCAGGGACTGTGTTTCCTTTGCTTCGGAAATTATTATTGACGTCTGAACCATTCGTAAGATGCTTGTATCAGCTGTCAGGATAGCATTCGACAGAGCATAATTCAGTATTTCAATGCTATATCTATTTCATTTATTTTAATTTAACATTTGTTAAATATAAATTTCTCATTGGAATGGCGTCCTGGTTAGGCATACAATTTTAACATAGAGACTTGGGTTCTATACCTGGGCGATCTCACGATATTTCTGGAAGGAAAAATCCTTTTTTTTTCTTCTTTTTTTCAGAAAGGAGTTTATTGTAAAAGGAAATGGATTTTAAAGTAATGTTTTTTTTTTTTTTTTTTTTTTTTTTTTTTTTTTTTTTTTTTTTTTTTTTTTTTTTTTTTGTTTTTTTTACAAATATAGTTTATTCCATAAATAGTATTACATTGAACATTTGTAATTAATTCGGGATGTACGCTTGTACAATACTTTTTTTTTTTTATACAACTTATTTGGACATAAATTATATTTTACTTATTGATAAAAATAAAAATGAGAAAGGAAAAAAAACCAACACTGTTCTGAAAATTTAAAAAATACAAGCTATTTAAATGAAAGTAATGTGTATATATATTTAAAGTAATGTGTGGTATTAGCTCACTATATCTTAACAAATTCGACTTTAAATGACTGTAAAATAATTATATTTGAAGCTAGATTTTAACTTTGTTATTAAAAATTTTCCTTAGACGATTATATTTAAATATTACATTCGAGCTCATGTTTCAATCACGTCCATTTCTATAAGATTGATAATTCAGTAATTAATTATTTAATTAATAATTAAAGAAGACTCATTATTCTGGAGCGGTTTTGGGGCAAGTGCAAAATGGTTCGTTTTCCGGAGGATTATTATACTGGTGTAATCATAAAAAAAAGTTAAAGCTTGTCTGAGATTCACATTTTACAATAGTAATCTTAATTGAGTTATGAAAGTTGTATGTGGAATATAATTGAATAAATGAATTGAAAAAATAATTTTTGTTTTAATTCGCTAGTCTGTAGTTGCCTCGACAAAACAAGATGGTAATGCTGAGTGAACGTCACTCACACTTGTCATATGACGAAGATCTGCACTTACCCATACTATCATGTTTAGTTAGCTAACTGCCGTACAAGCGTTAAAAAAAAAATAGAAAACTGTCAAGGAGAAATGTAAATCACAAAGTATTTTGAAGAACAACAACTATAGGTAAATAAAAAGTTGAAAGACACAACTTTATCAACAGGTTGTAAGCAATATCTTAATAATTTGTTATACTTCACCTTAGCGAACTCGTGGCTTATTTCAGATACATCAGTGTTTAGACTTCATGCTCCGTAAAGGGCATATCTTAGCAGTTAAGGGTTTGGATTTAACGAGACAATTACGTATTTACCCCCAAAACGCACCGGTCCCACATTATCTTGCATACACACAAAACAAAAAAAATTGAGAGGGACTGCTAAACTGTATGACACAAAAAAGTTGTAAGAAAATTATTTCACTGCTTCCGAACAAAAGTCATTCTACTGAAAATGTTCTTTCTCTAATTTTTTCCTTTAAGAACGGTATAAATTCTTTATAAATATACTAGTACAAACAAATACAATTTTATTTTTTTAAAACCTTTATTCCGCTTATTTAATTATTTTAAAAATTAAATATTAAATATTTAAAGAAATCATTATTGCAGAACGATTTCAGAGGGTCTATGCAAATAATAATTATTATTCAAAAGATTTTATTTAGTTGTATTTATAAAATTTTAAATTTGAGCGATCCGTGGGACTATACGTCAGTACTTATGACTAAACAAAATACTCGTATGTCAGTGATCAAGGGTGAAAACAAAATTTACTTTATAAGTTGTTTTTTTTGTTTTGTATGCTGAATTTATTTCTTTATTTTATCTACTATCATTCCAGCTATATTACTGATAATATCCACACGATACTTAAAAAAAAAATAATTATGTATTGTTATTATTATGTATGGAACTATATTGAAAGAAACTTAAAGTTAATATCGTTCCTTGAATCGGAACATTTATATATGTTTAATTTACTTTAAATAGCTTGAACTCTAATTATAATTTATATATTTTTTACCTATAAAAAATATTTGTATAACTGATACAGTATTTTACAAACCAATATTTGGGCAAAATATCAGAATAAACGGTGTTTATACCTCTTAATTCTACAAGCAACCCGAGTTTTGGACGTTGGATCAGCGAGAAGAATTCTGTAGATAATTTCCAGAAAAAACAAGAGACGGAAGCCCTCGAGGAATCTGCCAATCAGTCACTAAATGGGTTATTGAACTTTCAATTAACGGGGGGGCTGAACTAAGTAATTTGCCTTTCAAACTTTATTGCCACTTAACTTTCCCTCGCCTTAGTTCAAACAAATTTATATAAAAAATAATAATTATTTTTTCTGTCTGTGCATTACTCTCAGATAAAAATATTAGGTCCTAAATATATTTTTCGAACATGAAATATGCAATATTTATCATTTACATTAATATACTAGTTCAAAATCATATTACAGAAAAATAAGATGCCACTGGGCCAGTCCAAAATGTCATTTTTTAATAATCACATATTTACATAGAATTTTTTTTTTAAAATCCTATTATAAATCATAAATTTTAAAATGCAATTGTGATCAAACAGTCCGGAGACCGCCATGCTAAAATACTTATTAATAATATTATAAATTTATATAAATATAATAATTTTTAAATCATGAGGAAAAATATTATTTAATAATAATATTAATATTATTTATTATTATTTAATATTATTAATTTACTCTTAATTTGTTTATTATTTAGTTAGCCTTATTTATTTATTTATTTTTCTTTCCCACAATAAAGTTGTCTACAAGTATTCTCTATATCACTATAAGATGCTCATAAATTTTCTATTGATATAACAGAATTATATACGGCCAGGGAATAAAGTATCCACAATACTAAGCTGTTGAGAGGGTTTAGCGGGTCTAAACGACGGACACAGTCGGACGCACCTAAGGGTTATATTATGTAAGTTTCAACTATCGTATATAGCCTATATAGTCTATTCTTGTAAGACTTGGGGATATTATGAAGTTTCGCAAATTTTTTTAGGTATAATGTTAATAAATCATATTCACCCCTGAATGTAACCGCCTTAATTGTTTTAAGATATAAACTCCAAGAATTTAAAATTCCAACACCAATCGTTACACATTATTGCTTCCTCGCTACCGAGCAAGCTTTGTATTTATGCATGTAATGAAAAAAATGTTTCTCCTCGGAAGTGAAAATTTCCACTCGCGATTTACGTTTTAGACATGAAGAAAGACAAATGGTTTCGTCCCTGTCTGTAGTCCAATCCATCTTATGGGAGCACCTACTACGGCTACTCCGAGTTTGATGAAATATTCAGTTGTCTAATTGGTCTCATATAAATATTATCAAATTATATTCAATGCTTTCAATACGCATGCGCAATCGTATTTTCTTTGACACGCCTATAATAACGCCATGTCCGATTTTGCCCTAATTTAACGGAAAGTTGGCGATAGTGTTTATTTAATTATTTTAGTGCTTTTATTTAACTAAAATATGCTTATTTTAGTTTTACTTAACTTAATTTTCCTTTTTCTTGGTTGTTTACTTATTATGCTATTATTAAATTGTCTATCTATTCATTTTTACTAGTAATGCACATTTTTTTTTTCTTTTTATATGATATTCATTATTTTTATTTTATCTCCTTATGTTTTTTTGTTGCTTTTTTTTCGTTTATCTTGTATAAATGGTTTGAATGGATCCTTATTACCCTGATACCTATTGCCATTGAGTATGGCAGCTTGTATTAAAAAAAAAAAAAATTGCGTTTACGCAATGGGATTTTCCTCGTTACACTTATATAACGAAAACAGCTCGTCCGATCTGGTCCAAAATTGAAGGGAAGGTTGGGATTAGTGTTAAAATGGCCCAATGTCAATTTTAACAAATTCCATCTACTATTTTTGCTAACGCATGAGTAAATGTAAATTTCTTTGGAATACTAATATTTCGATAACGACTAATCCCGACTAATTATAACGACTAAGCAATTAGATTTTTCTTATAGTTTATGCACACTATGTAATACAATTGGAAATATAATTTAATCCATTTTGAAAAAGTCTTTGAGCTGTGACTGATATTTTATTTTCTTTATTATTATTGTTTTTTGTTTTTTTAAATTTGTTTATCTTTTATTTCGTTTCTTTTTTTAATTTTTAATTTAATTATTATTATTATTTATTTTGTAATATATAAATAAATAATATAACAATAATAATATATAAATAAATAAATATATATTATTTGAGATTGAATGACCACCTGTCATTGGCTCAACGCCTGTTGGTGGGCTATGTAAATAAATAAATAAATAATCTCGTAGATTTTATTATCAAACAACAAATCATTGACCTTGAAATATACATATTTATGTATCCAATAGAAATGGTGGAGATGTTATACTTACCTTTTAGACAAACTTTTTTTTTTTTAATAAGTATAAACATCGCTGCAGTAGTGCGAATACTTAGGGATTCAAACCATACAATTCTTTTATAGATAATATATTTTTTTTACTTTTTGTATAAGACACTAGTCTCATAAAAAATAAGCTTCACATAAATTTCTCGGTTTCGATCTTATGGTGTGACAATAGATAACACAACCATTTTATTTTAAATTATTTACTACAATAGCCTTACCCATTACAGGCACGTCTGTGCTAAATTGATAAACATTATATTCACGAAATTACTTTTTATAATAAGGTGTTAAAAGTTAGTAGCCTTTTAGTGTTAACTCGAAGGGTATTACTTCCCCCGCAAAAAGATGGAGGGTTGATTTACATTTACTGGAGTTATAATAAAGTTCAGAAAAATGAACTAAGTACTAAAAAAAAAAAAAAATTAAAATTTCACTTACCCAGCTCTGCTTCGAGAAAAGTCCTGCTCGGGACTTTTCCACTCCTTAATTAAGATTTTTAATTTTTCTTTCCCTTTACTTGGTTTTTTCTTCCTTTTTTTTTTCTTGAACGTGACTAAGAGAAATGGAAGTTAGGTCAGCATAATTACCGAAGAGTAAGGTGTTATTAGTGAGATCGTTAATAACTAGTCGGAAAGTAATTTTTCTCAAGCGAAGTTTAAATTAGCTATTGAATAGGAGATACGCTTCATTTTTTCATGAACATAGAAAAATATTATCAATTCAAATATAACTAATTTAAACCGACAATAATGGCGTTTTCCACCTTCATTAACGGTGCCAAACTATTACTAGCCTATCGTGCGTATTAATGAGGCAAGTAATAGTTTGATAACTAGGTTGTTTAGTTTCTCTTTCTAGCATTTATAATATTATATTGATTATAATAATAATATTATATTGATTCATAAACTGCATATAATCTTACAAATAATCTATATTTTGATTTATTATTATCAATAATGAACCATTGAAAATGTCCAAACAAAAAAAATTATTCTACTTTAAAAAAATTGAGGTTTTAAATTTCAAGATAAGTAGTTGAAAAAATTGATTTAAAAAAAAATCCGTCCGTCTACCATCCAATACTATTGGACCGATTTTTTTTTTAGATTTGGCACCGAAGTCCCAGTTCATTCCAGGATGATCCTCGGAGCACGATATTACCATCCGCCATTTCGTATCAAAATGGCGCCCGATCCAAAGATATCATAAATCCATGTCTCGGCTATTTATGAAGATAGAGGAAAAATAGAAAGTGTTTTGGAACCATTATACAAAGCCTTTAAAAAAAATTAAAAAAATCAATCTAAATAATTTTCTAGTTTTTTTTTTTTTAAATATATCAATAACCATATAGCAAATAATTATATTTACCTAATAGTCAAAAATGAGTGAAGAAAATCTTCTTTTCTCATTATTAATGACAAATGAAGAACACAATTATCATTTAATTTTGTATATATTTTATAAATCATCAAATGATTTTTTTATTTTTTAATAAATGATTACGTGTTATGTGACTAGGCTTAAGAGTTCCCAATACTTCTATAAAAAAAATAAAAAACTTTTATTTATCAGTGAATAAAATGAACAATTAATAATAATAAAAAAAATATACCTAAAAACTGTTTCGAGTAATTCTTACTAATTATACCGTACATAAAAATATTAATAAACTTTTTGACTTGGTCAATTATAAATTATAATTCCTTTCTATAGTTTCATTACAAAAATCATGTATTGTTTTCTTATGAAAATGCTGATAGTGGTGACTTCTGTATGTTTATTCAATCGTTTGAAGTTTATAAACATTAGCATACAAACGTCCCTTTACAGCAGCTATTTCATACGTTTAAGTATTATTAAATGTCTACAGCAATACTGAGCCATTAAACAGATAACTATTACATGACCGTGTATTAGTTTTACTTTGAAATCTTGTTGTGGGGTGAGTAAATGATTATGTATCTGTATATGAGCGTATGTATGCAAAAGAGTTGGTATAGATTTTTAAAAGTGAGAAATAGTGTTGAGATGAAAATATATCAAACTTATTTTGAAATAAGTAAATAACCATTTAATAAATCATCAGCTTTGTGTGGTTGTAAGCTGTTTAAAGTTATATAATACCCTTTTCTCTCCTGCCTACTATTAAAAATCCTGTTTTAGAATAAGTTTTAATGGTCACTTTTAGAATTAAACATACATTTTATTAACATTAAATGCTGCTTGTATGAATCTGGCGTTACTAGATATAGGCACGAAACCAAAAGAAAAAAAAACTTAAAATAATTGAAAGATATATATATATATATATATATATATATATATATATATATATATATATATAAGTCTACATTTCCAATATTCACTATATCTTTACATCTCCTAAATTAAAAAAATCTGGTGCGGTGCGCGCATCACACAACTTTCCCTTACCGTCCTACAATAATCATCTTTTTAATACAATTTTAAAGAGTTCACATAAACACTGCTTCTAATAAACTCAGCAGCATACACATCTTCTCCCACTTAAGTACAATAAAAAAGTTTTTTAAAAAATTTTAGTACAACAATCCTGTACACTACCTATTTATTTTAACTTTGTCAAGTTGCAAATATATTTTAAAAGTTTCTGGTTCAGTTTCCATGGAAACATTTTCTTTCCATTAAATAATGTGAAAGTAGAAATTATTTAGTTAATTTCCGCTTTTGTATTCTTAAATTACTTTATTATAGAGCGCATTGTTTACAACAGATTGGCGGATTGGTGGGAGGAGGTTCGGTCGCATCCGTCTCCTTTCGGATGCGCTTGGTTATCCATCTAGGGTTTTGTGCTCCTCATAAAATACACTGTATCTTTGCTAATACTGGTCCGATTTTGATGATTCTTTTAGAATTTCATTAGAACCGTTTTTGAGAAAATTGTAAAAAAGTGTAAAATCTATGATATAACAGCTATTTCCGGTTAGTCCGATGCGCTGTATCTTTGCTAACACTGGTCCGATTTTGATGATTCTTTTATTGTTTCTTAGATAATTTAATTACCTTTCATACAATTCCACACATAAGTTACCGTAAAATGCATACTTTTTATATTATGCGCAAATAAAATGTTCTTTTCATCATAACTTTCTTCCCTGCAATTCCTCGGTGATTTACTACATAAATGAAAAGTAAAAGGTCTTTATGAAGAATAATTTAGGCAAGTTTCATCAAAATCGTTAGAGCTGTTTTCGAGAAAATTGTAAAAAAGTGTAAAATCGATTATATAAAGTGGCACTTCCGGTTAGTCGATTTTGACGAAAATGTTGCTGTACCATCACATGCATGTGCCAACCTTAAATACGTAATTTCAGTATCGTACAACTTTTCGTTTTTGAGCTAGACTGTTCACATACACACACCCACACACAGACACACAGACCACTTTGTGAGACTAGGTCATTTGGGCTCAGGAAACCTTAAAACGTGTATTTCCGTCGAAAACTCGAATTCGAAAATTTTCACGATCGCAATACTTCCCCTTACTATATACTCCGAATATAGGTAAGGGAAAGTAAAAAAAAAGATTTAGATTTCCAAAATTTTCACAATTAGGAGTATTAGTAGAAAAGCGAAAACTGAGCGTCGAAAAAATATACAATAGCGATAATATGCAGAAATGCTAAAATTAAAATAAGATCAAAAATTAGCAAAACTACAAAATTCGTAAATTTCCGATTTTTTTTTTTATAATCGGAGAGAAATGATTTATTGAAAATCAGTGCTGCCCAAATACATGGGGTTGCTATTACACTGATCAATCCATAGTGGATAAAATATTTATATAAAAAAATCGAGAAAGTTAATCGTTTATCTAAAATGTGTTACTTGGCGGAAAAGCGTAAATGAAAGAAAAATTAGAAGAATCACGAAATTTAAAGGAATCGAGAATAAAAAAAAAATTGGTATTATAAAAATAAAAATTATTCCGAAGATTAGTATGATCATGAGAAATGCAAATGTGATAATTAGAGGAATTGCGAAAATTATAAGAATTGTGAAATAGAGGAAAATAAAAAATTGCTAAAAATGCGAAATAAGAAAAATTAGAGGAATTTACAATATAATGTAATATATATATATATTAGAAAAATAAGTAAGAAGATCAAATTTTCGAAAATAGAAAAATAATGAAAATTTTGGAAAAGTATAAAATTAGACTAATTGCAAAACTTGGATGAATCATGAAATTTAAAGAATTCACAATACTGGAATATTGGAAAAATCAAGCAAAATGGCGAAGATTAGTGGAATTTCAGAAAACTAAATATTTATAGATTTATTGCCATTGTAAAACTAATTCACTATACAATCATTATTTTCTACTTGACTAAGAATGAAAGTTTTTATTATTTTTTTTTGTTTTGGAACACTAATGTACAGTGCACTGGCTGGATCAAATTTAATAAACTTTGACTTGATTTATTTTAGTTATAATCCAGTAAATGCATGAAGTGAAACTGGCCCACTTTTTAAAGTGAATAAAGATTTTTAAAAGATCATACGAGAGAAAATTCGAATGGTTTAATGTATCCTTGATGGCTTAGTGTACATAAAATGACTTGCTTTTTTTTTTCTAAAAAGCAAAGCAGAAAATCCAAAATATAAAATCTAATGCGAACGAAGGATTTTCAAAATATATTTATAAAATATTTTTCGCTGCTCTTGAGCCAACAAATAATTCTGAAACCAAGATGTGTGCATATACATTCTAGTTATAATTTAACCTTTTTCATGATTATTGTAACCGAATTCTTGTTATAACGAGAAGCCTGTCGCATAACATCTAACTGAGCTTGAGGTGTGATGGCTATATTTAATTAACAATTAGTGGCGAGTTCTGCAGAAGTCGCAGGGAAGACATTAACTGTCCTTCATAATTGCTCCTGGCATTGCCCTATCGCCGCGGCCCACCTGCTTCTCAAATCACCCCTCACTCTACTCCCCCCTCCCACCCCCCGGCCCTCCTAATTTCACTATCATGCTCGTTCGGCTAGCATTTGCATAATTATAATATCTATTTCCAAACAAAATTTAGAAATATAAAAATAAAATGATTCACATCGTCTGATATTGAGCAACGAAATGAGATTAAAATATATATATATATTTAACAAGAGAGCATATTTTCCAATGTAACGCGATCAGACTTACTCCTCCAGTAGTCGCGATGGAGTATAAAGTGCGCCACATTGGGATTTTTCATTATATTCAACCGGTGGTTGAACTTTCACCTCCATTCCCTCTCCCTATTCGTTCATCAAACCCTTTTTCTTGTTTTCTGAGAATTTACAATTTTTCACAATTTGTCACTCACATTATTAGTTATTCCGTGAAAAAGACTGCACCTGTTCGTGTTTTTTTTTTTTTAATTCTTGAGTTTATTTTGCTTGAGTAGGTTGTCGAGTTTTTTTTTTATTTCACTTCAAGATAATAATATTATTTCAAATAAATTTATTATTTGAAAAAAGAATACCAATATTTAGTTTATTTTCGTTTATGCATAGATTTTGAGACTGAATTTCAAGCTTCTGAGACTGAACGTTCAACTGACATTTCCTTTTTCTTTTCTTTTTTTTTTTTCATTTTCCAGAATATTATAGCTAATAATAATTGATAAAGTCATGATATAGTCATGATTTTTATTATTTCGGATTATTTATAATTTTTTTTCAAATTATGAATTGGGCCCGGTTAAGTAATATCATTCCTTTATTGAAAATTTCCATTCTAATGTAATGTATAGTTCATCGTGAACTAATTATGTTTAGATTTTATAAAATTACCACTAAACTAATGGCAAATTGTTGCTTTCGTTGGATCTAGGTCGTAATATACAACTTTTTGTATAACTGTTTTTTTAAAGCCAATTAAATATTTTTATTTATGTATTTTTTCTTTCCTTTCACTCATAATCATATAATAATTTGTAAGGAATAAGATAATTTTTTTCAATATTAAGGAAATGGGATGAAAATGAAGATGGCGCACTTAGTGCGCCGCGCGCTTGCTTATGTCGTAGGGCGCACCTAGTGGATGGATAACCATTTACTTTCGAATATTATATTTAGTTGTTTTTTAAAATAATTGTGTCAGTTTATAGATAAAGGTATAGGGAATACAATTGCATCCCGTTTACTTCAAAAAAAATATTTAAAAAAAAAAGTTAATCAATAAAAAGTTGGAAAACTTTACTCGGTCTCCCCTACGAAAAAAAATATACTTAGAATCAAAGTTTATTTGGCATTATTAATCAGTAATATAATCATCAACTAGACAAAATCAAAAGAGGAATATAAGCTCTCGCATTTATTTTATTTTTTTTAACACAACTTGTAGTTTCTGAAAATACAAGCTTCTCAAAGAATACAATCTAAATAACAGAGCCATCAAACTCTAATGACAAGATGAGATGGCTACGATAGTCCCCTAAGATAGGCAATATTTGAACAGTGGGGGAAAGTTTACGAGATGGCGTATCGAGATAAAAGAGAATCGTCCCGCACCTAGCCCAGGCCGCACTGCCATTTTAACCCGTCGGGGTAGAATCTCAGCTTTTATTAAATTCCGTTAGGGGGTGTTTCCAATGCCTCCAGGATTCAATTCCATCTCCTTTGTGCAGGGTCCTATACCTTCTGTTTTTATTTAGTCCTGTCTCCTAGACTGTATTCGGATAGTCGAATCAGATGTCGCTATTCGGGACGTAGAACATCCGGTAAAGTTTAAAACGAACACAGGCGCGCATCTATCCATTTATATATGTATATTTTCAGAGAAGTAGATACAGTGGAACTTCTCTTAAACGGACATCACTGATAATTCGTACGGTTACTAGAAGTGCCCGCTTATGGGAAAACAATTTTTAAAATACAAACCTGACTAAAATCTAAAACAGCATAAAAATACAGAAATAAAAATAAATTTGAAATTGAAAAAATGCAGTAAACTACGTAAAAATAGTCAGCAGTGATTTATTTTTTTAAAAATTAAATAAAGAAATCGTACATGTGCGTACAATAAATATGTGTATGCATGTATGCATTAAACTTTGGAAAGCTTAAGATTTTGGAACAATTAATATTTAAGATATAAAGTCTTCTAAGGTAATGGAGAGTGACAAAAAACGCATAAACTTATGTTAGGTGGTAATTAATAATTTCTACTTCTATATTATTTATTGGAAACCAAATGTTCTCATGGAAACTAAATGGAATTTTCATAGAAATTAAATACAAAATTTTAAAATTTATTTTCAACTTAATAATTTTTACTCCTGGACAATAAACCTGCCCTCCAATATACCTCGGCACTATAGCAGAAATTATATGCAACAGGAGTATTTTGAGACGTCGTCAAGCGTTCGATAGAGTCTGGCATCAGCGGCTTCTCTTCAAACTTAAGACGATACTTCCTCCTACCTATTAATCTTCAAACCTTTCTTTCTGAAAGATTTTTATGTCTGCCAAGGCCCAGAACTGTCTACCATTCGACCGGCCTTAGCAGGAGTACCTCAGGGATCAGTACTAGCTCCGCTGCTCTACATCATACATACATACGATATTCCAAACAGCACCGAAATTCTGACAGCGAAGTATGCAGACGATACAATTTTAACAAAACATCAAAATCCAGCACACGCCTCACAAAGTTTACATCATCTAACAAAACTTCATGATTGGTGCAAACTTTGGAAAATTCGACTTAACAATGACACAATACCTACAACAATACTTACAATACCTCGACAATGTAGTAATTCCGCAGACAGACAAAATTCGATACCTTGGCCTGACATTTGACAGAAGACATGGGGCCCACACATCAAGAACAAACGAAAAACGCTAAACCAAAGACTAAAATTATTATACTCACTTCTTTAAAGACGTTCAAAATTGAAACTTGGACATAAATTGAACACTTTACACTTACCTCGTACTTAAGCCTATCTGGACCTATGCTTCGCAGATATACAGCTAAAAAAACACACATACAAAAACTTCAAATTTTTCAGTCAAAAACTTTTAGGACTATCACCAAAGCCCCTTGGTACATCAGCAACATTACCTTACATACAGACCTCAGCATGCCAACAGTTAACGAATACATACGGACCCACTACAAACGATTTCACGATAACTTACACGGATAACATGGTCATACAACACATGGCGGCAGCCAACATGCCTGACAGTACTCGCAGAAGGTTGAAGAGGAGCTGGATGAGTGATCTCCTAGCCTATCTATATACGATAATTACGACAGGAAGAGGTGCCGCTGGGTACTACTCTTTATCATGTTCTTTACCATCACATTCACTGATTGTCTCATCGACAGGTGTGAATATAAAAAATAAAGAACCCCACCAAAAAAAAATCTAGCTTAATAATCCAGAAACATTATGCACATTATTGTCGTGCTGCATTAGTTAAAACAATATTTCATCGTACTTTTGTGAGAGATGATGTGAAGAAAATATCTTGCAGAAAATATTTCATCTGATGCTTATGTGAATTTTAAAGAATTATTTAAAAAAATTCATAATTATTTTAAGGTAGTAAGTGAAAGTTGTGTGATACGCGCACCGCAGCAGTTTACAAGTGTAATACAAGTGTAATAATTAGATGGATTGTAGTAATAATTTATTAATAATAATGAAGAACTTATTTATGTCCATAGAAAATCGACCAGATAAATTAATGTAATTAAGTTTCATAATTTTTTAAAATAATACAACATGGACAAAATATAATTAAATATAGCAATAATAAAGCGTAAAATAAATATTAAATCATATAATTTATTCCTTTTTAAATATTAAAATCCTAAATTGACTTTAGAATGATCCTAGAAATATATTGCCCTATAAAGAGTTTATTACTACCTACTGAATGAACCAGTAATAACTTATTCAAGTACCTAAAACCTATATGACACATAGCATCTATTATTCATATTCCAATCAGGTTACTTCTTGAGTTATGGTGAACAGAACGACAGAGCATAAAGTTGCAAATAGTTCACTAACGTGGCAGGAACTAGGGCGTGTGACTCCATAAGTTGACATGTAACCCTGGATAGGGAAATATAATGTACATAATTGAAGTCTTCTGTTCAGGCTCAATGGTTAGAGTTGGAATATTTCATGGTTCAAAGGTCGTCAGGGCAATAGGTCAACCCGTCGGGACAGTACGAGACCTCAACCATCTTCGTTTGGAACTGCCGCAGTGCCAGGAATTCATCAGGAACAAACTTCGTAATTTCGTTTATGAATGATATTTTGAAATAAAAAATATTCAGTACTTCAATTTTGGAGCAATGGATATTAGTTGGGTCAGAGGGTAACCAAACCCTTTTATATGGACTTTGTGCTAGCTAACAAGCTTAGGTTTAATAAATTAATGTATCTTTACTGCATACTAATCAACGAAGACGAAGTATAGGTGTCGATGGGGAAAAAGGATTTAGAGATCTCACACGTTTCTGAAAACTTGAATACGCCCTCTCAAAAACAAAGAAGTTAATTTTAAAAAATAACCCTTCCAAGAACAGTCAATACTCCAAACTTTGCAATCACCAATACCCTACATCATGACCTTAATATCTCATCTGTTCCCTTATTCCATCCAAATAACCCAAATTTCACCATAACCTTACTCATCAACCAATTATTTAGTACAATCCCTATCGAGCTTCACCATTCCTCCTCGAAGGTTGAAACGGCAGTGGTCCCGAGATCTTTTGCAAATATTTATACTGGCCAGATTCTCAACACAAGCGATGGGATCTCCCAAAGTCCTACTTTTCCCTTCATAAGTGGCGAAAAAAATCTGGCTTGGTGTTCCTACAGGCCGATTATAAATAGTGTGTATGAGTATGCCTGGGTTTAAGATGTGTTTTTAATTTTATTTATATAAGTTTTTTTTTTCCTATTCACTATTATTAGATGTTCTGTAAATAGGGTGTTAATGAACTCTTTAATCATTATTACCATTGTCTTTTATGGAGACAGAATTTAATATTACTTAATAAAGACAATTATAAATATATATATATATATATATATATATATATATATATATATATATATATTTATATATCGTTCTGTCATTGTTGCTGGCCACTAGCAGTCCAGTCATCGAAGGTTCAGAATGGGCATCTTCAGGAACAAATTCTTCTTTTATCAGTTCTTTTATTCTTCTAAGAATAAATTGAAGTTCTTTTATCAATTATTTTATAGATTTTTGAAGTGATAAATCCGAATTTCAGGTTTGCCACCTCGCCAGCCGCTGGCTTCACTACGAAAATGGGGGAAAAAAAACCTAAAACTGAAAAACTAAAAAACTCAGCATTTTTCGAAGACAAACTTCTTCACATTATTCGTACATATTTAATTTTTGGCCAACTTACGACAAAGCTAGAGCGCACTTAAAAAGTGGGCACTTTTTTATTCTCTGCAAAAAACGCTTTTCTGTCTCCTGGTGCCCTAGTTTCATCTTCATATGCCTGAAACTAATTATAGCGGTGTTGAGGGGCCAACAGCTAAATTGGACGACAACAAAAAGGACTTTTTATAGTTCCAATTATTCAAAATGTTCAACCGATGATTGAAGATTGGCAGCACTACCATGAACTCCTTTGGTCTTCGACCGACAACTGTTCAAAAGAGAGTGACTCCTCATTAGCGCCTTCTTAGAGTGTCAGTGCCAATTCCAACGGACGCCTATTGAAGTAATTACGGAAAAAAGTTATCTGCCTATTTTTCAATTATTTTCTCACTCCCTGATATTTTTTTTTATTTATTTGCTTAGTTCATTCACACATGTGAAACCCGGCACATTTTAATTTATGTTCGATTAATTAATTATGGCTTTGAAATTAATATATACTAACTATAGCTCACTTTTGTATCACTTCCGAAACTTTCACAGACATTGGTTCACTTCTCCAATGACTTAATTATTCTTAAATAGAGTATGAAAAAAAATTTCTTCAAAATAATTTCAGCTACACATTTTTTTAATGAAAATATTATATTTGTTCAAAAACAGAATATGAATGTGCATTACATTAAAATTCTGATATTATTTAATTATGGGTGAGAAGTCAGTTTCTTCCTTTTTATATTAATTTTTATTAAAAATGGTTTTCATATTTATACATTATCAATTTTATCAACGAATTTCCCCATCTTCAGGGCAACCCATTCTAAAGTTATGACGATACAAAATTAATTTATAGATAATGGACTAAAAGAGTGAAAAATAAGTCAAATATTGACTAATTTTTAAATATAACAATTTTATATTTGAATACTAGTATATATAGTTTTTTGTTAATTGCTAGAGTATTTAGTTATTTATAAAGAGGAAATATAACGTGGTTTCTATAATTCTTAGAATGGGTTATCTTGAAGATAATTCCCCGAAACGTTGGTAAAGTTGATAATGTTAATAAAAATTAACATAAAAAGGAAGAAACTGACCACACCCATAATCAAATTGAATATTCTCATTAATTATTCAAAGACATTTCCATAAAAAAATCCAACTAGATCGATTTCTATTCTAAAGACCTATTTTTACATTTTTTATATTGTAAAATCAAATATACTCCAATTTCATCGTTACAATATATAGATATACTCGTATATATCGTTTTGTCCACTTACGAGGAGTATAACAATCAACCACCAGTTTTTGCCCTTGAAACCAAACAACAAATAATTTCTTAAATTCATTTTATGAATATGTGGGAGCCCCGCCATTTAGTGATTATTTTAGTTTATTTTTAGTTTTAATGTCAAATTATGCTTTAATAATTAAATTTAGTAAAACATTAAAATTGTTTGTTTATATAATAATAATTATCATTTAATTAAACAATGTTGTAATATTAATGCTAGAACCTACCCAAGTAATGTTATGGTTGTTGTGTTGTGTTAACTCATGTATAGGTTCTATTTAATAAAAGTTTTGTTTTATTGTAGCGAGTTAAATGTGAGAACTATTTTATTTTAAATTAAACTTAATACCACTACAAATATATAAATTCAATAATGGGCCTAGGCGATTTTCGTGGAATTATCATAAAAAATTACGCCTCAAACTTTGGAAATTAATTAATTAATCAACTCTGTTTCTAAACGGACTGGAAAAGTTTATTATAAAAAATAAAAAAAAGTGGATGATATGAGAAAGGGGAATAAGTCTTTAAGGACGTCTTAATAGTGGTCTCACTGGAATAAAGTTAATTTAAAAATAAAACTGAGAATATAAATGGAATTTGAAGAGAAGAGGTAAAAGGAATCTTCTTCAGACAAAAAAAAAAAAAGAAAAGAAAAAAAAAGGGCGCCAAACGAAAACGGATTCGAATGAGCTCACCCAAACCAATAATGAATGAGGCCGTAACAATGGTAAAATATTCCTAATGCGGAGACGGGGTAAGTTGGACCTCAAGAAGAATAAGTCGCTTTCAGGGGAGGGGTAGACAAAGCTCGGAGGGACAAAAAGGAACTCCATTCTATGCAAAGTGCAATATCCAAGTCCTTCAAAGCGGATTACGGCTTCCCAAGACAGACCTCGTCTTGTTATTGCTCTTTGTCCTTCGGTTATCGATTCCATCCTACTTTTCCTTCCAGGTAGCCTCATATTATATATATATATATATATATATATATATATATATTTATATATATATATATATATATATATATATATATATATATATATATATATATATGACCTTCTGCTATCAAAAAATTACTCAAAAAATCTGAATATTTGCATTAAAAATATTGCCGAAATATCTGAATATTGTAGGTGATAGTAGTTGCTATAGTGCCCTGATCACTTGGAAAGTATTTTTAATTGAATATATTAGAACAAATATTTAAAAAAGTCGTATTTTAGGTTCGTAGACGACAATTTTCCAGAAGTGGTATTGAAAATAGGTAAGATTTCGACCGCCATTTTAGAAGAATACTAGGCGTAACAAAAAAACTAAAATACACGTTTTTTTGGTTTTTGAGTAGTTTCCAAGAATGTATTAAAAATGTGGGGTAAAGAGGAAATTCCTACCTTTGAACGAGCGCTTAAGCCTTAAAACTAGATTTTTTCGGAATTGTTGATTATATCATTTGACAGATCTCGATGAGAGCTATTTTGTGTTAATTATACTGTTGCTGTTGTTATGTGATATTAATTTCACTTTTGATATTTCAGCTTCATTTTCAATTTATTATTTTCTTATGCCAGGGCACGAAACAGTTATTGAACTTTTTTCAAAACGGTTGTTTTACTTTTTTCGGCTGTTTAGTTATTTAACTACGTTTTGAGACATTTACAACTTTGTGGCAGAATATTTCAATAATATCCAGATTGTAAATATGATTGTGACGGGTGTACAGTTTGGAAGGTTATCATTACCAAACTTGAAGGGAGCAAAGAGGTTGTGTAAAATGGATTTGCCACTGCTGCAAATATTTCTAACATTTTATTTATTCTTTATATATTCATTTTCAGTTATTATTTATTTTTTAGGTTTTTTTTTTGCTGCTAAAAGGCCATCTGAGGACCACGTTCCAATTTCAATTCCCAATTCTTTGTTCTTTTCTTTTCGTCCAGTATGCTATCATTTGTTCACTATGTTTCTTCTTTCTGTCGTCAGGCCATTTTGAACCAGTCTTCTTAGCTACCCCGATTTTCTATGTTATTATTTTACAGTTGGTTTTTACATATCTTTCAGTGGCAAATCCATTATTAACCTCTCACCAACTCTTCTGTTTTGGTGTGTGGTTAGCTTTGTGCTTTTGTCAAATATTCCTCTTTTATTGATTGATAAACGTCCTAATTGCTCTCTGTCTGGAACTTATTATTGACCTCTATATTTTGTCTCACGATTTGGTAATAAAGAATTATGAAGTGAAGTTGGTGTTTTTTTCTTTAAATATATCTGCCATTTAATAAAAAAAAAAACGTAAGCGCCATTTAGCAAACTTTAAAGGAAACACGTTAAACGATTTTTCTCCGAATAACAATTTTTTTTTTATTCTTTATTGTATAAAGTAGGAGTTTATTAACCTGGCAACACTTTTGTAGTTACAATATATTTTTAAGGCTTCTAGCACTGGTTAAGGCCAGAGTGATGACTGAGAGTCGTTAGACTGATGGTCTAAACATCTTTTTAGACCATTTCCAATTTTTTTTTCGATATATCGTGTGTGGGAATTGATAGAGGTGATGTTTATGTCCCATAATCAATTGAAACCTAAATTTCGAATTTTTGGCTCTTAAGCCTTTTTCAAAAAACGACGTCGATATCTATATATTAATTTAATATTCGAACCAACGTTAGCATATGAAGAATAAATAGGATAAAAGGAGAGAGCCTTCCGAAATACGTTTCGAAAAAAAATAATTTTTAATGTTTGGAACTCCCGCTTTTTTCTGTTCATGGGCAATCTTTTAACACTTCTAACAAACCGAAAATCCACATTTCCGTCTGTTTCTTTTTACCATCTTATTCCATTCAACGATATGAACATATTAATCAGTATAAAATGTGACATTCTCCCTATCACCTCTGAATAAATCTTCACGAGGAATAGAACTTCTTTTAAGACAAATTATTCTTATGAAAATATAAAAATTACAGAGTATGCTTTTCTTTATACAAGTTTAAACAATTTATTTATACATTTTGTGAATAGCTGGTGGCCTTTTTGGTATACCTTTGTAGGGATTTAGTTTTTCATGAGCAGTGCTAAATCCTTCTTTACTCTAACCCTCTACAAGGGAACGATCCATCAAAAAGACAGGAGGAAGAAAGACTTTGAGACCGGAGAACTAATTGTTAGAGACTCCATTGACCGGGCGGGTGAGGAATGGTCTCACGTAGTCGGCAAACGAGGGCTTGATTGCCGGCAACTGTTCCCTCGTTTACTCCCTCACGTGTGGCCGAGTGGGATTTCATTGTGATACTGGCCAGAGCCCTTTGTTTTTTCCTATTTATTTGTTATATTCCAGTTGTGTTGCCTGATTTTCGGTTTTGCTTTCTATTATTATGTAATGAATAATAGAGACCCTGTGATACAAATCTCGGCATCTCATAAAGACTAACTGATTTGTGTTATTAAATACTATCTTATGTTAAAAATTACTTGTTTTTTTCCATCCGCTGTGATGGCGTCCTGATCTGTTATTCCTTGGATATGGTTTATAGTCTCAACGACTGTCGGTATGTTTTTCATATTAATAAATATTTCTCCATATTCTTCTTTCCTCTTATATCTTTATCCTTATTTACTTTTTCCCACATATGATATTGATAATAATAAAAGGCTTAGGGAACTCGAAGGTTCGATGCCGATACCACCAATCGCTGCCTACAAACCGTCGCGATGATATCACTCCGATTATATTAACAGGATGCATGCTCCGCAATTCCGTGTTGTGTGACCTCCTAAATGCAAATAATAATTTTGTATATTCTAACCTTTATGTTTGAAGCCTTCTGGAAAGAATGCGCGATCTAAGTAATGTTGATACCGAAAAATAACAAGCATTTCCCGCCTTTGACCCCGTCTTTATTTCCTCTTGAATTTCGTTTTTTTCTAGTAATCACAGACACCAAATACTTAAATTTCTCAACGTGTTCAAACCTATTTTCTCCTATATCCGCTGTTTCTGTTGCTAACCATATATTTCGTCTTATCCGTCATATGATATTAACATATGGATTACATAACTTTATCTTGAAGATTACATAAACTTATATCTTACTTCATCGTCATGTTCTATCCCCTATGAACCACATAAGCAGTGTGCGGAGGATGTCTACAGAGCCCTCTCCAACTGTGTAGATCTTCTACTATTTGCCTTCTTTTATTCCAGAAAATTTCTCTTTTCTGGAAATCTTCCCTTACTTCATCTTCCCTCTACTTTAGCTCGATAGGCTTCTCCAGAAATTCTGTTCAGTTCCATTTGTAGGTAAGTATTCGAAGGTGTCCAAGATATCTCAGTCGATTTCCCTCAATTACATCATAGGTGGTATAACGAGCTCGATCTCTTCTTGTTTTCCTCCAGATCTTTCGAAGAAATCTCATTTCTGACGATTGTATTCTCGACTGCTGTTACATTGTGAGGGTTCATGGTTCCGAAGAGTACGTCAGAAATAGCCACATTTGATTTCTTTTCCACCTTCTCGCCTGTTTATATCTTACTCCTTTATTTATTGTTATTAAAATATGTTATTTTTACTTAAATATTTTAATGTCTTTTATTATATTACATATAATCCATAACCTTTCTTTCTTTCTCTTCTGATTATTTTAATTTTCCTTATTCAAACAGTCAGCGTTATTGATAACATCTTTATTTCATTTATATTGATGTTTCGGGGAAATATGGCCTCATCTTCTGAACAATCGTTCAACAATATATTATTTACAATATATTATCAATTATATAATATAAACAACTGTTAGTCAATGATCCACCCAGATCCACAGTCATATGTAGTTGTAATTTATTAAAAATATTAGAAATTTTATTGTAAAATTGACAATGGGAGAGAAGAATAAGTTGAGGATTGTTCTAAAGATGAGGAAATATTTCCTCGAAACGTCAAAAAAACTTGAATATCATAATAGAAGTTATGAATTGCCCTTCATTTAATACATTAATGATAATTTTCTAGAAATTGAGAGACAAAGATAATAAATAATGTATTAATTTTAGAATAATTGCGTTATGCTTTAAAAAATCGTAATCAAAAAGCTTTTAATTGCGGTTTTATCAGATTCTCTCCTGATGTACTAAGTTACTTTTAGGTAGTCCTGCTTTTAGGAATTAAAACAAAAACAAAACGCAGGCTTTGATGACACCCTAATATATAACATTGCGTGCACAGATTGGTCGACTAGAAATTATTATTAAACAGTATAACTGCGTATACGAAGGATATAATAAAACAATATTTATCTTAGAACTATATAGGCAAATATAAAATATCACATTTTAGAAACAACAGGAAAAATAAACTTCCAATTTATCGGTGAGCGACTTTTTCAAAGTGGAGTTGGAAGTACTTAAGGTTTTACAGACCTCAAAGAAGCTTTTGCTCAGAATGATTTATCGAGGGCAGGACAGTTCAGCGAGTTTTTTTGTTGTTGTGTTTTTTGGTGTTTTTTCAGGGCGGAATTTCTTTGCAGGCTAAGGAAGATCCTCTTACTGAAAATAGAACCAGATTCAAGATCGAAGTCGGTTTAGTGATCCACGTTATCATCATTGACAAGTTTATCGTAATAATATTATTATTTGGCTGATTTTTCCGAGCAGTTTAAAAAAATTAGAGATTTTTAGTTGTTAAACTATTCAAGTAAGTAGTATGCATACAAAATACATCACATCTCGCACCAACAGTCTAAAAAAGACACATCACCAAGAAACAGTACCTCACTCCAAGACATTCTACACACATACTGAAAGAAAAGGGAGGTAATATAATAACAGAAAGGACGAATACGAAACAACCAAAAAGTACAAGTCATACAAATAAATCAATTTATAAATATCTGATGTGGACACCCCATGACTTCCTTGCACGCCTATTAAACTATAAATCGGTGGCTCAAAAAGTAATCCTGAATTTGGTTACTAGTTTCCGAAGATTACAGTATCTCAAAAACGACACTCGGCGTCGCGACATCCATCTATTGACACACACACACACACAAATGGGGAGGAAAACCAGTATTTTACACTCAATTTTAACACTTTAAAGAAGTAATAAAAATGTTTAATTAGATTGGAAACCAAATTGCGTTTGTAACCTTTATTACAGAAACATATGATTTATGTATTTAATTTAAATATAATTTTGGATGTAATCTTATTATGACCTACAAGTAAAGTACCCTTTTCGGCTCACCAATTGTAATCAAAATATATTAAATACATTCATGTCGATAAAAAAGTCCTATTTACCAAATTTGAGAGGTTTTACATTATATTTTAATTTAATTTTGTATGAAATTCTAATATGACCTTCAAGTAAAGTACCACTTCCGGTTTTTCAATTTAAATAAAAATCTAGTATGTCATCTAGTATCAATATATAAGTCACAAATACTAAATTTGAGAAGTTTTGCACAGTATTTTATTATAATTTTTGATGGAAATTAATTATGACCTTCAAGTAAAGTATCACTTCCGGTGATCAAGCAGTAACCAAAAAGATAAGTTCACAACTAGATTTTAAAGCAATCCTAAATAAAAAATTTCAACTTTCTACGGCTAACCGTTTTTGAGTTGTGCGAAATACGAACGAACGTACGTACAGACGCCATGACGAAACTAGTCAAAATGGATTCAGGGATGGTCAAAATGGATATTTCCGTTGAAATCTGAAAACCGAAAATTTTCGCGAATACAATTATTTCTTAGTATTTCTTTTTTACTTCGTACAAGGAAGTAAAAAAGAAATACAATAGACATGAGAAGCAGAGGAAGGTTATAATCAGAAAGAGCTGATCAGCTAACACCACTAACAAATTAAATACGAAATGCAAATTAGTGAGATTTATTAAACTAGTTTAAAATGCTTAACGTTTCAGATTATATATTATTCAAATTTCTACTATCAGTCTCATATTCAAATTTTGTGCATAGCCTCGAATATATTTCTCTCCCTGCGCTTCTTTCTTCTCTATATGAATCATTGGAACCTTATAAATATCAGACATCTTTAAAAATATTTGAGTGTTAATATTATTGAAACTATGTTGATTTTGATAAATTATTTTGTATACAATTTGTGATGTTTCACAGCTATTATTAATAATATGATGTACAAAGCCACAAGAGCTATCCAATCACCATCTACAACGAGTGGACTGAAAATCAATGACTACGGCAATGATCAATGAATGAATGAAAAATAAATCTTATGACGGGGCATCTAGTCCCCTAAGAAGAACAAAAAATGCACAATACCATCAACAATTGTAATGATATGCTTTTTATTTCATAAATAATAATACAGTCATTTTTATAATTTATTCCCGATATACCCTTGTACAATACATTTTTTATTTTTATAATTTGTTACAAACAAAATATATTATATTTATTGGTAAAAATAAGTAAGAAAAAAACTCAACACTGTTTTGGAAATAACATAAAAAATAAAAGAAGAATATGTTTAGTTTGCTTATTTCTGTATCTGCGGATGGTAGCTTTTGTATAATTACCTATTTCAGTTATTAAAGAGTTCAGAGAGTGGGGGCATGATGGATAGAAGCAATGGTTTAATTTGTATATGTACTCTTCTATGTAGGTAAATTTAATTTTGAATGCATCTTTCTCATTTTGGTGTAACTATTTATAATTCAGATGCATTTATTTTAAAATATTTTTAATTTTTTTAAGTTTGTTGAACTGGTGAAACGCCAAATGGTACAATGGCTTGAAATGATGAAATATAAAATAAGAAATTTATAAAAATATAAAATAAAAAATAAGCATATAATTGTTTGCAAAATATAACATAATTACTCATCTTGTATTCCAATTTGACCTAAGAAACATTAAAATAACAACAAATAAAATAAGCATAGGGATAACTTAATTCTTGCATACGAGTATATACAGAAGATTGATGGTTAAGGAGATGGAGAAATGGTTTATGTTAACGATAAGGTACTACGAATGGAGATAGATATGGAGTTCCAAAAGAAGATAGCATGAATAATAGGAGATCTTTTTGAAGGAGGCAGATCTATGAGAAGGAATATATAAGTTTGTGGGTTGGGATCTCGTGTTTAAAGAGTGGACCGAGGAACATGGGGTAAACAGATTAAGAACGTAGAGAGGCTTTTTTGTTCTGAAGGATCCGAAAAGACACCTAGCAGGTATTGCATTTGGAAAACAAAGTAAAGCCACTTTAATTCGGCATTCCAACCAGAGACATGGGAATGCCTTGGGTTCCCCGAAGATGAATATAATAAAGCAATTCATTAATCTCTTCAGTCTTGTCTTAAGCCTATTAGACAGTTCACCATACAAAATACAGCTGTAATCAAAGTGGGGAAAGATGTGAAATGAGACTAGGAGCTGTCGAGTTTTAGGGGGCGTAGAATCTCGAATTCTTAGGAACCGTTTTAGGATAACAATAGATTTTGGGATAATTTAGGTTATATGGTTGATCCAAAATTACTTCAAGGTTTTTAATCGAGGTATGGAAGTGAATTGGAAGCCAATTGAGTTGGAGTAAGGGGCAGTGAGCATTATGGAGGTGAGACGGGAACAAAGACAGGCGTACATTGTCTCTAAAGCCTTAACCATCTTGCACAAGGATGAAACATGAGGGAAGACCTACTTACCCAGCATGACTCCAACTGAAGTGTTTGGTCATATGCAGTCTCCCTCCAGTTGCCTCGTTAACCTACGTACAACACCAAGCAACTCCCAAAGGAAATCTTGGCACCACCACAATTGTTATGTCTGGCGGGCGTCATTTGGAATGATTATATTTCTTAAGCCCAAATGGGTTAAAACTTTCAAACCTTGAGGTTCCGGTAACTAGTATGATATGTCATAGGAGCTGCTACTACAAACTGAGATCAAATCTCAATAAGAGTATAACTAGCTACTATAATTTAATGTAGCACAATTATTTCAGTTAAAGTGCGATAATTATCACACTTTCTGTGGATTGTAAGAAAGGGAAAGTGATTGGAACCGTTGAGCATGGCCTAGGTTTTATCTACATTCAGCTTCAAATCATTCTTTACTGCACGTGCATTGATACTATCTGTATCTTCTTGTAGCTTCTGGATCACTCCAAGCATCTTGGTAAGATGAAAGGATTGGTAAATTTGGAGATCATCAGAATGCAGACTGTATTGTGAGTGGTGAATGGAATTAGGGAGATCGTAAATATAAACAGAAAAAAGGGTAGACGAGAGTGATGAACCCTGAGGAACACAACGCGCTAATAGAAGGGGAGAGAAAAGGTTTATTATGGATGATAACGGTTTGGGAGTGATGAGATACGGAGGAAGGAAACCACTTTAAAACGCTGTTTGATGTGGAGAAGTTTTGTAGTTTGAAAAGGAGAATATTATAATTACCTGAGTTAAAAGCTTTCGATAAATCAAAGAAAACAAGGATAGTGATTTTCTGTCTATAAGGAATTGAGGTCTTGGGTGATTTTCAATACAGCATATTGCGTGGAAAATTGGGATCGAAGACCAGACTGGATAGCATTGAGGAGGATTTTTTGCTCAAGGAAGTTATTAAGCTGTGAGTGGACTATTTTTTCGAGTGGTTTTGAAAGGTTGGAGAGGATGGATATAGGTCTGAAGTCGGAAACTGTGACTTTTTTCCAAGGTATTGAAAAGAAGGGATTTCGAAGGGAAATATTATAAATGTGCAAAAGATAGATGGATGACAGGAAGACATAGTTTGATTATTTTCACTGAAATTTGAATTGAGGAATCAATTATAAAAAGGTCTAACGTACTTGCAAACTGGGTGGGGTGGGTGGGTTGAAAGGGTACTATAAAGAGGTTTAGGGAGTGGATGAGGTGTACAAGTTAGGATTTGTCAGGAAAGTCAGAGGATAGATTCGTGTTGAAGTCACCGGCAATTATAACATTATTCGAATAAAGGGAGATTCTCAATGATGACGTTAAAACGTTTTTTGAAACAATGTTTTTGGACTCAGGGACACGTAAGTTTTATTTTTTTCTTAGGTACATGATAAAGTAAAAAGATACAATGATCATTCAATTCTTGATTTCTTTTATAAATTTGTAATTACAGTTCTTCTTTGTTTGAATGGAAATAACGATGGTATTGCATTATTGATCAGAAGGATCGTTAGTGACCCGATAAAAGACCTGTATATAAAATATTTTAGGACTTCATTAAATTTCTTTAAGGAGGCATTACCTCCCAGTCGCCCCCCTCTCCCTTTAGAAGACGTAGCTCTCCAGAACGGCTATTCCCTTTGATGATGATTACACCCTATTTTACATTTTATATCCTCGTTTAATTTGGGTAAGGGGTTGATCTATGCTTCATTGGCTATATAAAGAATAACAGAAAGCAATGTTATTAAAATTAATAGCGTCATTACAAGTTAAAGAAAAAACCAAGGGCGGGAATATCATCGGAATCTCACAGAATTTATTCATTCTTTATAAATGAAAAATACCCGCTGCAGGGAAACACGCCATTGAAATTTTAAAAACTTGCCTTTATTAAAAAAGAAGACTTAGTCGGATAATATTTATCCTACTTCAGTTACTAAAAAAAAACATTTAATATCAGATGAATTCTTTTATAAAGGCATTTCTTTTTTAATAAACAGAGATGTTTTAAAAAATCAAAATCGTCCTATTAAAAAAAGGTTCAACAAATTTTTAATTACTTGTATTCAATGTCAAAGCTGAAAACGGCTCAAGAAATCAGAAACCCCTATGATTTCGGAATCTTAACTGATAGCTAAAACTCACACATTAGTTAAAAAATAATGATTATCGTCATTCTGGCCCTCTTCTGCCGCTGCACATAAGAGGGTTTGAGCCTTAAGACCGGGAAAAATTATTTGATATTTTTTTTACTTTCCTGGCGCTGCTACCAGGAGTTGCCTAGGTAAGATAAGTATTGCAATCGGCGTTTAGTAATATCTATGGGTCTTATTAATGAAAACTATTCATCAATTTTCATCTCTCTGAATTCTAATTAGGGAATGATAAATTATTTGCCACTTCTATAAATTTTTTTTATTGAAAACTAGTTTCGAATGTTATACATTCATCTTCAGTTTTAAAAACACATAAAAAATTCAAAAATAAGCAATTCAAAATAAAATCAGTATTATAAAACGTTTATGAATTTAATTAAGACAAGAAATCAAATACATGTTGGTACTCACCAAGGTTTAAATGGATTAGGGGTTAAAACTAATTACTCATCGGCATTACTGGAAAAACCCCGATCCTTAAACCATTTACCTATAAACATCCTACCTATCTTTCTTTCAGTGTTAGTAAAATACGAGAAGGAACCAGTACAAACTTTTCTGTTTGATATAATCCATTTAAATCTTGGTGAGTATTAAATTCATACATTTTTTATAATACTGATTTATATTACATCTAATTTATTATGTATAATAATACCAAACTATATTTTGAATTCCTTATTTTTGAATTTTGTGTGTGTTTTTAGAACTGAAGATGAATGTATAGCACTCGAAACTAGTTTTCAATAAAACAAATTTATAGAAGTGGCAAATAATTTATCAATCCCTAATTAGATTGATCCTTCTATACTTCATACTATACTATACTATACTTCATGCGGATGTCAACTGATCTCTGAATTCTTTCAGGATGTCGTATATTTCTTTCTTAGAAGGTAAAAAAAAAAAAAAAAAAAAAAAAAAAAAATACTAAGTTGAAATAATATTGTATTTTATTTCCTATTTTATTTGATGTAATTGGAAGAAGGAGGAAGATTTTTTTGTAATCAGTCGACATCTGCATGATGGTATTGAAGGATCAATCTAATTAGGGATTGATAAATTATTTGCCACTTCTATAATTTAGTCAAAAATATATTACTATTATTATTATTATATTATTTTAATCCTATAATTAATATCAAACTGTATTTTGAATTGATTATTTTTGAATGTTTGTGCGTTTTTAGAACTGAAGATGAATGTATAACATTCGAAACTAGTTTTCAATAAATACAAAATTATAGAAGTGGCAAATAATTTATCACCCCTAATTAGATTTTTATGTACATTACGATTAATATTGCCCTAAATTTTATTTTTATAATCAAAATTTAACGCGACAAGACCTATAACATAAACACCTTTACCCCATAACAATAAGTAAACAAAAATAATTACCTATATAGTCTTCTTAAACAAGAAATGTAAATAGTAAATTAATAAAATGATATTTTAAAATAGAGCAGGAGCTCGAAAACGCACTATTGAGTATGGGAAAACTAGCACAGATAACTATGAGACTTGAAATTCTGACAATGCCTGAGTTCCGATTGACTTCACCAGAAGTGTGGGGAAAGTTATTCTATTACAGTTTGATGAGCCGGTTATCTAGCTAGAGGAAAGATAAGATTAATGGAGTTTTTAACAGACTTTAGTTTCGTTTTAAGACTGGAATACTCCTATGTGCCCTGCGCAGTGAGAAGATCCTCTTTGTATATATTTCCTGTACCGGCTCTCTTCTCACGTTCCAGTCCAGCCATCGCTTCCTGAACGCCTCCAGCACACCTTCCTTCCAGGTCTTCCTTCAACTCGTATCTATAGGTCATACTCGCGGTTCTTTCATTCATCCTTGAGGAGGTGTCCAGGCCATCTTGGTTTATTCTCTTCTAGGATGATTTCTGCACCTCGAGTTTGACATGATGGTAGTGTTACGGATTATGTTTCTCCCAGTCTTTCTTTCGACCTGTTCCCGAGTACTTGTTTCCAATTTTACGGATCAGACTCTTGTGTTTTAAATGTGGGTCCATGGCTGCGAGAAGTCGGAAAGAATGGGCAGAAACGTATACCTGTAGACGGACATCTACGTCTTGTACATCATCACTCCGGATCTAGTGGAACATCGTTTCAACTGCTCCTAATCTTTGTGACACCTACCCGTCGATATAGCCACTTCCATTCAACCAGGCACCTAAATACTTGAAATCCAATATACTCTGTGGAGTTTTCTTCCATCTCTTATTTAAATAAATTAAGATTAAAACTAATCTGTATTATTTTCTAAATTACTTCAAAAGTTTTATTTTTTAAATGGATTATTGAATTTATTTTACTGATAATAGGAAAATTGACCAAAAGTATAAGGTGCAATAACAAAATATGTTTTAACATATACAGCATTTTATATCATTTGCGTAACTGCTCTTATATATGAAATTTGACATACAATGGCTAAATTAGTTGTCTTTCTAATTATTTTTAATTGAGCTCTGCTTAAAGCTATTTGCAATGCAAATAGACTTCCTTAACTACAGAACTAATTTCAATGGGACAAATGCTGCCATGGGTAATTAGGTCGCGAGACTTAATCGTACTAATGAATATCTGCTTCTCAAGTTGTAGAATTATTTTTTTTTAAATATATACATATTTTTAGAAAACACAATAGCACCAACATACCAATCAAAGAGCGTTTCAGAGTTTCAAAGAGAGGATCAGAGCGTTTCGAATCTATCTCCAATTTTTTGTCAGCCGTGTCCAACTTAACATAAAATTAAATCACTTCAATTGAGATAAAGCCGATAATTATCTATCCAAGGGACTAATTACTTATTTTAACGAAGCATTGTCTTTTCAAAACAGTTTTAGTTTTCAGGTAATGATTCTAACCATAAGCTCAGTTATCAAGAGATTTTAATCAAAATTTAAAAATACAAGTGTACCAAATTAAATAATCAGATAAATGATACCTATTAGGTAATATATTTTTTTCAATAATAATTTCATTATAATGAAAATAAGTTTGATGCTGTACCGCAATATATCCAGTCTCTATATTAAAAATACATTACAACTTTATACATACGACTAATAAGTATTCGTAATAAAAAATGAAAGAAAAAAAAATACAACAAACTTTCGTATTTATTAGGCAATATTAGAATGATTCAAAAACCCTTAAGAGTTAAAGTTAATAAATAAATGGTCGATGTTTTGTCAATTTGCATTACTTTGGTATAATATTACTGTTCAATTGTTTTATTAATTACTAAGAGGGGGAAGAGTCTAAACGACGGACACGGTCGGACGCACCTAAGCATTTTATAGTATTGATAAGCTTTACGAAATATTTTTTTAGGGAGGGGAAAGCTCCCAAGGGACGTTATAATCATTTGTAAAAAAATACAAAGAATAATATGTATTTATTTTGCCTTGCTTTATATTATATTTATATTTCTATTATTAACTTTGCCTTATTTATTTATTCCCCATCCACAGTAAAATTTTTCCAAGGCATTCTCTATATTCACTATCAGATGTTCATAAATTTCCTATTGACATAACTCATAAATAGAAACGGGGCAGGTTATACAGTACCCCCAATACTGAATTGTTGTGTGGGTTTAGCGGGTCAACGACCACGGTCGGACGCACCTGAGCATTTGATTATACTGATAAGCTTTACGAGATAATTTTCTAGTAATTACAAGCCAAATTATAATTATTATCGTATAGAGAGAAGAGAACCCATTCTCACCATGACTCAAGCGGATGTTTTGTGAGATACTCTTCTTTTCGTACTGGGATCTCAAAGGAATCGTATTCTACTTTTGAAGAATTATTGTAATATAATATACGATATCAAGCATACGATCCTTAGGGTTAGATAATTTCAGGTTTGATTATTGCCAGTTGTAAATGCTGCAGTATGTAGGAAGCAAGGGCTTCACATTCACACAGAATATGCTCTGTATTTTCTTATTTCTCTAGGTACAGAAGGGAAGTGGGATCTTTCACTAATTTCATCTTCTACAGATGAAATTTTAGCGGACAGCGGCCTGTGGTGACCATGGAACGTGATGATCCGTTATTTTTTTAAATTTATTTATATCTAAACTTACTTATACTAAACTTATTCTTTGTCCGGGTTAGGTAGAATTTAGATTTTCCTACGATAAATTATTAAAGAGTTTGGATTGTTTCATGCCAGGTTCTGAAGCTCTGTAGTTTTCCTTCTTATTTGTTTCCAGGATTTAATTTCTTTCCTAGTTTGGTATTGCTTAACAGAGTCAATTAACATTGACTAGAGATTAATTAATCTCAATTATAAAAAGATTGAAATAGGCATGTAACATTGTTGGACTCGATAAGGAATGAAAGGTAATCATCGCTCGATGGGTAAACGCCCTAAAATTTTGTAGATGGAGGGGTAACAGTAATTAAAACTTCGTTCGTTACGTGCACATTTTGGAGACCACCCTACACCCTGGAGACTACCTTAAGTTGGATGAAATCGACATAGAGGATGTATGGTTCCACAATTCACACATCTCGATGTTCGGTTGGATTTTTTAGGGAAATGTTCAATTGAAAGACTGATCTCTTTAAGGGATGACTGGTCGGTATGATCACCAGAATAACTCCATCAGTTTTTGTTTGTTTTTTTCTTTGGGGATTTCTCAAGGGCAAGATGTTTAAATACCGGAATCGTCATCTGGACGATTTAAAAGAGAGGATCAGCAAGAATGCTATTCTACCAAAAATGGCTAGAAAGGAGATGGAAAATTTCCGATGACATCTTCTAAAAATGAGTAATAAAAAAAACCCGACATTTGGAAGATGATATTTTTAAAAACCACTGAAATAAAGATATTTTCAATGTACATTTTGAAAATTGAACCAGATTTATTCTAAAGACGTTGGCTTGTTTTTTACAGCCCTTCGAAATGGGTGTCCCTCTCAGTATTAATTTCTGAAACTTTGGCCGTTTTACGACGTAACTTTAAAGTGAGTTGTATCCGATTATATATATCATTATGTTTGTACTAATTAATTAAACGTGTACATAGTTATAGAATCAAACTATACCCCATAGGCTTTATTTACTGTGCAGCGTGAACCCGGCGAGCGACCGCGGCGTTCTTTTCGATCTATCCTGAGTAAATCCCCGTCTTCCGATCCTCATCCATCTCTAGGCTTCACTATATTTTCTATTCATCTAAAAAGGGGGTCTGACGTCAATATATTTTTTTTAGTAATATCTCAATACTCCTTTTACATGTTCCGAATATAAATAGTCGGCGAAAAATGTTTTTTTAAAATTCTCTAGACCCTTTTCGCAGAAACGAACCTAAATCCTAAATATAGTTCATGTATGATCAAAATGTTTAATATTCTAATATGAAAGACAATGCCAGACTAAAAATTTGTAATAATTATCAATGAAGGTAGGAAAATATAAACTGGTTGCTCCATAACTATCAATCAATGTCATTCAAAAATTATTGCTCATCGTAAAAGCTTTGCAAATTGGATGTACGGGGTTGAAGGTAAAATATATTTCAATATCTCTTTAGCGGAGGTCCATGCATCACCTGTTAATTGAGCTAAATATAGACCACACTACCTGTCCCCCAGCATTTACTCTAATTAACCTTTTCCACTATGTGGTAAGCTTAGAGCCCTTGTTTCGATATTGGATAGAATATCATAAAGTAATAATAATAATATTATAATGTTCAATATAATTATAAACATATAAATTTTATATATATATATATAATAGATGGCGGTCTTATGCAAATGGTAGATGCTATAGGCAGACCCGTTTAAAATTCAAAATACATGGGCAATGATAAGATGTAGAAAAAATCCGTGAGCAGTAGAACTCCGTCACTAAAGTCGTATTTTCCCGTTAAAAAAAAAAGAAAAACGGAGGAGTAAGAAAAAAATTGAGACCCACAAAAGACAGACCTCTAACATACCGAAATTTACATGTGAAATGACAATTTACCGAAAATGACATGCCGAAATTTTGACTGTAATTTATCCATTCTTGAAGAAAGCCCTACATACCGAATTTCAGGTCATTTGACCCAAAGGGGGCCGCTGGAGGTGCTCAAATGTAGCGGGAAAAAAAATATATAAATGTATATCAGACATCTCCAAATTTTCCATAATCCTACTCTAGGGGTTATGAAACGGATAGAAATCGCAGTCCCGCCGCTCACCGCTGACCTTCGACCCACTGCAATAGTCTATTTTTTTCGGGGAAAAAACGACTAAAAAACGCTGCAAATTATTACTCTTTGGTTTATTATTTCCTAATAGTTATATCTTCCACCCAAAAAAATAAAACAAGTTATTTTTATTAGAATGTTTTGTTTTGATTTGCTTATTTGGCTTTGGTACATTTAATCCAAAACACAGGCCGAGATATGGGTGAATAAAACCTTTAATCGTCCAGAGAGGGGTAGTGAGTGGGGGGAGAGAGAAAGACAGAGAGAGTGAGAGAGAGAGAGAGAGGGGGGGAGAGGGAGAGAGAGGGGGGGGAGAGGGAGGGGGGGGGAGGGACAGAGTGGTTTTTAAAGTCGCTGCTAAAATGGAAAAGAGTTTAAAATATTTCCGGAACTTTTACCAATGATAAAACCTATAAATTAATATTGATTATGACGATCAAACTGAGTTCAAGGACGGTCAACTTAAAAAAGTTGCTTTGATTTCAACTTCTCTATTCATACTCAAAATATTTATTGTACATATACCATAAACTAGTTTATCAATCAATATAAATAACTATTTCTGAAATACTGATTTAATTTTCTTACAATTTTATTACTAATCCTACCAAGTATCTGATATTTTGATTGTAATACATTTGATTACATTTATGCTATATTTTTCTGATTGGTATCCCCAAAAAACAAAAGACTTGATGTGATTCAACCAGACAGTAACAAAACATCGTTCAAACATCGAAAAGTTTGACAGGAAACCAACATGTCCAACCCAATGTAACAGTTCAAGGATTCTGGAAACTTTACTATAAATATTTCTGTTTCGCGTCCAATGTCATATTACAGGCCCATAAAAACAAGTGTACTAAATAAAATCTCCGAAAAGCCGAAATCGCTTTAGTGAATGAAGATCCCGATTATCTTTTTTCCGCATATGTTTTACAAAATTATGTATCTACATTAAATAGTTTGTCATATTTATGAATGACCTATTTATGAATGCACTTCAATAATCATTTATATTAAACAATGGTAAATATTTACTCATCAGATGTTCTTATTTTTATATGATTCATCCCCACCTAATAATAAGTCTAAAAAGTATATTCTTTACCAAATATTTCATACTAATTTAAAAGGGCATACCAACAGACTGATAAGAGGTATGGGTAGAGCGCCAATGAATATGGTATTCTACCAAACAATAACTGCTTATTATTGGCCATGAAAAACATTCAATACTTTAAAAATCATTCGATGAAAAATTGGTTACGAAAAGTTCCAATAACGTTCCAGTAAGTACTTATTTTTCGAATCTTGGACTACTTCTAATTAGTGTTCTAAAAACACACAAAACATTAAAAAATAAGCAATTCAAAATATAGTTGGTATTATTATACATATTAAATTATATAAATCAGTATTATAAAACACTGTTTTAGAATTATTTGAATTGCTTATTTTTGATTTTTTTGTGTTTTTAGAACTGAGGATGAATGTATAACATTCGAAACTAGTTTTCAATAAAACAAATTTATAGTAGCAATAATTTATCAATCCCTAGATCATATTTTAAGAATTTTGTACAGAAAAACAAGTCTTTCAGCCGAAACGGATAGATATTTAATATTTATAGCTTCTACAACTATTAAAATAAAAATGTCAGTACAATTAAATAATTTTAGATTCTAGTGGATCTTTTGTTTTTGTGATTTTATATAATTTGCTGGTAAAGATAAAATCCGTCCTTAGCAAGTACTGAACCCATGCATGGCCTTCCTGGGTTAGAATGGTACAGCTTTTTTTCCCTACAGCTATCCATTAATTAAACATTATAATTATATAATGCACTCTTTGACTAAAAATCAAATAACCGCAATCAGATTCCGGAGAGTTATTTTGGTTTAAAAGTTAAATAAATCGACTAAAAATGTTTTGTTTTTTTAACTTTAAATCTTTATTCATACCTGTCAATTATCTTATCGACAGACAGTGAATAGGATGAAATATTTCTACGATAACATGGCCTGAGGCAAGAGCAGCACCCAGCGACACCTCCTACTGGCGCGATGTCAGCATTAATTGTTAGGCGAGGAGGTCTCTCATCCAGCTCCTTTTCAGCTTTCACCTGGCAGGAGTATTGTGCCCATGTCATTTACGAGTGTGTTAGGGTGTCCGTGTAGTTGGTTAGTGAAACGCTTGTCCAGCATGTGCACGTTAACTGTTGGTATGTGAAGGTCACTATGTAAAGTTATGTTGCTAACATACCAAGATGCTTGTGTTATTGTTCTGAAAGTTTTTACCACAAAGATTTGAAGTTTGTTAATGTGAGTCTTTTTAGCTCTCCCATAGATGTGTATACCCAAATAGGTTTCAGTAAGTGTATGTATGTACGACTAAAAATTAAAATCAATTGTAAAGACATAAATATAGATTTAATAACGAAGAATACGATAAAAACTAAAATTTAATTCTGACGAAAAAAAAACGTTGCATTAATTATTTTTAATACTGAACACTATTGTTTTTTTTTATTTTCAATAATAGACCTTTGGGACCGACCAAAGAAAATTTTTTCGTAACACCCCTCAAAATTTGAGGTTTTACGTTTCAAGATACCTTGAATCCACATATCGAATAAAAAAAAATCCATCTCCAAAGTTTGTTGTTGGTGCTTTCATTGTATTCAAACGAAAGCTGATGAAATTCCCTATAAAAGGATAAAAACTCATTTAAATCAGACCAGTATTAGCTGAGATATAGCGTAATGAATTTCGTAGACTAATTTTCCGGCTTCTTTTTTTTACTTGGACAGAATAGATATTTTTGAAATATTACTAAATGTAAATAATAAACCATTGTATAATAATTTGCAGCGTTTTTTTTAATTTATATATATCGAAAAACCTTCAATGGTTTATTCTTATAACAAATTTGTTAGCTAATTATAATAATACAAAGAAAATCGCTAAACCCTTTTCACTAACGTGAGACATATAACATTGTTCGAGTTGAGTTGTTAAAGTTAAGGAATTTTCAAAATAATTCCAAAGATTTTGAAGTACCCTCCGATTCCAGGAAAGTTACCCTTTGATTAAATTTCTTCTCTGGAAACTCCACTTCTGAAAGAATATTCAACAACCGGAGTGCATGTGGACTGGGGAAGTCATATCAAGTTGTTTGAAATCTCTATTGTAGGTATATTAGATGAAGAAAGAAAAAAAAAAATCCGACTAATTTTTCTGCATAAAATTACTTCACTACCTTATTTTATTAGTATATTTTAATGTTCACTCATTATTTATGATATTTTCGATTTTATATTTTTACGGGAACTTCGTTATAATACATTATTTAAAAATTTTCAAAATAACTTTTGGAGGAAGCGGTTAGTTCGAGTTGAGATAAATTTAATAAAAATATATTTCATTAATGATCTTTCATAGAGCAATTATTTATAAAAGTAACCTCAGAAAATCCAATTCGGTCTTTTAGGAAATTCACAACAGTAAGGGAGACTGGGGTAATGAAAGTCATGGGGTAATCGTAGTCAATATGATTTCTCGTGAAGTTGTTAAAATAGGTTGCAACTGATAGGTGTTGCCATCTTCGCAGTTGTTTTGATGTTGAGAGAGATAAAGTATTTTTTGGTTGTTAGTCGTAAGCAAAGCCATAGTATAGACAGCAATTTTTCGCCTGTTTCACAGCTTCTACTGACATGCTAATGATTACATGGTATCAAGATAATCCCTACATAGTTGTTCATTTAAAAGGGGGTCTGACGTCAGTATTTTTTTTTTTTAGTAATATCTCAATATTCCTTTTATATGTTCCGAAAATAAATAGTTGGCGAAAAATAACTTGTTTAAGGGTTAGTGGTAGTCAACATGATCGGGGAAATGGCAGTCGCCGTGTCTATTTTTATCTTTCAGATGGCTAGAAAATAATAAGGAATACAGACAAAGCTAAACGGACTGTAGAAGATTTGAAAAAAAATCAAAACAAGCTCTTGCTAAAAATTTATCGATGAGAAAGGTTCCTTAAAAATTAAAACACCATTAGCATATTACTAGTTATATTAAAGAGTGAAAATAATTCTGATCGGAACTTCAGAAATGCGGCTTTCCTCCTACACCCGAAGAAGCTTTAGCAGACCATTTTAAAATATTATCGAAGATTTTCCATGATATGGCAGCAACCGATTTAAAAAAAAAATGTGTTTAAATATTCAGAAAAAAACAATCTGTACTATAGATTCAATAATGGAACTAAAATGGCTGATTCATATTGGAAGAATGGGTTCATCGCTAGGATCGTCTTAGGAAACCCGAAATTAAAAGTATAGGAAGGGCTCCTGGTTGTATATCACTGACTGCCAGGTTGTATATCCATTACCCGCCAGTCGGGGTAATACCGGTCAAAGATGATATTTTACTTTTGCAATAAAAATAAAAATTGTTTATTTTTTATGAAATTTTAAGTAATAAGTGCGTAGAGGAAAGTAAAAAGTGTTCCATTAGGGGTTGTAATGTTTCGAACAAATAGAAATTGCAATATTTTCCCCTTAGGTGGTTGCCATTTCCCCAGTCCCTCCCATGTTTTGTTATTAGCAATAGCTACACGATTTTTAGTGGGTTTCGATTAACTGTTAACTGCAAAGAAAATTTTTTCTCTCTTGTCAAAGCATCTTTCTCAACACTCTCAAGTTATATAATTGTTTATAGTCGGATACAACAGAGAAAAAAAATTACTTCGATAAGAAATATTGTACCATTAACGGATAAGAAAGTTATTTATAATTCATGAGATCACAAATCATTCAAGAGTTTAAAATCCGGCATTCAAAAATATGTTTATAAACCTTGAATCCGTTTTCTTTTTAAGATGAAAATGAGCCAAAGAAAACAAAGCAATAAAATTAATTTTTAACGACGACATAATGCTTTGAAACATATATTTCACGGAAAAGGTGGTACAGGAAAACACTATCCTAGCTATAAATCCTTGGATCACTCCGTAATCAGCTAAAACAGAGTTCCCAACGTTGCGGTTGCTATTATTCACCGTGAAATGAAAGCATTGTTATTCCTGCTCTGTATCCGGGTCGTTTTGGATTAAAGCGGCAATTGGTCGCACATGTTTGCTCGCTCAATGACGTTTAATCGTAACAATATCGGTAGCCTGATTTCGGCTGGCTTCAGTTAAAGCGATTGTTTTCAATTAACCTGTAAGCATACAGCGGATTCTCAATTTTTCTATTGTTTTTCAAGTAAAATCATTTTACATAGAGGCCCGAGTATTTCAATTGAACGGAACCCCCTGTACAAAAAATGAAATTTTTTTATAGTTAAATAACTTCAACAGCTTCCATTTTAGCAGAAAATATGAACTCAATGATGAACAAACATCTAATGAGAAAAAATACAAGGATTTATTATTTTTGTATTGACTTATCTTATTGATCAGCTGACATGCGCATGATGGTATAGAAGGATCGGTCTAATTAGGGATTGATAAATTATTTGCCACCTCTATAAATTTGTTTTATTGACAACTAGTTTCGAATGTTATACATTCATCCTCAGTTCAAGGTTTAAATTATTTGCCACTTCTATAAATTTGTTTTTATTGAAAACTAGTTTCGAATGTTATACATTCATATTCAGTTCTTGAGACACACAAACATTCAAAAATAAGCAATTAAAAATACAGTTTGGTATACGAACTAAATTGTAATGATTGTGCAGCCAAAATCATGGGAAAAACTGGAAGATCACTAAATCAGAGATTAAAGAAACATATACGTCCATATAATAATAAGAAAGAGAATTCCATTATTGCAATTCATTTAAATGAAAAAAAATATATAAATTCATCAAAGACTCAGGAGTTAAATTAATACATCACGTTGAAAACAGCCTCAAATTAAATACAATATATGAAGCACTTGAAATAATAAAATCCTTCAAATCCAATCCAGATTTTTGCTTAAATGGCCATATAAATATCTCCAATAGTCCAATCTTAAATTTAACGAAATAATTAAAAGATAAATTCCTGAGCAATAAAGTGCTACACAAATTGTAAAATTAAGTGATTGGTAGGTGTTTTACGAAAATAATTAAAAGATGAATTCCTGAACAATAAAGTGCTACACAAACTATAAAATTTAGTGATTTGCAGTTGTTTGACAAAAATAATTAAAAGATGAATTCCTGAACAATGATTAACAATTATAAAAATATTTTTAATATACCGATGTCATTTTCTGAAAAGACTTTAGCGTCATTTAGCAAACTTTACATGAAACACATAAAAAACGTATTTACCACAAATAACAATTTTGTTTTTTTAATTATTTTCTTTATTGTGTAAAGTAGGAGTTTATTAAGGTGGGAAAAGAGCCGACAGTAGTCGGTACTTGCATCATCGGTAGCAAATTTTTAGACCATTTCTAATTTTTTTCTCCATATATCCTCAGAGATGGCGTTCTTTTACGTCTCATTTTTTATTTTTGGTGCTTAAGCATTTTTCAAAAAACGACGTCGATATAATTCTTATTTTTTTCATTCTATTGTTATTAATGAAGTTAACTTTTTTTCCCGTTCGTTAATCCAAATTATTCGCTAATCCGAACCCTTGGTTTTAATCAGTTCGTATTAGTGAAAGCCTACTGTATATATTTTGTTTTATCCTAAAAAGATGTTGATGTTACATATAATTTAATTTATTTTTTTAATTAATTTGATATTTTTATATAACAATTAATATTTCAAATAGTAACGACATTTTTAGATACTAATACTTGGAATTAAGATAATTTGCATAAAATAATTTATAGGAATTATTTAAATAAATAATAAGAAAGAGCAATGTCTAAAAGCTATCACCCATACCTTCCCGACGGATTGAGCACTAAGTTCTTGTCATTGTTCTTAGACTAATTACAGTGGAACAGTGGAAAGGAGACATACCGGCAAGGCTGGAGAATTCCTGAAGAAGAGAGGGAAATAGAAGGCCACACAGAAGGCAGGTGTGCTTCCAGGTGGAAGAACAAGTCCTTGTGAAAATTTACTCCAGGATTTTCATTACGCCTCCAGCCGGTTGTCACCTTTATTATTAAAATCATTTAAGATCTTATTTTATTTTTTTTAAATTACGATTAGTAAATTTTATAACAGAAATAAAAACATTATTTAGAAGAAAAAAAACTGCCGAGGATTTGAACTGATCTCGTTCAATAAATAAAACGCTTTTTTCTTAAATGAATATTTATTGGCAATCAATTTATTATTACTATTACAACGCTGTGAAAATAATGGGCATTGGTGTTTACTTACTGGTTGTATACATTTTTTTGTTTGTTTTCCAAGTATACATTATTTTGCTAATTTTATACTTGTTTATGTTATTAATATATATATATATATATATATATATATATATATATATATATATATATATATATATATATATATATATATATATATTGATATAGGATTACATATATTCCGGTATAATAGTATTGTTTGAATTGTGAAACATGAGTATTTACCTCGTAAATACTACTGATTACTTAGAATATCAATATAGTGAAATATTATCTATTTTGTATTAATGTCATGGAATTGTAATTATGTGGTTATTATCTAACATGCCCTAATTCCCTGTTGATCTGAAACCCTTATAGGAATAATTGATAATTTGAGGGGATTGATATGTTTTACAGTAATTGAATTTATGAATATATAAATCTGTATGCATATATACAATGCTTGCAATAAGAACTCCCACCAACTTCTATAGACAGACACTGCATTAAATCTTTTTTTTGTAACTTAATTTAATTTTTTTCGACTTAGGTAGCATATTTCTTCTTCATTTTATTTTTTCACTTATTATATTCTTTTTTGTATTCCATTAATTAATATCTTGGGTCATTAACCCTTTATCACACTTAATTTCTTTATCATAAATCAACAGATGCAGTGTGAATAATAGAAATCACGCTAATTTATTGGATTAAGAAAAGTTATGTAATATTACAGAAGAGAAAAAACAATTTATTGCGGGTTAACGCACTTACTCACAAACCCAAACGTTGTGAGTTCGAATCCCGGCACTGGTATGAATTTAATTTAATTAAATTAAATAATTCAAGCAATTTATCCCCTCCCCTCCCGGGTATGTGAGGCCCGTCAGCATACTTGGAGGCAACTCACAAAAAGGCCGGGCGTAGGAGTGATGACCCTACCCCGTGTACCTCAAATTGAGAATCGGGGTGTGGTCTCCTATGTATGAATACCACATCGCGCGGCCAAGGATCTTCACGGTCTACAGTGCCAACAGAAAAAAAAAAAAAAAAAAAAAAATAGGCCAGAGCTGACACAGCAGGCTTGAGGTGCGTTTACTAGATATTCCGAGTTTGGAAGTAGTCCAGATGCCAAAGTTTATTTTTTTAAATAAATTCTGAAAGGAATCTCTCAGTCTTAATTTGGAGAAAAATAGTAGAAAAAAATTATATTTTTTTTAGAATTACTTCCACAGGTTTGTAGCAACCTGGCGAAAAAAATTCATGTATGTGCCGAAAAATGTGTTCTTCACGTTTAAGTTTTTTTTTTTTGTTGAAGGACATAAAAAATAATACGTGACAGCCCTTAAAGAGACGAAAAAAACGAGCTAATTGAAATCGGTCGATAACTATATGCAAGAAAATTAAAAACCGCGAAATATTACGAAATTTGGACATATAATTAAAGACCTTTAATTGTCGTAGGAACATGTTTCAGGACTTAAATTGTGGTTTTTAGTGGTGCCTACCGACAATAATTTTCGTGGAAAATATAGTCAAAACAGTTGTTCTCGAAAAAAAAGGCTTGAACAGAGCCCAGAATGGTCCTTCAACGATTTTTCAAAGCTCTATTTTTCCCACAAAAAGTTGCTCTACAAACCTGTTGTCATGAAATACACCTGAGTTTCGATTTAATACCTCAAAAACGTGTTTCTGTTTTTTTCTGTCTTTTTCTTCTTTCGGCCGCTAGGTTACCTACTGCAAATCGTTATTAATAATTTTGCACGAAATTTTTTATCTTGGATAGGCCCCACTAAAATCCATAAACAAGTTCCGAAACATGTTGCTATGTTTTATCTAACTTGAGTTGAGCTTGGTTACTATTTAGCTCTAATACATTAGTCTATATATATATAGGGATGCCATTGGGCAATCATTGAGGATGATTATCCCAAAATTAAGTAAGTTTATGAATACTTTTGAATTTCTTACCTTGTCCTCTAAATTGGATACCTTTCCAAAGGCCTGGTTTGTGGTTACCATTATTTAATAATTAACCAAGATAATGTTCCTACTTTTAAGTTTAATACTAATGTTAATCAACGTTACTGCTATCTTAATGAAATATATTCAAATTAAATATGGACCTGGTTACTAAAGAACAACCTCCTTGCTAACATTTATCTTTATTCCTCAAAATTAAAATAACAAAATATTACAATAAAAATTAACCATGGAATGATTCAGCCAAGACTTAGCCATTAATTGTTTTAACATAAATCTCTTATCTGTACTAGTTGTTGTTGATGGTTCCTCAGCATCTCTCCCTCGGGTTCCCCTGCATATCTTCAGTCATGGAGCCAGAGCGCATTTCTCATCTTCAGAGTCTCGTTGTTCCGCCCTTGGGTCCGGCGAGGTCAGCCTTCAGCCAAGCCCAGTCTAGAAGTATCCCTTTTTTCACCTCTTTGCTTCTTTCCCCCTTTCTCTCTTATTCTGCCTAAGAGGGAGTTGAAAACGATGTTCATTGGCCGACTAGTTTTATAGAGGGAGGAAATTCTGGGATTTCATCGGATGGCTCCCCCCTTGTCCTGACAGCCGGTATCTGCGAACCATTATCCAACTAGTCTAATTTAATCATACTTTTTCCACTTTTTCCTCGAGGCCAGCCAAGCCTAAGGGGACCAGTTCTTAAAATTGATTAGATGTTCCAGCTTTTGGCATTGTTACAATGTTAACTTCTCAGTAGGGTTTTTAAATTAACTTATCCCTTATCACTTATGTGGTGACATCTATCATCGCCCTTCTCTACCTGCTCGTCCCTTATTTCTTTTGTTTGCACCTGGTCTGGTTAAATTAAATAACAATAATATTTAACAACATAACATTTAACAATTATAAGCTCTGTATCTAACTAAATGTCCAAAACCGGCTATATTTCACGGTATATTTTTTTAATTAATTAAAATCGATTTTAATAGTTCAAAGCTCACCATTTTCGTATAGTTGCAAGCGAAATCATTATTTTTTATTTTTCCTGCCAAAAAATGTTAACATCTTAAAAAGAAAAAAAAAACCCTATTCGGCACATTTATGAATCGCTTTCGCCAGGTTACTACAAATCTATTTTTTTCTAAAACATATCTTAGACTGTAAGCACCTGGATGGGTGACCTCCTAAAATGTCTGACCACTCTTCCGGCAATTTGTCCGGGATTTTCAGGCAATCATTTGGTTAGTGAGGTCATCAAAACGGTCAGAACGGATCTATTACTTTTTTAAGCCTTGTTAAATTTTTCAATTTCAAATGAATTAAAGACGTAATAGAGCATTTCAGTAGGTTTATTTACCTACTTGAAGCATCAACATGCTTCAAGTGACATCCGATGCTTTTGTTAATAAATTAAAGACGAATTATATTTTTCTCCCTTCATAGACAATCTGTATAAATTTATAGATTGACATTGTCTTTCATATTAAAATACTAAACTTTTTGATCCTTCGTGAATTCAACTATTTTAGGATGTAGGTTTGTTTCTGCGAAAAGGAACCAGAGAATTTTAAAAAATGTACAATTTTCGACGACTATAAATATAAAATTTTGTTAATGTAGCATTTAAACAAATTTTGAGATGACAAAAATGATTTAGGACACATAAAGCACCATTAGGGCAGGGATAAGAAAAATAAGTAAAAAGGTTATTGAATTTTTCCTCTCTCCCTTTTACTGGAAAAACATAATATAATTTCTGAAGCCATCATGTGCTTTAGAAAAAAAAAAAAAGAAAAAGAAAAAACGAAAGCCCTGGCTTCAGATTGGAGGAAAATACATCAACATTTTTCCAGGTAAAGCTGATTCCTAGAATATGGCCCAGATTGTACTGTACAACAACTCGATTCTCGATACGTTATTAATCGATTGTAAGTAAGGGTTCCAGGACGTATCTCTTATTAATTAGAGTTTCATAAAGAGAACCCATGGGGACAGACGTACGGATATATAAAATTAGGAAAAGTATGTCAATAATCCAGATTTGGATTAGATAAAAAGTGATGAAGACAATATGCAGATTATCGTTTTATGTATTATCGTTTATCGATTATCGTTATGTCCGAAACGTCGTTAACTTAAGCCATAAATAAAATAAAGGAAGTTTGAAAGGTTACAAGTATCCTGAAATCTAGCTTATTCATAAATTTTATTTTTTTAGTTTCGATTATGCTACTATTGGAAATAAAATAACTTGATATGGTCTGTTGTGTGTTGTGTGGAACACGTTTTTTGTTAACCAGTAAAAAGATAGTGAAAAGGAAAGTTTTCCCAATTTTTATTTTTATTGACTCTCATAACAATAAATTGTCAGCGTTTCGGAGTTCTCAGGTTCTCAATCATCAGGTTCATACTTATTATATGATACCTATCTAAAAAGCGTAGTCAGGTGTTTTAATATTAATTTAAAAATATATCGATAAGCTTTATTTAAATACTTTGCCAATTAAAGCTTCTCTTATAATAAAAACACCTACATTTTGCTGTTCTATTACAGTGTTACAAAAATCATTTTGTAGCATTGAAATAGAAGAGCGTAGTATAGGCGATTTTATTATAAGTGAAATTTTAATCGACAAAGTATTTTAGTACAACTAATTGACATATTTTAAAATTAATATTAAAACACCCGACTATGTTTTTAAGATATGAATCATATAATAAGTATAGTATCTTCAAATTTTTATTGGAATTCTAGCACAAAATTGCTTATTCAAAACTATTCCTGCTAAACATATTTCAATGAAAATCAATTTGGTTCAAAACAGGCGGTGAAAGGCATTTCTTTAGATCAATTTTATAAAATCAAAGAGCCAAAAACGTTTTCGCGTTGCGGTTTTTTTTTCTTTTATTTGCAAATCTAGAATCAAAGAAAAAATCCTATACTCCTTCGAAATTTGGAATAGTCCATTTTCAGTGTATTCCTACTATGAATAAGTTCATTCCCAAAGTTCGCGACTCATCTTGTCTACATATTAAGCAAATGAAGTGCTAACGATTATCAGACCGAACAGGCAGAATGTGTACTATGTTGGCAAAGTGGCATGACAACTATCCCGACCGCGCTAACTCGACGCGCAAGTTGTGGACCGGGAGTGGGCAAGTCCAATCAAGGAGGTCTCTTTGGCCAGGGTAAACTTCATTAGTGACGCTTAGTTAGTGCCATCTACTCCTGCTTTGATGCTTCGCTCGGCTCCACAAAACTTAACAATCTTAGCGCGATGAGAGCATTATAGCAGGATATTAAAATTATCTCGACCAATTTGTTAACCTTTATTCCTCCGGCTAACTTTCGGCTTTATCCAACAAAGCTTAAATATAAAAATAAAAGTGCAAAATGATGTCTCTATTAAATACCCCAATTATCGTTTACGGCTAAATATTAAATATTCAACAGTTAACCTGAATCATTATCCATTTTGGCTTAATTTATTTTATCTACTTCTCACGCTGAAAATTTATTTAAATTTCTGAAATTCTGATATATTTTACTCTATCAGTTTAAGAAAGTAAGAATCATGCCAACTTTTATTTATTTTTTTTTTTTTTTAGTAGCAATTTGAATATTTCGCTCTAGATCAGAAAAACCGCATAGTGTTGGTTTTTTCCAGAAGGTTTTTTTTTTTACTTATTCTCTTTCTATTTCTAGGAATTCTGTTTTCTTCATTACTTCTTTTTTTACTCAACAGCATCTAAAGCGTTTACATTAGGCGAGATTCAGAAAAAAGATTCTAAAATTCCTCTGATATAATTAGTTAAGTAAACCAAAAATTCAATTGTTCTAGCAACATAAAATTTAATGCGTTGAGGAAGTAATAGATAGAAATTAGAAACACCACAGTTTTATAGGTAATAATTAAATGTTATTAGGGATTGTTAAATTATTTGCCACTTCTATAAATTTGTTTTATTGAAAACTAGTTTCGAATGTTATACATTCATCCTCAGTTCTAAAAACACACAAAAAATTCAAAAATAAACAATTCAAAATATAGTTTTGTATTATTATACATATTAAATTAGATGTAATATAAATCAGTATTATAAAACATTTATGAATTATGAATTTAATTAAGACAAGAAATCAAATACATGTTGGTCCTCACCAAGGTTTAAATGGATTATATCAAACAGAAAAGTTTGTACTGGTTTCTTATCGCATTGAACTAACAATGAACGAAAGATAGATAGGATGTTTATAGGCAAACGGTTTAAGGGTCAGGGTTTTTCCAGTAATGCCGGTGAGTAATTGGTTTTTCTGTTATAGATGGGAATAAAATTAAGATTGGACTATTGGAGATATTTATTTGGTCATTTAAGCAAATAATTAAATGTAAAACATGCATATAAATATTAAATTATAATTATAATATGCCAATCACTACGATCACACAATATGAATTATATTAACCGGAGACAGGTCACGTGATTCCAAACAGTTCGAAATTGGGACCGATTCTTAATTAGTTATAAATTGTAAAGATGCGGTGAGAAAGAGTTAATTGGTAATATATTCGACAAGAATATTTCAACTTCAAATATCAATTTTTGTTTTTGTTTGGAACATGGGTAGCTCAGTTGATAAAGCGCAAGGCATCCATCTATTGGGCTTAGATGTGACATAAAAAATATTATCTGTTCTACCAGCTATTGAAAAAACCCAGGGGTCGGGAGACGCATCTGGATTAAACTCAGCCTAGATAAAGTGGGTAACTGAATCATCAATTGTTCGAAGGAATCTCTGGAAGTTGAGTGATTCTTGCCAGATAGCTTTCCATGGTTTCTTACTAAATGTCAAACCTAATATCCGCTGTTTTAATAGAATATTTTTTAAAAATTATTTTCAATAGTGAACCTTTGTAATCGATCATGAAAAAAAAATGTAACCCCCTATCCTCAAAGTATCGAATAAAAATCACAGGTTACACCAAGATGAATCCCGGAATTTGACATTACTATCCACCTTTTCGTTTTGAAATTGCGGCCGATTAATATTTTATACTGTCTTAAGTCGGACATTTATAAAGAAGGAGGAAAAATGTAAAGTGTTTTAGAATAAATAAATCAAAAATTTAGGTGTTTGTTATGGTCAATCGAATGATAATGAAATTCCTTACAAAAAAAAATCTTCGAAATCGGACCAGTATTAGCAGAGATATTACACATTGAACTTTGTATACCAACTCCACGGCGCTACAGGTCAGCGTGACCCACACACCAGATTAAATATAACTGTTTGGAAATAATAAACAACTCTATAATTATTTACAGCGTTTTTTGTTTACTTTCGCAAGATTTTTTGTTTTATAAACTCTGATGACGTACAAAGAAAGAATAGCGTCTGGCGGTATAGAGGATGGCCAAATTTATATTATCGTTTTTTTTTTAAAGCAATGCCTATTATATATATATATATATATATATATATATATATATATATATATATATATATATATATATATATATATATATATATATATATTTTTTTTTTTTTTTTTTTTACGAAAATATTACAGGCCATCCGACGCTTGTTTATTAATTGTATCATTTCATTTTGATCCTTTCCAATAAGACTAATCTTATTTAAAGAACTTTAATAGTAGCAGAACGATATGATATAAACACTTAATGGTTCAATTAATCATTACATGAGAAGAAACATTCTTACTGATCCAACTGGATTTCATAACCGATATTACTGCACGTTTTCAAATAGTTGGACCCCAAAATAAGAGATACTTTTATATAGTGACCCTTTGCAGGGGAGCTTTACAAATAAAACTGCAGTGGTCAAAGTTGGACCTTGGCCGCTATAAAGTTTCTCTACCTTAAGCATTGCAGATCAGAAATCACTGGTATTCATAACACATATGGAATTCTAAAGAGGAGATTTAAAATAACAATGTAATATCTCTACTTATTTTAACAGTAAAATAACATAAGTCAATAGTAGGTTTAGTGCGGGGGTATTTGGAGCTGATTTCAAACTTGGTCCTCTGAATTCAAATATGGCATTCGTGTTTGCCTATGGGGTCAAATTTCTAAGATATAACGTTTTAGTGAAATGTACGTTTTACGTTGTATTAGGTTAAATCCATGAATCAAATCTAAAATTTAAACGTTTTTATTATTTTAGATTTTTATTATTAAATAACACAAATTTTATTATATTATACGAATATCATTTTATTATACAAATAGTATTAGTATATAGTATATAGTATATACTATTGGCTATTGGGATGTTGGGTATATAGTAATATTATTACATGTACAAAGATAGTACCAAGTCATCGATGGAACCAATCAGTCACTCAGCAATTCGGAAGCTTGTTTTTTTTTAGAACAGTCCCTTTCTAAACTCTAGCAATAATCCATATATATATATATATATATATATATATATATATATATATATATATATATATATATATATGTATATATGTATATATATAAAAGATTCTCTACTGTTTAAACACTATTCAGTTTTATGTAATATAAAACTGCTATGTTTTATCTAACTTGAGTTGAGCTTGATTACTATTTAACTCTAATACATTTGTCTATATATATAGGGATGCCATTGGGCAATCATTGAGAATGATTATCCCAAAATTAAGTAAGCTTATGAATACTTTTATACTTTTGAATTTCTTACCTTGTCCTCTAAATTGGATACCTTTCCAAGGGTCTGGTTTGTGGTTACCATTATTTAATAATTAACCAAGATAATGTTCCTACCTTTAATTTTAATATTAATGTTAATCAAAGTTACTGCTATCTTAATGAAATATATTCAAATTAAATATGGACATAGTTACTAAAGAACTACCTCCTTGCTAACATTTATCTTTATTATTCAAAATTAAAATAACAAACTATTACAATAAAAAGTTAACCATGGAATGATTCAGCCTAGACTTAGCCATTAATTGTTTTAACATAAATCTGTTATCTGTACTAGTTGTTGTTGATGGTTCCTCAGCAGCTCTCCCTCGGGTTCCTCTGCATCTCTTCAGTCATGGAGCCAGAGCGCATTTCTCATCTTCAGAGTCTCGTTGTTCCGCCCTTGAGTCCGACGAGGTCAGCGTTCAGCCAAGCCCAGTCTAGAAGTCCTCTCTCAGCCTCGATCAATTCCTAAGTCCTTCCTTTTCACCTCTTTGCTTCTTTTCCCCTTTCTCTCTTATTTTGCCTAAGAGGGGGTCGAAAACGATGTTCATTGGCCGACTAGTTTTATAGAGGGAGGAAATTCTGGGATTTCATCGGATAGCTCCAACCCTTGTCCTGACAGCCGGTATCTGCGAACCATTATCCAACTGGTATAATTTAATCATACCTTTTCCACTTTTTCCTCGAGGCCAGCCAAGCCTAAGGGGACCAGTTCTTAAAATTGATTAGATGTTCCAGCTTTTGGCATTGTTACAGTGTTAACTTCTCAGTAGGGTTTTTAAATTAACTTATCCCTTATCACTTATGTGGTGACATCTGTCATCGCCTGTCAGTTACCCTTCTCTACCTGCTCGTCCCTTATTTCTTTTGTTCGCACCTGGTCTGTTTAAATTCTATAACGATAATATTGTCCAATATCAATACATATTATTATCCGTGGGGTGGGAGGAAGAGAAAAATGAAGCCTGAAGGGGGACATTTTTCTCTTCATCTTCTTAAACAACACTTAAAGATTACCTTAATACTAATCACTGTATTTACAAAAATATTCTAATGTTATTAAGTCCTGAATCACTCCGTATGGTTAAGGTACACACATAAATTATAATCTATATCGATCCATCCGACCGCTATTTACATATTCACAAGAATATATCTACAATATTTACAATTTTTCCACCTTTACAATATTTACAATGTTCAGTTTCAATAAACAAAACAAACAAACAAAAAAAAACTATTACTCAGAAGATAAACCTAACCTATCTACTATATTTCCATTTTAGCGTATCTTCCATCTTTACAAAATTTTTACTTAAGTAAAAAGATTCATATATCATTAATCATATCAAACTAGGGTGTTAAGTGCTCTAGGATCAACATGCATAGCTACTTGGCAATTCCTAGAGTTTGCTCTTACCTGTGTCCCTTAACACACACACAAAAAAAAAAAAACAAGAAAGAAACACAAATAGTGTTGTCAATAACATTTAATGGCTTGTTTCCCACACAATGTTATTACTTTATTTATCAAGATATTATGTATAGTTGATTATCTATTATTTACATTGAACTAATAATAATAACAATAATAATAAAAAAAACTTAGTTAACCCGAAGGTTCGATGCCGATTGAACTACTGCTAATCATTACTTTTAATACAGATTTTTAATCTCCTAAAGATTTTATATAAAACTTCCTCTGATCTTAAGTACAGGGTTAATTATTTTAAACCTTCCGAATAATTCGTTCGGACCCCAACTGCCCGCCGTTTGGCAAAGCCAAATTTATTCCTGTACCTAAAACAACTAATAAGGGTTGCCATATTTTCCATAGTGTATTTCAAATTAATATTGCCAATTATATTTGATTTTAATCCTACCGGATAGAGTTACAAAGTTTAAAAAATTACCCATGTAAAAAATACGAAACTGTGGATGTTTAATTAGATTTCAAAATCTCACCGTATGATATTCCTACAAAAAGTGAATGAACCAATCATCTATTTACCTAAAATCTTTAAACATTTATACTTACTAAAAAACTTTTCCTGTAATAGGTTTCCTAAATGATATAAGAGGATTATAATATGCAATGGTAAATTTATTATTAAATTTATTACCGAACAACAAATTGTTTATTTTTATAAACGCCATTTTACTTATTAGAATTTACTCGCCTGGCTCTTATCTGCACCATGGATTATACATAAAATTAAAAGTACGTCACAACCTAGGATATATCAACCTTCTTCCACCTTGGGTCATATGAATGCTGGATTTTATAAAAAAAATTACAATCCCAGTTTTCTGGGCGAATCAGAAGCTCTCTGCGTCTTCTATAATGAGTTTATCACTGAAATAATCAATCCCACTTCCGGGAGATATGAAGGAACTGCGTCTACTTCAACTTCAGAATTCTTCTCAAAAATAATTTAACCTTTATACAGACATTCTTTAGGTGATTCTTCCTTGGGGTACTCATTCGTGGTGGTAAACTGCTTACTCCATGGCTGCATTCGGTTTTAAAAACAAAACTGTGGGTTTTTCTTTTCTTAACCCGGCCTATCATATTAAACAAATGGATTATACTAGAATTGATATAATGATGACTTTGTATTCAGCCATATTCCTCTTCATAAAACTCTTTTCTTACCTTTACTTTTATTTATCTTAACTTTTAATTAGCAATTAATCTGGTGAGACCTCTGGGTAATTTTTTACATTTTAATATTATTAAGACTATTGCATCGGCTATTATATATTTTAGTAAGTTTCCTTTCGAAGTCCATAGTCCAAATCTTGTTTTGTCAAGCGCCCAGTATTCCAGCCAGTGTGAAGGTTATTTTTTCTTAACCATGCCCCTGAGGTAGTTTCTGGTATCTGCCAGCACCCGCTTGCTCCTAAACAACAACTGTCTTGGCCATTTACTATCTCCTATATTTATTTTAATTTTCTTCAGCCCTTTTTTCTTATTTAATTTTGTCATCTTCCTCGGGATTCTCATATTCCGACCGCTTATTATATGATGACATAATTTTGATAGTAGAGCTGTCTCTAAACTTTTGTTTATAATAGGGGGTAAACTTAAGATAAGTGGTGGTATGACTTCCGTTATATTAGACGTGTTGGGACTTGGATGACTCATCTCTTCTTGGACTTCCATCTGAAGGGCTTCTTTCATATTAAGAGATTCCTCGGGGTCATCTTTGAACTTAGGATCTTCTTCACCTGCTATCCCTTTTTCTTCTGTAAGTTCGCTGGCGTCTTCAACCTTTATACTCTCTTCGGAAAAGGTTGTTTCCTCGAAGAGGTCTATTTTATTGTTTTCTTCAACAAGTGGGCCTACATGATCTGTAATTTGGTATTCGTTTTCATTATCTTTTATTTGACTTTCTATATTTTTAATATGTTTTTCTTCTGTTTCGCTTGTATCTTCCGTCACTCTTGCAATAAATCCATCTATCTGTTTCTCCAATTTCCTTGCATTTTCATTCATAGTCTTCTTTATACTCTCTTCCATAGTCTTCTTCATTTCTCGAATATTTTCATCTGTTTCCCTTGCATTTTCTTCCATTTTTCTAAGTGTTTCCATTAGGAGGTTCGTGTTTTCTGGCCTCTCTACTGTTGTTAATTTTGGTCTGCCCTCCATGATTTCTGCTGCCTCCACTTCTTCACCTGTACCTATGGACTTCTCTATTATATCTTCTCTTTCTGCATATTCGGAATCATGTGTATCTGCTTCCCCGATAACGATAATATTGTCCAATATCAATACATATTAAAACATATATATATAATATAATATAAATATATATATATATATATATATATATATAATATAAAATATATATAATACAAAATATATATACATACAGATATGCTCCAATCATGGATATAATTCATTTAAAAAAAAAAAATGTTGACAGCCTACATCTGAAGGTTATTAATTTTTTCAAAACTTGAATTTTCCCCTATGAAATAATTGTTAAAATTAAGCCTTTTTCAATCAAAATTTAATTTATCTACCTGAGATGCCATCTAATAATTTTCACGATGTTTTGGAAATCATTTTCCGAAAGAGGATATATTGGCTTTTAATATAAAACACCTCATTTGTATCCAGATTAACTTTTTTAAGAATAATTGGTTATTTGATTATGCAGATTTAATATAACTATATGGATTCAGAATGTACATTAAAAAAATAATTATATATATATATATATATATATATATATATATATATATATATATATATATATATATATATATTACATAAAACTGAATAATGTTTAAACAGTAGAGAATCTATTGGTGCAATGCGGACTCTTGTAATACTCCAGATACATCTGCAATATCCCAATCAGAAAATCCCAGGAATGTTCTCGATCGCCCCAAGTCTTCCCCTTAATGAACTGGTGGTCGTAATGGAACCTTCGAGTTGAATGCTAAGTTCTAGAGGGGAATAGTTCAATTACAAGATATTTATTGGACTTCATAGTAGTGGAAACATTTATGATAAATTAGGCATAATAATCTAAAAATATTTATATATTAAAACTTCAATTACTTTTGGCAACATATAAGTGGCCATAAACTATTGACGAAATATTTTATTTCTGTGAAATATTATAGAAGATACATATAAATTCAAATGTGCCAACTTACTATCGATTTCTAAAATGCTTAAGATCCAATTGGCAACCAGAAGTTTTTTAATGCATGAAGTACCAAAGAAATTAGATAATGTAATAGAGGAATGCATTTCTCTAACATTTAAATTGTATAGAAATCCATAAATTTGATTCAAAAAAGTTTGAGATCCGAAAGTTTAGGTGCACTACATAGCTCTGTAATACTTTCTTAAAAAATTAATTTGTACCAAACAAAGTATAATTCTACGCTTTAATATTCCCGTGCTTGGAGATGCTGATGATTCAGTATTTATAGGTGAAGGTGCGGAAACTGTTAAAATAAATACGAAAAAGTTTATAGATATTTGTAAGGAATTATGTTTCGAAATAATCGCGAATAAAAGCAAGGGGTAGTCTAGAAGCATCACGGCACCACGGACGAGAACGTTAGCAAGAGGATCCTAAGGTACTCAGGAGAAGCGGTGGAGGTTCGATTCCCTCCTGATCCTTGACATCCACACTCTGGTTAGATGACAAAAATGCCAAAAGGCAAACTTGCCAAGTTCCGTAGGCCAAAAACAGAACCAATAAATAGAAGTATAAACCGTAACGATTTCAGAAAGCAAAAAATTTCATCGTCTAGGGTCTACAGGTTCTAAAATAAAACGAAAGGTACAAAGCTAGAAAACCTAATAATTTATCTTTAATAAAATTGCTTAGTAAGCGTCTAATGTCCAAAATCTGAATATTAGAATTGAGAAACCTATTATGCCTCTTAATAAACTCCTAACGGATATGGAATATCTCCACTTTATTTTCAAATACAAACAGCAGAACAATTATTATTTACTATTTTAAAAAAAAAAGTATTTGATACAGAAAACAAACTGACGATGAGAATTAATCATATAAATGAAACGAATGATTTTTCAGACAGCAAAATAATTTAAAAAGTTGATTATTTTCTTTTTTCTGTCAGTCAAAACAGAACTTATATTCTTGAACTCAGGTATTTTGTATTCTTTATTTTTATTAAACTACTAAAAATGGAGAACAAGATGCTTTATTTGCTCATTTTGAATAACATAAAATTTTCAGAATCATAAACAAAAAAAAAATCAGCAAGAAAAATGTAAAAGGAAAGATATTAAAGAAAAATATCCAAGTAAAAATTTCAGAAGGGCATTTTTCACATTCCTTGTAAAAGATGAGATTTTCGAGCTCTGACAAAATGTTTATTTTCCTGTGGACGATTAATACGAGTCATGAAACTTAATACATCCAGCATTAATATTTTTTTTTGAGAAATATTTTCCATGACACTGACCGGAAGGGTCTATTTTCAAAAAGTAATGATATATAGGGGGTACTCAACACTGGCCCCCATCCAACCCCTCCTACCACAACAAAAACCCTGTCGCTGATGACAGTAGCATTAGCCAGCCGGGGTCAAACGATCCAGAAAGACTACATCAATGTCTCATCTTTTCTCTGTTTCTTTATTATTTCACTTTCTTACCTTCCACACACACACACACACACAGTGTGTGTGTGTGTAAAAAGATAGTCTACGTCACCTAACAATTTCGTCTTATTTCTTTTAAACTTAATTTGAATTTTACCAGTACTTAAATAATTAGCCGTTGTCAGTTAAAAAGAACATATGGGAATAATGATCATATGGAGTGGTAAAGAGGAAGCTATAGTGTGTTTGAATTATAAATTGTTTTATAGTGTTATATTAGCTTTAAATGCCGTTTCTCTTTTTACAGGTAAGAGTGCTAATTGTAAATGAAATCTATGATGCAAATTATGAAAAAATTATGTAACTAATAAAATAATCTCTTTTTACCGAGAGAAACTCAATTTAGTTATTATCCACCTTATACATATACACACACATATATATATATATATATATATATATATATATATATATATATATATATATATATGTGTGTGTATATGTATAAGGAGGATAATAACTAAATTGAGTTTCTCTCGGTAAAAAGAGATTATTTTATTAGTTACATAATTTTTTCATAATTTACATCATAGATTTCATATATATATATATATATATATATATATATATATATATATATATATATATATATATATGTGTATATGTATAAGGTGGATAATAACTAAAAATATATATATATATATATATATATATATAACAAATAAAAATATATATAATAAAAAAGCATTTTGATATATTTAATTACTTTTAATTAATTAATTTGCATTTATTAGGAAAAATACTGTACCTATAGGCTTGATAATACTTTTTTTTATTAAAAAGGAGGTACAAATAAACTGGCATTGCTTCAATTTCATTTCGAATGCGGTTTTTTGGATAGTTGGGTTGGATAGTTATGATTGCATCAAACCCTTTTTTTCTTTAAGAGGTCGCAATCAATGGTCCAAGGAATATGTCCGTTTTGAGAAATGACGAAGCCCGGGAACAAAGCATTAACAGCAATCGTTCATAGTCACCGGCGCCCTTCCACCATCCTGCAGTCTCAATTCCATCTCAAATCATCCCGTATCAGAGTCGGGCATACGAAAGCTTATTGTCTAATTGTTTTCCTTTTTTTTTTTTTGTATTCTACGCCTAATGTCTATTCTTGCACTTTAGGCTTATGAAAAAATAATAATTCTTTAATAAATAATTTAATTTAGAAATTATCCCATTTTACTGCCGTATCCTGTCAACGTATACTTGGCGACATATTTCTCAGCGCCTTCATTGCAATACTGACAGAATTTAACCTACGGGACTTAATCAAGTAATATAATTTGAATTCCTTTATGAGCTATGAATTCGATGCCCCTCCCTAATTCGATGTCCGAGGGAGTCGTGAACGAAACTTTCATTCGAGGCTCATGTCAACCTCTTAAAAAATATTATTTTTTTTCTAATATTTTGTATAAACTGTTCCTTCTGCTTCTACTATATTAATTTGCCTTATAGCCTTTGTTGGGTTATATTTTTGTTCTAAATAACAATGGTTTCAAAAATTTATAAATCCCAAGACTTAATTATTTCAATTTCTAAATTTTTCAAAATCATTTAGACGTTTTGTTAAACTGGTGCCTGTATGTAATAAATTTAAAATAGATATCTGGAGAATGATATATTTAATACATATTTTTAATTCTATTAAATTAATTAACAGTTATTTTCGATTACAAAGTACTTATTTTTTTTAATTTACAATTCTAAAAACGTAAATTTCCATATAGTGATTATTATTACATGACAATGTTCTGTGAATAAACTACCCATTGATAGTACTTTGCTTACTATTCTTCATTAGAATGTCGCGTTGCCATATTTTTTTAAGACCGATGATTATCAGGGATAGATCTAGATAAAAAATTACGAGCTAGTAGGTTTGTTTGAGACTAGAGTTTTTAATCAAAAATAGTATGTCTATTACGGGTAAAATCTGCAACAAATATTATATTGATGTCGATATGGATAATTTTATTGGTGGAATATAAGGACCATTAAGAATTATTCGAAGGTTTTTAAATTGTTAGGATTGGATTTGGGAGGAATATGATGGTTTCGTGGAGGCCTAAAGATGAACCGTGCTGAGAATAAGACCTAAGACTACCTTGAGGTATACCGACCGGTAGACTAAGAAAAGAGGGATGAAGTGTCAATTGTTTTTTTACTTTGAAGTGTTTTTTTTGTGAACTTGGAAATTTTTTTTTTTAAATTTGAAGGTAACAGGAATCGGCAGAGTTTAAAGTTCTTTTAAGAATTATGAGGGAAATTCGCGAATGGTTTACATTCTGGAAGTATAACATGTGCCACAATGGAAATGCAATTTCAAATAGTTATCCCTTACAGTAAAAATATTCGAGTATAATAAAACACTTACATTATCAAAAGTATATGCTGACTGTGTTATATATATATATATATATATATATATATATATATATATATATATATATGTGCATATATGTATATATGTATTGGATATATTCCTTGGACCATTGCTTGCGACCTCTTAAAGAAAAAAAGGGTTTGATCCAATCATAACTATCCAACCCAACTATCCAAAAAACCGCATTCAAAATAAAATTGAAGTAATGCCAGTTTATTTGTACTTCCTTTTTAATAAAAAAAGTATTATCAAGCCTATAGGTACAGTATTTTCCTAATAAATGCAAATTAATTAATTAAAAATAATTAAATATATCAAAATGCTTTTTTATTATATATATTTTTATTTGCTATTATTATTTTTTTTATTATTATTTTATTTTTTTATTTTTTTTTATTGCTTTTTTATTATATATATATATATATATTATAGTTATCATTCCTTTTAACTTCTACTACATTTTAGAAATGCTCAATTCCTTCTTAACTTATTAATTTCTTCTAACTTTTAATATTTTACGCTTTAAAATGATTTACATAACCAGAGAAGTCATAGATTGTTCACCATCACCGACGCCCCAACACCATTTAAATGTAGACTTTCGCTGGTACTGCCCGCGGTTGCGATTGGCAAAGCTTGCCAATCGTAACCACTAACTGTTACTGCTTCTATATTTCGCTGAAACTCCCCACTCTTGCTTAATCTATAACGTTATAACCTCTCCTATATTTATAACCAAAACATATCGTTATAACTATTTAATATATCCTTAAAACCTTTAAAATTATATGTTACTTAGATACATACAAATTATATATAAATGAAAACGTTTATTTACAAGTATGTACAGATATGCAACTATATATGTACAACATATATATTGTTATGTTATTTACAACTAGATATTTTTTCAGGTATTTTAGACAATTAATAAAGTCTGTCGAGATTTCTTTATTTTTTATTAATACAATAATAATAATGTGTGAATATAAAAATAAAATAATATGATTTCCAAACATTATTTGTTACTACCACATTCATATAGTCCTTATATTTGTGGTCATAAAGTACCTTACACAGGTTAATGAACTCTATTAGACGTTCGTCGTCATAATCGCTGAATCCTTTTTTATTAAACGACATTGTTTTAAACCGTCGCGTCTGAGGCAGTATGTCTCCTTCTGGAACGGTCAGGGACGCGGCAGTATAAGTATGACGTTATACCTAGACTGCCGGGCAGTGCCAGTGAAATATGTCCCTACCTATTCAGTCAAAGTAGTAATAAACTGCCCGCAAACTTTACCGGCCGCAACCGCGGGCAGTACCAGCGAAGTCAGGTAGACTTCGGTAAAGGTATTACCGTTTCAACTCAACCTCAAATCATCCCGTATCACAGTCGGACCCATATAAGCTACTTATCTAATTTTTTTTTATTTTCATTTTTTTGTAATGTACACCAAATGGCCGTTTCACTGCAGAATCATGGTTAGTTGGAAAAGACAACATTAAATAAAAGATTTAACTTCAATAAAAATTAATAAGAAAGTTTTAATGAAGGAACCTTTAAAAGTTCACATTTTCAAAGTTTTGTAAACCCCAAAATATATTTACAACTTCTATCCCTTATCAACAGAATTTATAAGCGTTCTAAAGTTTTAACTTCCGAGACCAGATTATATCGACGTCGTTTTTTGAAAAAGGCTTAAGCTCCATTTAGAAAACTTTACAGGAAACACATGTAACGATTTTTCCCTAAATAACAATATATTTTTTATAAATTTTATTCTTTATTGCATAGAGTAGGAGTTTATTAACCTGGCAAAACCTTTATAATTACAATATATTTAAAAGGATTCTAGCAATGGTCAAGGTAAGAGTGACGACTGAGAGTCGTTAGGTATTTGGTGCTTGATGCCATCAATACTCGATTTTTAGACCATTTCCAATTTTTTTTCGATATATCGTGAGCGGTAATGGATAGAGATGGTGTTTATGTCCCAAAATCAATTGAAACCTAAATTTCGAATTTTTGGTTCTATAAGCCTTCTCAAAAAATGACGTCCATATATTCTGTTATATCAGCTGAGGATCGACTTTTGGAACAGGATAGCCTCCTGTGACACACCCAGCCTCGGTAATATGGTTACCTGCCACTTGATTGGATTGGAAATAAAAACAATACACTTCCTTATCAAGAACGAAAATCAAGGCCCTTTCAGGGATTGTAATTGTACAAGTTTATTTATTTTATTGTTAAACAATATATTAAGCGGCAGTATTTATTTAAAGAGATATAATTAAGCTATAAATTAATATAATCATATTATACGGCTTCATCTTAAGACGGCTCAAACGCATTTTACGGATTAACGGTTGGTCCGAGAGAAAAATACCACAGGAAAAAATTGTAGAGCGTAAAGTTTTCTTCCAGAATACACCCATTATTTGAAGCTATGTTTGCGTCCAAACTAATATGATTCCAAGTATATATTTTACAAAATTTACTTGCAAGCAACTTTTATTCCTCCCTCATCATAATTAATGTTGCGATTATCTTCTTCTTTTTTTTTTTTGGAAAATTTTATAAGTAATATGAAGTCATTTTATAATAATAAGATATGATAATCAGAGTTTTTCTTTTATGAAATTTTTGGCAAGTATTTTCAATTTTGGACCTTGCATGAACCTCAGACCCACCGCAATGAACAGTAAATTCAGGAGGGTGTAGGGATGGCTTACTAAATCACTTAAGGGCTTGGAATCGGTTATAAATGAGGCAATGCATAATCCTTTCCCAATATACATTATGTACGCCCGACTAACCTCATTATTAGTAGTTCAGGTAAGGCGTGTTAGATAGCGTTTAATTACCTCACATTCATAACTCATGGGATCGGGTCAACTCAATTCAACTTATAAATTAAAAGAAAATATCATAAAATTTTAAATATTAGATAAACATGCTGCTAATGTAATTCAGAATTTACTCACGATCAGTAATGCACTTATTCCAGCTGAACTTGGACTCTGCTAAAAGTCCAAAATCTGTAACCACATTAATAGAGCCATTACATTATTATTATATGTGAAGGTGTATGGCATTTTATGTGCATTGTTTATGGTTGTATTTATTCACTGTTTTTTTTTTTATAATTTTCTTTTAATTTTTAGCTTTATTTCTTTAATCACTGTATCTATCTATTTATCTATCTATCTATCTATCTATCTATCTATCTATATATATATATATATATATATATATATATATATATATATATATATATATATATATATATATAGAGAGAGAGAGAGAGAGAGAGAGAGAGAGAGAGAGAGAGGAGACATAGGTAAGGGATACCTCATCCAACTCCTTTTCAATCTTTTACGGGTGTATCGGGTATGGAGGTTTTGGCCATGCATCGAATGAGTATATCCGTGTAAGTTATCGTGAAATCTTTTGTATTGGGTCCGTATGAGTTCGTTAACTGTTGGCTAATGGAAGGTCTGCATGTAAAGTAGGTAATGTTTCTAACGTACCATGGAGCTTTGGCTGCTAAAAGTGCTAAAAGTTTGTGAAGTTAAGCTTTAATAAAAGTAAGTGTAAGTGTTAAATTTCTGTCTAAATTTCTGTTTTGAACGTCTTGCGAGCAGTGAGAACTACTATTTAGTCTTTGGTTTAGCGTTTTTCTGTTGTTCTTAATATGTCATTCTTCTGCCAAATATCTGGCTAAAGTATTTTATTGTATTTCTGTGCGGAATTAAAATATTTTCGATGTATATTGGCGGGAAAATTTCTTGTCCAAGAGTGAAAGACTTACTTTGTGGGGATTTGTGTTGGTTAAATCGAATTTTTCAAAAGTTTGCACCAGCCATGAAGTTTTGTCCTTGAACCAGTCCTAAGGCTGGTTCAATGGTAGAAAGTTCTGAGCCTTAGAAACATAGAAAAATCTGTCAGAAAGTAAGTATCGTCTTAAGTTTGAAGAGAATCCAAATGGTAGGGTACTATGTTACCGTTTGTCAGTATGCCAAGAAGTCTGTGTTAAAAAAACAAAATCTAAATCTTCAATAACGGCTAGTTCAGAATGATCAGATTTTCCGATAGTAATTTAAATTTTATTCCAATCCATCTAATTTTACCTATTGACATTAGTTAATTAAAATCAATTTTAGGAATGTCGCAGGTTTGGTCTCTTATAATTTTTAGAGGTATTTATTTCAATAACCACTTGCTGACTTTAAATTTTTTTTTTTTTTTTTGCACATGTCGAGTTCTTTTCCGGAATTTTATGCTGATTATAGAAACTATATTTACCAAATTCAAATTGCACGTAAAAAAAATAACTTTTTAACCGACAGGAAACATTCTGCAAACCACTTGGTGATAATTTTCATAAAATTGAGAGTAGACAAAGGTCCTAACACAATCATAAAGTTTTTATCACACAAAAAAATATCATTATAAAAAATATCGTTAGGCCTAAAAATATCATTATTTTTCTCTTAAACTACTAAACTTAATTCGTGAGATTTTTTTTATAAGCATGTATTTCGGAAAAAAAGTTGTATTTATTTTTATGCCAAAATTTTCCTATTTCAAACTATTTTTTTTTATCCTATACCTTGATTTTCGACATCCGCCATGATGTCTTCTAGTAGCCAAGTATATGTCAGATTTTGATGAAGTCCGTGATAGTACACCTGTCAAAGGGATTATTCAAAGTGAGCTAGGTCCTGGTTACTGATTACAATTAGAGGATTCTGTAATATCTATCCTGTATGAATGTTTTTTTTCGAATAATCGTGCTCGGAGATCATTCTAAATTCCGCAAATACGTCTTTTCATATTATCTCAATCAGAAAGCACCTATCTTCCTGTAATGACACATCCCATTGTTTACCCAAAGAAGCACTTGTCGGCTCCTCGAGAAACTTCTCTTGAACAGATTTCTCTATTTTTTTCCTTCCTCGATGATATGATAGCTTATTCTCCATCTGGACTTTATTTGCTCCCTCATTTGCCCAAAGCGTACGCCATCTCATTACCGTACCGGGTCTTCGATCAGATCCATTTCATTTAAAATTATTATTTAAAACAAAAGATGGAATGATACTTATATATATGATAACTGACAATTTTAGTATACTCCAATTTTTAATACTTTAAACAGATTATTTAATCTAGAAATTTAAAAACGTTTGGAGCAGAAATTAATTATTTTAAAAAATATTTAAATGAATATCTCCTAAGTAATTAAGACATTACGCAAAAGTCATCAACCGATTTTTTTACTTTCTTGTACGCAGTATTTTCAGATTCCAATGGAATATCCATTTTGACTAGTTTCGTCGTGACGTCTGTACGTCCCTTCGTTCGTTCATATCTCGCATGAATCAAAAAAGTTAGCCGTAGAAAGTTAAAATTTTGTTTTGGGGATTTTTGTAACATCTAGTCGTGAACCTCCCTTTTTGGTTACTACATGATTACCTGAAGTGAAACTTTACTTGAAGGTCATAATATATTTTCATAAAAATTATATTAAAACATAATGAAAAACTTTTATAATTTCTTATATGAAGATCATATATTAATATAAATAACATAATAGATTTTGGCTAAAATTGGCAAACCGGAAGTGGCCCTTTATTTGTAGGTCACAATAAACTTTTATCAAAAATTATATTAAAATATAATGTAAAATGTCTCAAATTTGGTAAATAGGACTTTTATATCGACATGAATGTATTTTTTAGATTTTGGTTAAAATTGGTGATCCGAAAAGGATACTTTCCGAAAAGGGTACTATAAGAACCCAGTTAATTTATATCTTATTCTCCTGCAGCAGACTTATTCATCTCACAAATGGGAAGGAAAACCAGTATTTCACATTCAATTTTAGCACTTAAAAAAAGTAATAACAATGTTTAATTGGTGGAAAAAAAATCGCAAAGCATTCGAAATCGACGGTTTCAACATTTTAAGCGGAAAAACCCGCTTAACTTATATGTTGTTCTCCTGCTGCAGACTTGTTCAGTTAACAAATGGAGAGGAAAACAAGTATTTTATACTCAATTTTAACACATAAAACAAGTAATAAAATAGTTTATTAGAGCGGAAAAAAATTGCGCTTATAAGCTTTATCACCGAACCATATTATCTCTTAATTAAATGTCGATATACCTTTTGAATTAAGTTTATTATGATCTTCAAGTAAAGTACTACTTTTGGTTTGCCAATTTTAACCAAAATTTATTATGTTGTTTATATCAGCATGTAAGTCATGAATGCCAAATTTGAGAAGTTTTGCATTATATTTTAATATAATTTTTGATAAAAATCAATAATGACCTTCAGGCAAAGACCTTCCGGTAATCATGCAATGACCAAAAATGGAGGTTCACAACTAGATTTTACAGCAATCCTAAATACAAAATTTTAACTTTCTACGGCTAACCGTTTTTGATTTATGCGAGATACGAACGTACGTACAGACGTCACGACGAAACTAGTCAAGGATGGTCAAAATGGATATTTCCGTTTAAATCTGAAAACCGAAAATTTTCGCGATTACAATACTTGCTTTACTGCGTACAAGGAAGTAAAAATAACTCTAATAATATTTTGGAGAAAATAAAGATACGATAAAGTATTCATATTCATTCCATAGGAATATTAAACAAAGCTCATTCCGGTAAAATCATGGAACTCGAACAGAAACCATTAGCCATCAGCATTCATCGAACATCTTTTGTCCTCTCGGACCAGAATTCGATTTTCGCATGTCATTAATTCAATACCGACTGAGTGAGAGCCTCTGCAGCTGAAATAACACTTGTATGTTTGATAATACACTGAGTTTATAACTCATCAGTAATGATGTTCGCCATGAAGAGGGAATAAATTACAGTCTGATATTCCTGAAAGGGACGAGGTCAATAGTAGAGTTGCTTTACGAATATTTATTCTAATTTGCTATTTTCGGATGTTTTTTTTTTCCATTCATAACTAATATACAATAAAATATATGTAACAAAAAAGTAATATGAAATAAAAAAAGTTTATTTAAAATAATTAGGAATTGATAAATTATTTGCTACTCCTATAAATTTATTTTATTGAAAACTAGTTTTGAATGTTATATATTCATCCTCAGTTCTAAAAACACACAAAAAATTCAAAAATAAGCAATTCAAAATATAGTTTGGTATTATTATACATTTATACATTATATTTTGAATTGCTTATTTTTGAATTTTTTGTCTGTTTTTAGAACTGAAGATAAAACATTCGAAACTAGTTTTCAATAAAACTAATTTATAGAAGTGGCAAATAATTTATCAATCCCTAATCTATACCATCATGCGGATGTCAACTGATATTTAAAATAAATTAGATTAATAAAAACATTAATTATCTTTAGGCCTAAAGTACTGCACATTAAATTAAAAAATGTATAATTGTCATATAAATTCATTTTTGTTTGGTCTTTCGACTATACTCGAGGCCATTTTGAAAATTTATTAAAAATTTGTTTCCAAATTATGATTGTTTTGCTTTAAATTAAAAACGAAACATATATTTCTGTGATTTCTAAAATAGGCAGCATGTTATAAAAAGTTTACATTTGGCATCGAGCTGTAGTGAACTTGAAATTTTTCTTACAGAATGATGAAAATAATAAAACTTCTTTATTATCATTTTTTAGAAGACAGTATGAATATCGATTTAATAAAGAATCAAATCAGAATAAATTATCTCAATTATGGAAACCTTTTTTTTTAACTTGGGTTATGATTGAGAAATTAAATGTCTATTAGACTATTGATAGTCATGTGATTATATGTCATTATTATATCATCGATACATTATTATATAACGATACATCGATAATATTATAGAACATTCCTACCAAACGTATTATAGAACTGCTGCATTCTCTTGAACCAATCGATGTATGCATAGAAAATTTACATAAATTGAATCTAATAAGTCATTAACATTCATCCAATTATTACAAATTGATTACAATGCCTCATTTGATTGTTTGATGATTCTTTCACAATCATATGCAACGAGGGAAAACATTTTTATTTATAAAAAAGATAATATTTTATAAAAGAGGAACATGAAAATCAATAAAATTTGTAAAAAATATGAGAAATGTGAGAAAAAGAAAAAGAAAGAGCCGAAGAACGTGCAATAGGTTAAAGCAGGGGCAGAATCAGCTGTAAAGATGGCAAGAGCGCGTAGTATAGTGTATAATATAGACGATTATAATGTATAGCATAGTATAGCATGTTATAGTGTTTAGTATACAGTATAGTATAGTTTAAAGTATAGTATAGTGTCTAGAGAGGAAGCCGCTTTGAAAATTTATAATAAGGATATTTCTATTTTAAGTATGCTTAGTAATTTTCTTCTTTTATGTATTAAAGCATTATTCATGTTAATTAGTCAATGTTTATTTTATTTTTTATTTTCAGAGACAGTTTCATTTTATATTTAATTTTAGCATAATTCTGGTTAATCTACAGATATAATTTATGATTTCCGAGTTTATTTATTCTCGAAACACTTCTTTTTTCGAGAAAAGCATAATTCCACATCACACTTATTGATAAATCAGGAGCAAAATCTAGACTAATCCCAAAAGAAACCTCGGCTTCATTCATGAGATATTAAAGCTTAATAAAATTAAAATTTTTGCAAGAAGGTCGACAGGGGGATGGAAAACCATTCACAAGTAAAGTGAAATTTAAAAAGAAAAGAAAACTGTTCGCTATCGGTCCACCCGAAATCCCCCTTACAATGGATTTAGTTAAACCAAACTTTATTTTCTTAAAGAAAAGTTTATGTAATTTACGGTGGTGCAATCGGATCTTAATTGCCTTGAATAGTTTTTGGGCGATCGCTTCCTATTCAATAAAAAACGTTACTTACGTTAAATAACACAAAACTTAAATTTCCTGCTTTTCTGTGTAGAATCAGACCAAGGTCCATACGAACATTTTTTATTGCTCTTCATATCTCTTTAAATATTTCCAGTAAATTACGGGACACCCAGTAAAGTAAGTGAATAAGTAAAATAAATTAATTTATATATCTATATAAATATTATCTAAATCATATATATATATATATATATATATATATTCGGTTGGCACTTTAGACCGTGGAGATCTTTGGCCGCGCGATGTAGTATTCATAGATGCAAGACCACACCGCGATTCTCAATTTAGGTACACGGGGTAGGATCATCACTCCTACCTGTACCACTATATATATATATATATATATATATATATATATATATATATATATATATATATATATATATATATATATATATATATATATATATATTCGGTTGGCACTTTAGACCGTGGAGATCTTTGGCCGCGCGATGTAGTATTCATAGATGCAAGACCACACCGCGATTCTCAATTTAGGTACACGGGGTAGGATCATCACTCCTACCTGTACCACTACAACCCGTGAAGGGTCTTGGGCTCAGTACTTGGGGTAAGGACCGTACTGTTTCTAAGCCAACGGTTGTGTAAGGAGGTGATTTGGCCGAGATCACGCTCAACCGCCAGGTTTTTCCCCCAATTAAGGGTACCCACTTTATAGAGGCTGGGTGAGCCCCAGGAGGGTCCCCCGATCCCACAGGGTCGATCCGCGACTGAATACAGAATAAATTATTACCTGCCTCAGCCGGTCTCGAACCCGGGACCTTGAGATTAGTAGCGCAGTGCCTAACCCACTGAGCTACCCCGCTCCCCATCACTCCTACGCCCGGATATATATATATATATATATATATATATATATATATATATATATATATATATATATAAAACAATAAAATATTATGCATTGTAGTAGACGAAGTCAAAGTAAAATAAATCGATTAATGAATCAGCAAAAATAGAAAAAAGAATTGCGGCTTGGGACAAAAAAAAGATAAGCAGTTTCCAGATAAAACAATTAAATACAGATAAGAGCGATATATTCCAATTTTCTCAAGTTCTTGTACTGCGGAGATTTTCTATATTAGTAAGTATATGATTCATACGAGCACTTATCGCATATACAGCTGTTGAGCTATCGGTTAAGTATCTCGTGCACTCTTCGTGATATTATGACCGTTAGTAAACGTGCAATTAAAAAAGAAATGAGTTATTACAAACTGAAGTATTCTATCATATAATATTGACTCTGAATCAACAAGATTTTATTGCGTTTTGAAGTTCTAATTCTGAGCAACTGGAAAAATACCATTTAAAAATCGGTGATTCACATAATTACCTCACAATGCTTTAATTCATAATTCATAACAGTGATGCATTATAGTATAAAATTAAAATAATGTTATATATTCATGAATAATGATATGATGAAAAACATTACAGAGCAATAGCGATAAGTTTTGGTGGGAGTGATTCCTTGATTAAGGGGTAGTTGGGTACCAAATCTCTAGAAATTCTTAGCTCGAAGGTTTTTGGTTTACTGAATTCGAGTCAGATGTTATATTTTTAAAATTCGGACTATTTTTAGAATAATAAAAAAAATACAGCCACGTCGAGGAACAAATAAAGTCTGCAAAACTATAAAAAATTATAGCAGCGAGTTTTAATTAAAAAAATAATCATAAGTATAGATCTGTACTTTTTTTTTAATTCTCTAATAATAATAATTTCATATAAGTTATCAATTTTGTACTATAATCCCTCCAGGCTGCCTGTGCTCCCGCAAGGAATAAATGTCTGCAAAAACATCGCGCGACCAAAGATTTCTATGGTCTGTAGTGCCAACAGAAAAAAAAAAAAAAACTAACTATTACTATTTTCCATGTTTTTGCATTACTAAATTTCACAGTATGTTATATATATATATATATATATATATATATATATATATATATATATATATATATATATATATATATATATATATACACATTTATTTAGAAATACATATATATATTAGTATTGTTTTATTTGATTTAGGAATCATACTTATCAGTTATAAAATTAATAGAATTTTAAAGAGTTAAGGTAATTTCCTTTCATTAACAGCAGGAATAACGCTACAAAAAACCTATATATTAGACAGAAAATAAATACTTAGTAAACAGAAAGTAAATAATAAACTGAAAGTAAATAATAAGAATATATACAAATGTACACCCATACACACCTATATGTTTATAGTAGTTAAAGACTATTAATGGGTTTAAGAAATAGTAAATTAATACAGAAACTATTCTCATGTAATCCATATTATATAAAATTATTGTTGATTTAGTCATTATTCAATCCTGTGTTCATATATTTTTAAGTTTTTTCCATTCTTCAAATATTTGGTGGGTAATACATAAAGCCATCAAACAGAAAGACGTAAGAAACACGTTAGTAACCTGATGTAGTTGTTGGTAGTTACTAATATATTTTTCTCCGCAACTTTAATTTAGGTTTTCTGGTAATTAATTTTTATTCAATTTGGAGGAGACTAAATGCTACTTTTAAAATACTGGAATAATAAGAATCAGTCACTTCAATTTATCCACTATTTTTTTTACAATTAAGTACAATTACGTTCCTTATTCTTGGGGTGTTAGGACAGAAAAATTTCAAGACGATTTTGATGACATTTGTCCAATGCTAATAGCTCAGCTTTCATAAATGCTAGAAAACAAGAATTGGCATCAAAGGAAATATGCCTCAAGAGATGGCAAAACGAATTTTTGGATTAATAGAGTTAAGCTGATGACATCATCGCTTAAATGACTGGATATTCATTCTCGGGATTGCTATTTTATAATCACCTATTATTCTTAGCGATTAGCATTAATTGTACTCTAAGTAATTCTTCGCCTTTAAAACCCGTAGGGGGAATGGTAGGGATGTTGAAAAAGAATCGACATTTTTTTCCGATATATAGTAATATCGATATTAAAATTTCAATATCGATAACCGATATATTTTCAAAAAAAAAAAAAAAGGTACAAAATTCTACAAGGACGGTGGGTTTGACAAACAAAGAACCAAAAAAACTTGCGGTGTAGTGCTCGCATTACTATCTATAGTGGCTGTTAGCTAGGAACAGGATTATGAAAGCGAAATATCGATATTGATATTTATATCGGTTAACCATATCGATATCTTGATAATATCGGCATAAAAATATATTTAAAATATTTAAATAAATCGTTAATATTTTTATTTAAAAAATAAAAAACCTAAATGAATCGGAAGGAGATTAAGAGATAACCTGCTTCTTAATAATAAAGACAATATCTTGATGAAATCGGCACTGAAATACCGATATTATCAAGAAAATATCTTAATTAAATCAGATCAGAAATATCGACATTATAAAAACAATATCTTAATTATATCGGCAAAGAAATATCAATATTATAAAAAAAAAGATCTTAATCATATCATCCCAGAAATATCGATATTAGAAAAACGATATCTATATTATATTGCTCCATAAATATCGATATATGAGTGTCCCTTTAAAAGATTAAAAATATCGAGGCCCGATATATCGCAATTTTTTTCGATATACCGAACTAGTATTTAGATATATTCAAAAAGTATCGATATCATATTTTTTTATATATATATATATATATATATATATATATATATATATATATATATATATATATATTTCTTATATTCAATCTTCTAATGTGTCGTTGACATAATCTCTGTCCGAATTTTTTTTTTTTTAACATTATGTTGCTCTAATCTCGAATTCGCAAAACTATCGAAATTCGCAAACTATTTAACTCATTCTAATTGTTGAAATTTTTAGTCCACTTGCCATTTTATTTAATTTTTCCCCCTTCTTTTCAGGCTATGGACATAACCGACAACTCATCCCCCTGCTACCTTTTTATGAACACTTTGAACCTTCTTCAAAGCGACCCAGAGAGCCTGTTTAATAATTCCGCTCGACAAGTCGAAGGGAGGGGAGAATGAAGAGAGGAAGGAGGCGCACAAAGAACTAACAACCCACTTAGTTGAAAATTTATGTGGCGGGGGGGCTCCTTCATGCAGTCCTTGTATCTTTATGGAACCATATTTCTCGACCGCTCTTGCGTTCTTATGCCAGCCCACAAAGGCTATGGCGAGATAAATGTAACAAGTTGTTATTGCTCAATGTTATTTTAGGAATTAATAAAATAAAGTATTGACGATAAAACGAAAGGTTACAATAAACTCACACAACGAGAAGAGAAAGGGTGTTGGGTGTTGGGTTTTGGGTTCAATTGGTAAGGAAGCACTGTTTCTTGACCAATGATTTGAGCTAGGAGTTGATTTGGTCAGCATCCTCAATCAACCAGCGTGCCTCAGGTAGTCTTCCAAATCCGAAGTTGATCCACGGATTGCATATCAGAATAAATTAAAAAAAAATATGCCACAGCCGAATTCAAACCTGAGACCAAAAACAAAAATATTAAATATAAAATTACTAGCTGTGACCCACGGTTTCACTTGGATTGGACACCTAAAATACAAAATAACCTTTAAAAAAATAACCTATAATAAATAGTTTAATCCCATTTGTTTCAGAACTATTTTATAAACAGGATAAAAACAACAATACATTTTTATAAACGGTGATAAAATTCACGTTTTTGCACTTGTCAATCCCTTATCCTTCCAATTTATTTACAAAATACCGTTTTCACACTTATTACAAAGTTTGAGTAGTCAACTTAGCCATTATTATTATGTTGTTTTTTTTTTGCTTTGGCTTTGATACATTCTATAATTTCTTTTTTTTAATTACTAATATTACTATTGACTGATTCAATTCGCAAAGGAGGACTGGTATATTTACAAAATTGTGCTAGGCCATTCCGTTTGGAAGTTATAGAATTATGACATGTTTTTGTCATTTTCGTCCCAGTATGCGATGATAATAGGGAGCCGATTATCCATTTACCGACTGGTTGATTTGTTTAACCAATTCGATTGGTTATTTATCAGTATTTTAGAGTTTTAGAATCTTCCAATTGTATCCCAGAAATTATTTTTTGTCTCTGTATGAGTTTTTACTCATTTGAATTTATATAGATATCATAATTTATAATTCATCTGTTTATTACGTTATCTTTCTGGATCACATACCCAACTTATTCATATTTTCTTTTCTTTTGGCATTATAGACCATGCAGGACTTTGGTCGCGCGATGTAGTCTTTTCACAGACATTTTATCGCTTGCAGGAACTCAGAAAGACTGGAGGAGGTCACCTAACTTCACGTTGCTGCGAACTATGCTTTCCATGGTGCAGCAGCAGGCTGCCCATTGCTCCATAACAAGTCCCTTTGGGGCAAATTCGGCAGTGTCCTTCCCACCGACTCACTCGGTTTCAAGGTCAGTGACAAATGGGTCTAGACCCACAGATTATGACTGTTAGGAGTCAGCAGGCGCACGAGGGATCTATATGTATAATATTTTTTTTTTCGTTAGGCACTATAGACCAAGCAGATCTTTGACCGCCCGATGTGGTATTCATACAGACATGTATTGCTTGCGGGAGAACAGATAGCAATTCACTAAATCTCACGTTGCTACGAACCATGGTTTTTATGGTGCAGTGACAGGCTACCATTAGTTCCATAACCGGTCCCTTTGGGGTCAATTCAGCAGTCCTTCCCACCGACTAACTCGGGTTTAAGGACAGTGACAAGCCGGTTAAGATCCACGGACTATGGCTGTTCGTAGTCAGCAGGCGCACGATTTCTTTTCCCGAAGCAGACCGTCCAAGAACCTAACCTCCGGGCTGCTAATTTTACGTTCTGGAAAACTACAATTTAGGTACACGGGGTAGGGTCATCATTCCTACGCCCGGCCTATGTGAGTTGCCTCCAGTAGACTGACGGGCCTCACATACCCGGGGAGAGGGGTTATAAATTGGTTGAATTAATTCAATTAAATTAAAGTGATGCGGGATTTGAACTCACAACCTTTGGGTTGTGAGTAGGTGCACTATGAGTAATATATATATATTATTCATAGTGCACCTACTATTATATATAAAACAAATACTATAAAAACTATATATATATATATATATAAAACTATATATATAAACTATATATATATATATATATATATATATATATATATATATATATATATATATATATATATATATATATATATATATAAAACAAATTATTAATATTTCTCAACACAAAAGTTTTGCCTCTTTTTTTATATTAATAATGATTTTTCACTGATTTTATTTGTCTTTGTTCCTGTGGTTATTTGTTGAGTCTCATTATGAAAATATGTACCTTAATCCAAGTTCCAGTAATAAAGAGCGGTAACCTTTCCAGCGAATTACGATCTAACATGTCCATTGAGTTTATAGCTCTTCTCTTTCTTGATCCAGTCAATTCCTATTACTGGAACAGTAAATCAAATAACAGAGTTTGACTCTTTACTTTGAGTGAATCAATATCATCTGATTCCTAGAAAGCGCAATCCTAAGTTTATCAAATGATATTTGATACATTTGCAATAAATTATGCAAAGCCTTCTAGTAAAATATATAATTATTTATTTAATACCGACTTGTAATAATTTCTATAAAATAAATGAGCATATTTTGCCCTCTGGCGCGGCCTTGTCATTCAGCCGCCTGAGGCGAAATACAAAAACCATATAAAGGACGACTAAGTGAATCAGATAATATATTAGGCCTAATTTTAATTGCTTAAGCTCGCCTTAGGAGCGGCGAGTTAAACAGCAACCATAACTCACCTTCCTTGGTCATTAATCCCGGAGTTAATCAATCTGTGGGTTATGGGTGTGCCTTAACTCATTTATCTTGAGCCCATTTGTCTCGTCTTATGGTTAATAGCTTCCTTAGGCTTGCAGAATTCATGGACTCAGCCTTTAGTTCACGCATTGAGTACTTGGGCCCTTTAAGTAGTCATCTCTAATTCGGGCGAAATGGAAAATATACAGAGTGTCACAGTTAACTTCCCCCTCCCCTTTAAATTCCAGAATGTTTATAATATATGAATAAAATTTGGGGGATCGCAATTAGGTAACCTGAAGTTACTTTGAGGCGTTTTGCCGACTTTTTTACCTATCGGAGTATTCCACCAGTGACTCTCGAATTTTCCATTTTTTTTATTTATTTTTTTTTACGAATTCTGATACTGATAAGAAATGAAATTTCAAGACCATTTCATACCGGGCACACTTTTGATCCGATGCGCCCCAAGGGCGATAATCGTGAAAAAAAATGCAATAATACGGTTTTGTACAAAGTTCCGAATTTCTGTAAAGAAAAGTTTTTTTTAAGACTATCAAAATAAACGTAATAGAGAATTAAAATCACTTTGAAATGAGTCTACTTTCATTCCTGAATGCTGAGTATTAAATCGACAATAATAAATAAGACAACAGCAAACAGTGTCAAAGTAAAAAAAAAGATCGATTTGGATAAGTTTTCAGTTATTTGTTTTATTAATGCATTTTTATTATACAAAAATTATAACAAATACAAATAATAATAATCATCCAATAAATATTTTTTAAAAAGTAATAATTTCTGCTGTTATTTTATTTATTATTGCCTCTCTAATACTCAACGTTCAGGAACGAAAATAGACTTATTTCAAAGTGATTTTATTTCTTTACAATGTTTAATTGAATACGTTTACGTTTTCTAAAAAAAAAAAAAAAAAAAAAAAAAGCTCTCCTTCAGAGAAATTTGGAACTTTATTTAAAATCTATGTTTGGGTATTTTTTTTTGAGATTAGATTAAAAAAGTGTCCAACATGAAATCGTCTTGAAATTTAATTTCCTATCAGAATCCGTAAATAAAAAATGTACCCCACCCCATATGAAATTCCAGAGTTAGAGTCGCTGGAAGTTTACTCCGGTAGGTTATGAATCCAAACTACATCTCTCAAATTTCATTCTAATATTCTAAACATTCTAGGATATAAATATTAGGAGGGATACAGGTTATCTATGACATCATGTATATACAAAGATATAATTGCTCAGAAACTTAGTTGGTTATCTTATTTAATTCAAGAGGGAAAAAATGTTTTATTTATACAATAAATGGGGACAAAAATGCGACTAGTAGACTTAAATCAACCGGGCTTAGCATCGGCATTAATTCACAAACTGCTTGTTGGTGTTTCAACTTTCTTAGGCTGATTTAACTTGGTCTTCTGCATTCACGGCCAAGTAGCAGTTGGTAAAAGTCAGTGATAATTAACGGTTGATCATTTATCAGTGGCGTGTGGGGTACAGGTGTCACCCAGCAGTCTTCAACGCATTATACTCACCATATGTTTAAATTGGGGATGCGAAATGCCAAGTAGCTGCCTGCCTATCATGGCCCTGTCTAGGACTGGATATTGCTAATTTATAAGTTTCACGTTTTCATACTTTTTTCCCTTACCCTCCCATTTTATTTGCAAAATAAAGCTTTCGCACAGTAATTCCTCGCTTATTAACAACTTTGTGTTGTCCCTTGCTTCCACGGGTATGAAGCTGCCAAACGACACTTATTCTCTAAGCAATTTAGTTATGGTTACTACTTTGTCACTATTTGTTATGTTATGGTTACTATTGTTATGTTATGTTATGGTTACTATTGTTATGTTATGTTATGGATACTATTTAGTTATGGTTACTACTTTGTTTTTATGAGTCACAGCGATATGTTATTTAGCCTAAACGGTTCCTCCACAACAAATGGTCTTTCTAAGGCAGCGGACTGTTAGTTCCTGAAATTAGCGAGTTCAAACAAACAAACTCTTAAACCTTTAGATACTAATATATATTTTATTATTTTTTAAGGTGATTTTTACCCTAGCCTCCTACAATGACGGCTAGGCAAAGTTGGTTTATTCAGGAGTTATGCATCTCAATTAAAATATTTGCATAAATGTAAAAATATTTCTCTCCTGGAAGAATGAATTTCAATTTCTGTATGCCTCTCTCTACACAGACAATATAGCTGATCCAATTAATCAACAATCCAGTCAATTGAGGCATGTTAAAATCAAAACAAACAATTTATTGACAACAATAAAATTTAAAAAAATACTCGTAAAATTCTTGGTAAAATCCATGTGGCCCATTTTCTTTTCTTTCTATTTCATTTGCACTGTTTTTTCCAAGGATCGATTTCCCCTTTTTTCCGTTTTGATCTCCCTTGTCTACCCGATTGATCCTGTGATGCTGTTTGATTTGGCAACTCAACACGGTTGAGCAGCACTCGAAATTTTTTGTTTGTTTTCGAACTCCCTCAGTATAAAAATATTGATATAATGTATTTAATTCTTAATTTAGAACTGTATTTAAACATAGCGGTAAGCTTAAAATATATATATTTTTTTTTTGCATTTATATTAGATACTTTAGATACTATTGATTGTTATCACCACAAACCGTTTTCATTTTAAGTATAATTCATTATTTTGTTTTTAATATTTAATTTATTTTTTGTTTAAATACACTCTATTGATGATAACATAACTTCAATACAAATAAATGATTTTTACAGTTATCTAGTAATTAGGTTAAGCAAATATATACCCGTAATATGGGCCAGTACTTCATTCAACTCATAATATTTAGAGTTAAATTAAAAATTTTATACAGAACTTGTGTAAAACATATAATCGGTTATTACATAATTCATTAAATATTGTTACATACGTGAATACTAGTGCTATTAAATTATATATGATGGTTACCTATATTGTATGCACTGAAAATAATAATAATAATAATAGAAAAGAATATTTTATACTGAAAAATATTAGTTTTCACAATAAATAAGCCTCGCTGTTCAAAACGTATTTTAAAACTTTAATTCCACTCGAAATTAGGGGGTAGGGTATACGTGCTTCAAGATAAGAATATTAGTAAACATGAAGATGTATGGCTCCAAAGCAAGCACATGGATTAGTCCCTTTCAAGAAAAAAAAAATATTACGGCACGGAATGATGATATATCTTCCTTATTCTAGAAAACATATATGCGAGGGTCACAGCTCATGGTGGGAGGGGGTTGCTAAAAATTCAAAAAAACTTTGTTTCTTCTTCGCTTTTTCTTATTTTTTTAAATAAAAAATAGGATTATAAGTTGCCTTCTTTGTGTCATAAAACTCACTAAACATCGCTCCCATGAATCACGCTAAAATTGCTTATAAATCTTTAATATTATCAGCCAGAAGTAATAGGGAGAACCACGTTGAGGGTAAAATATGTATATTAGATCGAAAATGAAAATTATCTCAGAAAAATAGAAACGGAAAATTTAAAAAAGTTTTATGAGAAAAATACAGACATATCAAATTTTCCAGAAAATATTTTGAACTATCCTTAAATAATAATTTGAATTAAATCCTATTGATTTTCATGAAATTCAATTAAGTAATTTAAAAAAAAAACTAGATGCTTTAAAGCATGTAAAGATAAATATGCTTTCAATAATAAATGAAAAAAAAATACTAAAATCAAAATAAGTGGTAATACATGACAAACCTTTTAAAATCAATAGTGGTTATAGTTTTATAGTAAATTTTAATAACATATATAATATAACTTCATATATGCATCTATAGTCACGATATTTAAATATGAATTATTTTTATTACTAAATAAAATATTTTAGATTTTACAGAAGTTTCATTTTAATTTTTTTTTCTACGCCTCTACGCCTTTCTAATTGATATTGTTAGTTTTCATTTTTTTCATACTTTTCGAAAACGATTATTTCTCTGAATAAGAGGTACTTAACTCCAACCACTTCAGTGCAATTTTATAATGTCCATTTGATTCGTTAGGAAGCTATTCATAATTCTTACAACTATATTATTATTTTTTCATTTTCGTTTTAATTTATCAATTTTCTTCTTAACATTTAGGTTCTAAATCTCACTGTTTGTTAAAACGTATTTTATTTTTTTTTGCACAGAGATTTGTGCCGAAAAGCATGAAGAATATTATTGTTACTGATACAATATGTCTTCCTATATTTCTTGTATGAGATCTGTTTCTTTATAACTTTCTCAAAACTCTTATTTTTCTCCACTTCAGTATTAATTCCTATAATTCAGTATTTCAGGAGAGCTTTAAGAAATATTTAGAGATATAGGAACTTTAGTGTAGTGAATACCCTAAAAATGAGGTATGAGGAATAAGCTAAAAAAATAATAATAAAAAAAATTTGAACCTATGGATTTCTAAAAATGATATCTTATTTTACCAACAGTAAGGCTTTAATAGTTTATCTCAAGAAAATAAATAATATAATATTTGATACCAAGCAGTTTAAAAGTTAAAATCAGACTACGAATATTTTAATAATAATCGCATTTATTAAAAAAACATTCAAAAATAAAGTTAGATAGAAAAAGATGAACAATTATTCTAAAAAAATTAAACAAACCATATAGCATCAAAGATGATTTTAATTTAATTTTTTTTTCTTTGGTAAAGATGGACTATGAGAGTTTCTGTTAAATAAAGTTAAATTTATAAAAGCTTTAATAATGACAAGTTGATGGCTTTATGATGCAATCACAATTTCTCGGCAATAAACTCAACAGTAGCTCAAAATCTTCCTTAAAAGTGAATAGTTTTACAAGATTATTTCTCGCTTACGGTCTTGTTAAAGTAACTATTCGACAGTATACCTGCAAAATCTCATACGTAGGAATAAACCTCGTAAATAGAAAGTTACGAGTTTTTGCAGGTATATTGTCGAATAAATATTTTAACAGTCGTATTGCTAAAATTACTGTAGGAAATTAAACAGATTAACTAACTAATCAGGAAAAAAAAAATACTCTTATCATGAAAATTCAAGTAAGTGAGGAAGTAAGGTTAAGTGCACGCCTGAAAAGTTCTGTGTTTATAAGTATTTTTCTAATATAAATAAAAGTTTCAAATATAATATTCAAGTTTCAAGATGTTAAGTATTTTCGACTTAGCCACGGATCCAAAAGAAGAAGTTTTTCGAAGACTTTAACTACAGCCAGAACTTAAGAATTCAGTTAATTAAGAATTTTTTTTTTTCAGGGCAATCTGATAGAACTTTTACCATCCATTAGCTCTGCTTGTTGAGAAAGTTAGTAGAGCTGCGGGGAGCCGGAGGACTTTCCTTCCAGCTTTAAATAAAAGAACATTGTAAATTAAGAAAATATAGCCTGATTTAACTGCTTAGAAACAACTAATCAAAAAAAAAAAATACTATGGTTTTGTGGGCGAAGTAAATATAAATAGAAACGAGAGGCTCTTTAATGAATATTCAGAAATTAATTTAAACAGTAATTACTTAGAAACATTTCACAACATCAATGATGATTTTTTCACGAATCTATTTCCTTTTCAAACAATTGTTAACCTTTTAAAATTTCAAAAATATGAAGTAAATTAATAAAAATTTTATTTAAAAAAAAAGTGTCATAACAAAGTTTGGAAGAAGAGCAAAACAATAAGAAAATGTGTGTATTTCTTTATTCACCGCTATAAAAAATTATCACTAGTTTAGCTATTCTAAATTTACTAGTCAAAAATGACTTTCTTCAAAATTTGACATTATAGAAAGTGACTTTATAAAGACTGTCTTAATAAAGATAATAATAAATTATTTTTAATATTTTAATAATATTATTGTTATGCAAATTAAAAAGAGTAATTTCAACACATTCAAAACATATTTTTGGTTTGTTTTCCTTTCAATTTCAGTTTATTGTAAAGTAAAAAAAAATGTTGTTCTCAAAAATCTATCTTTATTATCTATAAACTTTCACCGAGCTTGTACCTTTTTGATGATAAATTGCTAAAATTTGATTTATGATTAAACGGTCAAAAAATGAAGATTAACTTTTTTAGTTAAACAAATAAGGTAACTATATTGTTGATACCTTATCAGTAAGTTGAGGGACAGCGATAAACCTATATAGCCAAACTACAAACGCTTCTGTAAATACCATTTGTGGCAATTTTCTTCCAAATGAACGATATAGAATGAATACTATAATATATCATACACATTTCTCTAAAGTTAAAAATAATTCCAGAAATGGTTTGAGTTATGAATTCAAGAAGATAAGTTAGGAATCGAATCATGATAAAAAAAAAAAAAAAACACTAAAAAATCCGCACCATACCTACATATAATACTAGAAACACAAATCAAAAGCCTCTCAGGTTTAGATTTACACCGGTCACCGTCTAACAATAGACAGTTAACGTCAATATCTCCACTCCCGAATATTTTTCATTACTCTCCCTGGTTTTATAATGAGACAGGTGAAAGTTTATTAATGAGTCAAACCTTCCAAGTATCATCCAAAACAATTCAGACCTAAAAAAAAAGTCTGTAGAAATATAATTTATGCATACAACAAAACGAGATTTTTATTTATTTATTGCGACATAACTAGTTATATATTTTTTTAAAAACAAGTTTTCGAAATTATTAAAATATTTTGATGTAACATGCTAAAGAAACTTATCTTTCATTTTACGCAACAACGTCAAAACGCGAAAATCATGAGGTTTTATTAAATACCGCAGGGGCAGTTGCAATGATGTGAACTTTTCATTATAGTTGCCTTCACGGAAATAGATGCTTGGAATGAAGGCGCTGTTTGGCGCGGTGTTGCCATCTGCGTGCGGGAGTGGATGCCGTGAGCCAACATTTCTCAACAGAACTGGCAACATGGTATCTCCACTCTGGTCAGTAGTTTCCCCCACTCCTGCACTCAGTTTCAGAAAAGAAAGAGAAATTGTGCACAGAGCGGCAACAGCGCTTCCTATGTATTGCGGGTCTCGAACATCAATTTGTATGAAGACAACTGCAATAGAGTGTCAGTTTGAGCTTTCAAGGTCGACAGTATTTCAAACTTCAAATGTAACACCTATAAAATTATAAATTTCGACGTTGTTGTAGCAAATGAGCGATATGAGCGCGGTGCGTAAAAATCCATGATTTTGGTTCCGCGAAGTTCAAGCTCCGTTTAGTTTAAAAGAGGATGATTCCATTTCATCGGTTTTATTTATTAAGCTGAGTCCCGTGTTTTCAAAATGTTCAACTCTCTATCTTGATTTGGAGAGGCTGTAGAAGTTCGCAACACTTTAAATGCGAAAACCGCGGTAAGAGAAAATGTGGAGGCACCTATCAGGCACTTCTCTAACACTAACTCAATTCACATGTAAATTTTCAACCTTCTAACTCTCCTTGCCTACAGGGGCTGTAGCACTGGCGCAAGTATGCTTTTGGAGGTCCCCTAAGCTTCTTGCATAAAATTTAAAGATATGGCTGTGTATTATACATTATAATGATAATATGTTAGTTATTAACTATTTTACTACATGTAGTATAATTTGATATTGCATTTTATTGGTATAAAGGCCAATTCGAGGTCTCCTTGTGCCGAGGCATGTTGCATTTGCCAGCTTGCCACCTGCCCTTAATGCCCCTGGTTATAGGAGTGCGCAAAACCTGAAAAAACGAAGAAGGTCGACTGAAATTCATTTTCGCTTCTATGGTAATGTTCTGCTTAGAAACCACCAGAACATAGTGAATTTCAGTTTATGTAATCTAAAGGGAGGCGTTGGAAGTGTAGTGGGGAAAAAAATAAAGATTTTTTTTATATTTTTTCATAGGCACCTCACGTTTTCTCCGATACAGTGCAAAAGTAGTGAGGTGTTCGGGGAAAATACGTCATAAAAAAATAATTTATAAAAACCATTAAATACATAAATATGAATAATGAAAAGTAACCTAATTAATAGTAAAATACTAGTAAGTCGAAATAAAATATAAAAATAAAATATAAAAATAAAATAAAGACTGATCACATTCATACGTATATGCAATATTTACACAATTGGTCTGAAGATCCCCGAGCCCGCTCCAAACGTGTGGTAGGTAAAGCAGGACCCTTTGAGATCCCAGTGCATCTCTCTTGCCGTGCCACTGGTACTGACAATGAGTCAGTAAAGGCTGTGTAAGAGCGCAAAAGAGGGAAATTCTCTGATTATGAACGGAGTTTCTGACCATTGCCAGAACTTATAGTAAATGCAAAATTTATAGTACAATAGATCACGTGGTCACTAACGCTTTATTCTTTGAGGTGGTTTTTATGAATGAGAATAGAAGATCCTAAATGAGGATTGGACCAGAGGATTCGAAATATTTGGAAGGTTTAAATGAAATTTTGAAAATTTGTTTGGTATTAGGTCAGTGACGAAAGAGAAATGAAGGTCAGAATTATTGGAAACGTTATATGGAACATAAACTATGGCTCTCAGGCCTTTGAATTGAAAGGGTTGGATACGTTCGATGTTCAGTAATCATAATAAGTAATTAATTAATCTGAAATAAATAAACATTAATAGTTTAAATGAAAACAAATGTATTATTAATATTAATGACTAAAGGGAGCGGGGTAGCTCAGTGGGTAGGGCACTGTCCTGCTAATCTCAAGGTCCTGGGTTCGAGACCGGCTGAGGCAGGTAATTATTTATTCTGTTTACAGACTTGGATCGGTCCTGTGGGCTTTTATATTTTTTTACTAATAACTAAAGGCTTATTCCAGCTATCATAAAACGTAATTAATTAATAGTTTAAATGAAAACAAATTTATCACTATCATTAATAATTAAAGGCTTAGGAGACTATATAATTGTTGAATAGCGAAGCTGAACGGTTAATTTTATTTTCAGTATTGAAAATTGAACATGTCTGGTTTTAGTAATGAAACAATGAATTATAGAAATTTATTCAAAGGGTCAACAAGACTATTGGAATATCGGAGTAGGTTTGCAATAATTAGTAGAGATAGTCAGAGCTTAAGATATTCAGTTACGTTAATGAAGTTATCCCTCAGGATATCAGAGAAACATCCGAGCCGGCAATGAATATATCATGGACAATTAGCATTTCTCCTTGAGAATTGATACGTTGTTTCATTTGAATTCGTAACTTATTCAGAAGTTGGGTGGGATGTTGGGCTAGCTGCCGGCCTCGGGCTAGCAGCTTCGTAGCTCGGGGCTCTCAGCTCAAAATTAATGACGATACTCAGAGCAGTAGGGCCTCTTCTCCATCAAGACTGTCATCCAACAGTCGCCATCTTGGTATTCATGGTAATTATTTTCAATAAAAATATACTCAAAATATTTCACTCCTCGACTAAAAGATGTAATTCGAATTTTAATAACTAATTTACCCTTCAAAAAATAAGTAAAAAATCGGAAAAGTAGATCCTACAAAGATCTCATTCCTTTGTTATACATCTCAAAATTGTTTTTTAACACTCGATTATTGTCCTCAAAAAACTTTCGTCATTGCTGTCGTCGTATCTGTGTGATTCGTGATATAAAAATCGTGATATATTCAATTTTACACTACTTTTTCAGGAGAAATAGAGTAAGTGGTATGATTAATCAAAAATTATAGAAAAATAGTGAAAAAATAACTACATAAATACCCTTGTATCTTTTAGATACATGGGGCAGAATTGTTGGAAACGGCATTATTTTTAGCAAAAAGTAAAAACTAGGGGCGGCTATACTATCTAAAATCTGAATAACTAGAATAAAATCACAAAAATACGGCTACAAAACAGAAATGCAGATTGACCAAAAATATTTATGGTTTTTTATTATTTTATTTTCCACTCTAACCTGCCTAGAAGGTAATATGGGTGTTTGCAGGAATGTGATGTTATGCAATCACCTCCTTGCACAACCGTTGGCTTAGGAACAGTACAGTTCTTAACAATTACTGAACCCAAGATCCTTTAAGGGTTGCAGTGGTACAGGTTTTTTTTTTTTTTATTAATAACTTATGGCTTATTTTAGCAATCATAATTTTATTTTCCACCCTACCCTGCGTCTAAGGCAATATGGGTGTTTGCAGGAGTGTGATGTTATGCATTCCAGCTTAACAACAAACTGCTGTATCTAGATCAGATTACAATTATCTCAATAGCTGTGCACACAGCCTGCTCTTCGATACTCCTCACTTCGGCCACCATCTTCATCTTCCTCCCCTCCTGGGTCTTCTGTCCGGCGGCCTTCCTGGTACAGGTCCTTCTCTCCTCCTCAAGGAAAAGTATGTTGTTGGACTCACTATCGTCTTCCAACCACACAAAGTTCTTGAAGTGAGGATAATTCTTTTCGCTCATCGCCTGAGGGAACTCGCTCTCCGACAGAACATAGAGCCCTGTCTCGCTCAGTACTTACTTATGAATCTGACAAATGCTTATGAATCTGCTGCCTTAGTGTCTGAGAGATAAAAGGGGTTCCACCTTTACTTTAAAAAAAAAACTTCACTGATACTTATATTATTAGGACCCTTCCTCTCGACGGATGGACTTATGTTCAGAAAAAAAAATTACTGTGCATTTCATAGATAAAAAGTTAGTGATTGAGTGTTTAAAATGAAATAGACAAAAAAAAAATCATTAATTAGTGAGGGGAAAGCCCAAAGTTACTGCATTGAGCTTTAAGGAAGATAAAAAAATAAAGAGGTGAAGTACTGAATCTCAATCAACAACCTTATTTAAGTAAATATGCAACTCCTTAGGGGATAATCACGCTACTGCAACCGCTCCACGCCAAATGGAATGACCGTGAGTGTGAAATCCTGTGTGGATTTTTGTGATGTGGAACTGCTGGAATTCCATGGGTCCACGGGTCCACGGGACCCCCATCATGCCAAATCAAAATCTAATCATCCTAACCGACCATGAGTGTGTAAGTAAATAATGGTGGAGTGAAATTATGTTAAGGCTATTATTATTATGTGCTACAATAATAATAAAAAAAAAATTGTGTCAGTAAATACAGTATAGTTAAAATTTAGGATATTGATTGTATAAAAGATGTAACAAAAATATTTATGTGAATAACTTAAAATTTTGTTTATATTTTCACAATTATGTTAAAAATTATAAATATTAATCAAAAGAAAATGAACATTTTGGTGATTTTTAAATGTTTAATATGCTTAACAGTTTCACTAACTTTATTATTATTTTGGGGAGAGGGTTAAGATTAAATTATTATTCTGCTGTAGAGACACTATTTATTTATGATCAACTCTCAAGATTTATATTCATCTGTAAGAGATTTTATTCAAATATTTGTAGACTGTAACTATTATAAAATACGTGTTTACGTAAGCATAAATCACCTGTCGGAAAACAATAAAACGATGGTATGGAGTGATCGTCAGTGGCGCCCTAGAAATCGGCTTCGTCACTCCACTGTATCCTTCCATTGTTCCATTTGGATAGATCCTCAGTGGCCGCCTTTAGGGTATTGTAATAATATCCAGAATAAAATCTGTCTTCAATAAAGTCTCTCAACTACAGTAAATAATTAACCATTCAACATTTAGCTAATTTAAGCGTCCTAATGACAGAAAAAGACCATAGATATCACATCTCACTTCAACAGTCTAAAAAATAATACAAAACTAAATAGAGATAGCACACGACTCCAAGACATATTTCTTATTTTCTAGTAATACCTCGTCGGTTTGGAGGAAAGTGATCAACAGAATTTTTGCGAAGATGAAAGTTTGTTGCTCACCATCTGTAATCTAACCAATTTTACTATTCAGTACTGAAAAAAATGTGAAATTTTCAATAATTAACCAATAATCATTGATAATTTCACATTTTTGTCAATAATGATTTGATTTGAAATTTATTCCAGGCACAGGTAGATTGAAACGAACTTTCATCTCCTAAAAATTCAGATCCTTTTTTGCACGTAATTTTTCTGTTTAATGGTTATTTGAATTGTGAAATTCGTATAACTTGTACATCATTATTACTGTATCGTTATTCTATACTATTTTTTTCATTTTTCAGTTGTTTTTTTTAATTTTCTATTTGCGAAAATTATATTTTATTTTTTGGATGATATTTTAAAATAATTATGTAAATTTTTACTTTAAATTTTTTTTAGTACTAGAAGGAATAAAAAAAAAACAGCCTCAACTTTCTCAAATACCGTTAAACAACTAACCAGTCAACGTTTCGTCAATTCAAGCATCATCAGGACACAAAAAAATAAGATGACAAATGTATACTAGAAATAACAAATCCTTTTAACTGTTGATGTAAGATAAAATAAGATAGAAAAACAACTTTATTCAGGGACAAAGTCCTTTAAAATGGCATAGGTGTACAAAAATAGAAATTATTTCAGGTCGAAAGACATATTACAGTAAATAAATAAAATTAATTTATATATATATATATATATATATATATATATATATATATATATATATATATATATATAAATATATATATACATATAATTATAAAACGATAAGCTGTATTTGGTCTATAAACGTGTGATATTATCTTTTTCTGTCTTAATTATACGGTTCATGTTAAAAAATAATTATCAAAAGAAAGAGAACCAAAAAAGTCGCTTAAGATCTCTTTTGATTTTATATAAATACCGTTATCTAATAGATTATATTTTGGTTGACAGTGTCTAAAGCACTAAAGATTTTCAAGAGAAAAAAATAGCAAAACGTAAACTTACAAACAGTAGTTAAGGTAGAAGAAGCATCGGCAACCAATAATTGAACGGTAGTAAACCTGATTTAATGAACGCAATAAAGCGGTTCATAGTTCTCTAATTATCGCACCCAACGACTGTGTCCCGTTCCGCAGGCCTTCGCCCCATAAATAATTCACTCCACGTCCTGCTAGAGTCCCATAGAGTTGTAAAAACAAGGAGGTATAAACGAAACGGCCGGGAACAGAAACTGAATAGCACAAATTGATTCTGAATTAATTATCACGTGTGAATTCGCTCCGTCCCGCCTGCTCTGACTCAAAGAGCCGCGCGCGGAATCCTTCTATAAAATGAATGGGTTGACACTTCCCTTTACACTCCTCTACACCTCATTTTGCCTCAAATGGTCCCAGACGTTATTTCCCAGCAATTTCAACCATCTATTATGAAGGTCGATGGAGTAGGAATACATAAAGCCTTTCAACGAAACAAATAATGAATTAAACAGATCTGTCTTATATAGTAGAGTAATAGCCAAAGCCTACATAAATAATATCGAACCTAATATATATATATATATATATATATATATATATATATATATATATATATATATATATATATATATATAGATAGATAGATAGATAGATAGAAAATTTGCTTTATTCTGGGACTTGGTCCCTTCAGAATAACAAAATTGAACAAATATAAAGTAAACCAAATCTGGCCAAAAAACTACAATAAATAAAAGTAGATAAGTTTTTACATAAATAGTAATAAAAATAAGTAAACAAAAAATGAGTTCTTCACTTAACAAAAATATACAAGTATTAAAAAAAATGAAAAAAAATAAAATAAAAAAAGAGTAAAAAGGTGAGAAAAATAAAAATTAGAAATAAATGTCCACTTAAACATCTTTATATATATATATATATATATATATATATATATATATATATATATATATATATATATATACATTTTCAATCCTTAAAACTTTTAAGTTGAAAGCACTAGAAGGTAGTGAAGATTATTCTATTTGTGCAAATAAGCACGCGATCCCTCTAGCTTTATAAAAAAAAAATACAATTACTTTATAATAATAAAAAGGAATAGAATATATATATTTAAAATTGAGTAAATCAACAGAAACGAGACGCATTCATTCTGACAGACACAAACCGCATAGATTGGGCATTGATCTCCCTTGATTGAGGTTGAAGGTGGACAAGGGGCTGTGGTTCACATTGGAGGGGAATACTGTCTGCTATAAAAACCTCGTGTGCACAAAAACACCCAACACCTTGGCATTTGGGTGCAAATATTTTTAACAACAGCTGTGAATTTCATTTCCAATTCATGAATCAGTTATTTACTTTTTTACTTTATCAATGAATTTATAAACATAAATAAATAACTCTTTATTTTCATAAGATAAATGACGATGTAAAAAAATAGCCCTTATAATGCCTTATAGTTCTTTTGGAAACTGCCTGATATAGACTGACTTTGCCACTATCCACGGAACATCAGAATGTAAGTTGTTAGGATAAGCAAACAAAAGACGTTTTAGATACAAAGGAAGGGAAGAGTATTTTGGTGGCTATTGAATGTATGTCTCATTCGAGGGGCTGTACAAGGTGTAGCCATGTATTTTTAACAAAGTTTAATTAAAAAATAAATATTTATAAATAAATATACATTATTAATGACATAATATAAAGCCTCGATTGAAATCCCGTAAATATTGAAGAGACACTTACATGCATTGGTGCAAAAAACAAGTTGCCAATGATATAAATATATTTCTTATAATCCTTGGCCTTCAGGGAAGGTGATGAGAGGGCTGGACTGCTCGTAAATCAACTTGCTCCATGAATATTTCATCAGACGGGACTCGGAAGTTTGAGAAATGACTTCTCCCCGACGAATCCTAACAGCTCCCTGGCTTAATATGACTGGATGTATAATTTAAGCTCAGAGCCGAAGCGGGACGACTACAATATTCAGCCGGTCAGGCGATATGACCCAACAGTTATGTCCAGGTGAACCCCAAGGGAGCACGCAGATGGCTTTATTGGATGGACCACCGCGGGACTGCGGTATTGGCCGTGGCGTACACATCGCATGGCATCATCACCAATTGCACTTGCCTTCTCGAGGATTTTCACAATTGTAGTAATAGATAAATGTAGAAAATTCTCATATAATGCCTTGTTAAACTTATATATAGAAAATGAATCCAAACAAAAACTCAAAAAAGAGACGAACTGATATAAGTAGGATATAATTGGAAGATTAAAAAAACAAAGCCTTATGTTTCTCAATACCAGCAAATAATTAACGACGTTTCACCAACAGCACGCCACTCCAAAACTTCTCAACACATATCCAACAGTAAGTGCAGCCTCTAGTTGATGGGTCATGAGATATCACTGACCAACAAAAAAAAAAAAAATCTGAATGTTTCCTAACCCTAATGAGCTAATTCTCACTGATTTCGGGTCGAGAAAATTAAATGCGATCTTTTTTTTTGTTTTGTTTTTTAACTTCTATTTTTATGATGTGTAATACGAATACATTATACATATCGTCGACCCCATGTAAAACTTACGAATGCAAAAAATTCGATTTTTTATTATTGATATTTTTCGATAGTATATAGCCTGTAGTAAAGTTTCGAATCTGTTATGGCATTAGAAAGTGCTGTAATCGCAGTCGGAAGCTTCCAAGTTAAAGTAACGAATATGCGTATTATTATAAAGGTAATTAAAACAATAATTACAAATAAAACTGTAATAAAAGAAATACATAACCAACAAAAAAAATTTAAATAATAGAAATTCCCTTAGCCCTTATACACATAAGAAGTACCAGTTTACGCAGGTACTTAGCTCTCCTGAAAAGTAGTGATTTTCACAATCGTAAATTTATGATGGGAACGACGAATTCACAATTGTTTAAGGGAAATGAAAAAATCCTTGGATCGTATTTCCTTGTACAAAATCATTATCAATATTGTCTGTAATTGTGAATGCGTGTGAAATTCCACTTCAAAGAATAGTTTCTGCAGCTGGAGCAAGTGGTGACTTCATGAGGGCGTTTCCTTTTGGCCTGCCTCTTGTATGTCAACTACAGAACATCTCTGTAGATAGTCCAGTAGTAGTCTGCTAGTATTGATTCATCCCAACAGCTCTGATATTTCTGTTCCATAGAAGAAATGTCTTTTTGCAATCTCTAACCATACTCATCACTTACAGCTTCTCAATATTATGGGTAAAAACAAGTGAAAGAGAAGAAAATGTATTTTTAGAGAAATATTGCAACACAGTATGGTGTTTTTCGAGCAGTTCAATGACCAAATCATGATTGTCATGATTGTCTCTCATGTTCTCAAGGAATCCATCCATCACACCTTTGAGCGCTTCCCAAGCTGTCTTTTCTTTTCCCTTCAGTATTCGCTAAAAGTTAGCATCTTTCAAAATTTGTCCAATTGTTGAGGCCCAATAAAGATTCCTTCCTTGACCTTCGCATCATTTAATCTGGCGAATTTCTCTCTCAAGTACTTGAAAGCTTCTCCTTGCTGGTCCATAGCTTTAACAAAGTTCTCATCAATCTCTGCTTGATGTGTAAGAGAGAGAGAAAAACGGTTTTCGGATCGACCAAGGGCCCATTTTGGGCATTTTTCTCACGAGTCTGAGATTCTTACTGGCCATTCACCTTTTATGTAATGAGACTTTCTATCTCGACCATCCCACATACATAGAAACCTGTACCGAATTTCTAGCTAACCAAAAATTATGACTTCAACAGTCACAATATAACCTTATCTCAAAGACAAGAGATAATTAATTTTATTTTTTCATGGGGATATTCGCGTTCAGTAGGCAAAAATACATTAATATCAGCTATTTTTGAGCACGAAACATTTTCTTTGTGAGCCAGTGGATGATATCTTTGAGACAAGTCCAAGATAGAGAATGGTGTCCGCCTCAGGAATTTGGTTGTTTAGACGTATGAATATGAAGGGATAAATGATAATCCAATTCTCAATTATAAAAAAAAAACCTGTATTATTCTGTCTTAATGAAGCCTAAATTGGAGAAATTATGACTAGTTAATTATTTGCTGGTATTTGAGAGACTTTAGGATTTGTTTTGGTTATCTTCCAATAAATGAAATAAATTAAAATCACATGAATAAAACTAAATCAGAAACAGCAAATATATTTTATTAAATATATATGTATATATTTTTTTTCTCTCTTCAAATAAAAATTTGCACCTGTCAACAGTAAATTGGCAATCAGGAAATGGTCTAATGGTATGGGAGTAATAAAAGTGAGGCAGTAGAAAGGATAGTACCCAGCAGTGCCTCTTGCTTCGTTCGATTCTCTTATCTTTAATAATTAAGAAAGGAGATCTGTCAAACAACACCTTTTCAGTCTCCACATCGTATTCATGGGCATGTCGACTGAAGCCATATCTCTAATGAGTATGTTTATATGCCCGTGTAAGTTATTATGAAATCGCTGACAAAGGGTCATTATATTTTCGTCGACTGTTGGTAGATGTAGGTCAGTATGCAGGGTTTTGTTAGTCACGTACCAAGATGCATTTGTAATGAGTCGTAATATTTTTGATTGGAAAGTTTAGAGTTTTTGTAAGTACCGTATATATGTGAGGAGTGTGTCCTTATGGATTTAAGTATGTTTGAGTATGTATTAAATTTCTGTCTCGGTTTTATTATTTAAAATTGGTAAAAAAGTGAGTAAACTCGTTTGTTAAGGGTCTGTTGTTTCAATTTAACAAGCGGGCCCCATCTCATCCTTCTGTCGAAGACAAGTCCAAGGCAGAGAATGATGTCCCTCTGAGGAATTTGGTTGTTTATACGTATGAATATGAAAGGATAAATGATAATCCTATTCTTAATTCTAAAATATTTTTTTATTAAAGATAATATTTTTTAAACGATTTCTCACTGAAGCAGTGTGATTTTTATATTCTCTCATTTCTATATCTAAGGTACATTCGCCTCGTACGCCACGTCCCATCTTATATTCCTGCTTCTTTATCCGAAGTCTTTCTTGGTCTAATAGGTTTTCCTTCTATGTTTTTTCCAAAAAAACACTTTCCTTGGCAATTTTTCTTCAGGTATTCATTTAAAAACTCCATAGTACTTTAGGCACTTTTTATCAGTCCCTTCAGAATGCTTTTTCTGCATACTTTTATTCTAAAATTTATTTATGTCTTTACCCATTCTAGATATTCCTCCTATTCGTCACCAGTAGTACATTTCCATTGACGGAATTATATATATATATATATATATATATATATATATATATATATATATATATATATATATATATATATATATATATATATATATATATATTAATGCTCGCGGGATATTATCGCCTGTAGAAAATCACGCAACCTCACGTTGCTATAAACCATGGTTTCCATATGCAGCTACTGGCTATGCATATCATAAAAAGTCGCTTGGCTGCCAATTCGGTAGTTGACTTCCCACCGACATACGTTCGAAGAAAGAGAAGGTATGTCGGTAGGAAGCATAAGAGGTCCTGTATATCTTGCTCTGGAACGGACCATCCAAGTAGCAAACCTGAGAGAGGCTATTTAACATCCTGGAAAACCATAACGCGATTCCCGATTGTTGTACAGGTGGTAGGGCCATAACTGCTATACTCGGTCTGTGCTAGTTGGCTCCAGTAGACTGAGAACCCGTTGGGGATTAAATCACCCGAGGAATACCGGAAACACACAACCTTTAGTTTTGTAAGCAGGTGTGCTTTCGCCAATTCCTCAATTCGCTTGGAAATCTTGGCCTCCAAATGCTTATACTATTAAAAATGGAAAATTAAAGAGTTTTATTTTTGAAAAATTGTTAAATGTTTGTAAGGATAATCAAATGTATACCTAATTTTAATTTAATGTTTTGAGAGCTATGCAGGATTGAATAAGTGATGTAATGTGCAACAGCTGTAGCATTACTCTAGAGAAACTTCGGACTCTTTCAAGTATTATATTCTTATACTCTTTTCCAAAATTAAGTATTATAAATTTAATTTATTACACAATCTTTTGGTATGCTATTAAGGGCTAATTACATATTTGTGACCTAGATTGATTAACATAATTATGTATTATTAAAATATAAATTTTAATAATCTTAAAAATTAGGAGTTACCGCATATTTACAAACATATAAAGCACGAAATGCTACAATCTTCTTGGGCTCTTCAGATGAAAAGAGGTTGAAGGACTCTACAGACTAGTACAATCTGTGTGGACGGGAGGGTGGTGGCAACAGGTCCTCACTATGAATAATACAAAGGAGTTCTTTCACCCTCTGTCTTGTTTGTCTTAGCAGGAATTTACGGCAATATCCTTAGTTAATGTCCTTCGTCGAACATAAGGGTTCCCCTGAGCCCGAATTTCATGGTTACAATTTACCTCATGCAATACTTCAGGCAAAACTATGTCTAAGTAATTTAAGCAGCGAATAAAGCCGATTCCTTACAAGACCGATTCTAATACTAATTACATTATTTATTTCATAAATAAATTAAAAACTTTTAAAAAGATTATTAATAAATATATATAAGCATACAAATACATACAAAACAAAATTGGCATTTGTGGTACGAACTTAGTCTAGGTAGTTACGAATCCAATGCCTTAAGATGCGTTTACACGAGCGAGTTTTCCACTATCGAGAGTAAGATTCGCAAGTGTAGAGGTTTCTGAGAGTTGTGATGTCACGTCACAGCAGGTGTAAACTGTCCCCTCCCTCCTCTCGGAAAGAAGTTTTACCCAAAATCAATTATATTTTAATGTTTATATTTTTCTTTCAATATACTTTTTTTTTTTAAATGTGGAAAAACCATTCCGATTTCATTTTTTAAACTCGAGATATGAAATAAAGCAGTTTTTTGCTTAAACTCATGGGTTGATGATTTTTACTTTTATTTTTTTTAAAGAAATTAAATTATCCTTCAAATGAGCATTTGTACAATTAGCTAAAACTGTACACTTTTCGGTTTATGCGTAAATAAAATATAGAAGTGCTTTTTCGACTTTTGCGCATGCGCAATATCGATATCGGCAAATTTTATTATTGAAAAACCATCTAGGAACCATGAAGATGATGGAGTTAAAATTTGGTAAAGATTGGTTCAGTAGTTATTGTGGTTAGACCTTGCAAACGAAAAATGGGCTGTCCTTTCATTTAATAGTATGATTTATTACTCTTTTTATCACTCTTTTGGGTAATATACGATACTTTATCCACACAAAAATATGGTCAGAATAATACAAATAGGATGTTAAAATCCAAATAAGCAAGATTGCTGATTTTTACTGACTTTATAATAACGGTTCTTTACCTCTGACGTACAGTTATTTAATATTATCCAAGACCTTAATAACTATATTTCTTGTAATAAATTTTAATGAGATTTTTAATTTAAAAAATTGTTTTAAACTTAAACTGTTGGTCAAACAAATGTTCTCATTGAAAAAACTCTTCGAAATATTTTTCAATTACATCTATTTATTTATTTTTTTTGTGATAATTGCTGAGAAAAAATAAACGATCTGTTCCACATTAAATTTAATTGAACGGATAAATAATACGATTGGCAACTGTTCATATCTCTGTTTATTGATCGTCCCAGAAGAGCTCTTGTGAGATGGACTGAAAAACATTGTTCTGCAAGAGAAATGGTCCCTCTGGACGATGGAGGGAGAGCGTTGGCAGTTTGGAGCAGGGCTCTGAAAGCATAAAATGGGGAGGGGCCATTACCGACTGATTTTATTTCAACCCGGTGCTTGTTGCTTTTAAGCCCGGCCATGACTAAGTTCACGAACATCCTAGGATAAAAACCAAAAACCTTAAGAAGGCAAATAATTTCAAAATTAAGCTTATGTATCAGAGTGAATATTTTATTAATGCAGGCAAGAATAAACAATGAGAGTATAAATAACACAAATCGATCACATAGCAATTGTTTATAATATGTTTTTCTAGTATAAGCAGTTTCTTCAAGATAAATGAATATAATTCCAAGATTCTAATCTTAGAAAGGTATCAAATAAACTATTGGTGTGAATACTCCCAATACATATATAAATATTCCATTACATAAAATATATATGTATATATCACTGAACCATCTTAGCTGGTTCTGTTCTATTATTTCTCCTGCAGGCCTTATGTCCAGGTTCGTTCTTATTGTGGAGTTTCTCACTCTGTCTCTTTTTGTTTTCCCCTCAATTTTCCTTAGGTAGCGCATTTCCATTGCTTGGATCTGGCTCTTGTGCTTGGAAGTGAGGGTCCAAGACTCGTTGCGTATGTATGTATATATATCTATATATATATATATATATATATATATATATATATATATATATATATATATATGCTAGGGATTGGGGTGGCCGAGCGTATTAACGCGCTTGTAAAAGTGCACTTGTTTACAAACCCAAAGGTTGTGAGTTTGGATCCCGGTACCGATATTTAATTTAATTAATAATTAGGTTAATTCCCCAAGTATTTAATCGCCCTTCCTCCGGGTATGTGAGACCCGTAACACTAATGGAGACAACTCAGACCGGACGAAGGAGTGACGACTCTACCCCGTGTACTTAAATTGAGAGCGCGATGTAGTTTTTAAAGATGTAAAATAGCCGCCAGGAGTTTAAGTCCATGAACGGTCTGCTTCGGAGAAAGAAATAAATGTCCTCGTGCGCCTGCTGACTCCGAATAGCCATAATCTGTGGATCTAGACGGATTTGTCATTGTCCTTGAACCCGTGTAGGTCGGTGAGAAGCACACCGCCGAATTCGACCCAAAGTGACCGATTAAGGAGCTAAGAAGGGTAGCCTGTCGCTGCACCATGGAAACTATGGTTCGCAGCAACGTGAGATTGAGTGATCCCCTCCAGTCTATCTGTGCTCCCGCACGCAATAAATGTCTGTAAGATTATCACATCGCGCGGCCAAAGATCTCCATGGTCTATAGTGCCAACAGGAAAAATATATATATATATATATATATATATATATATATATATATATATATATATATATATATATATATATATATATTTCAAAGATAGCTTAATTAACTTGTCAACCATATCTCATAGGAAAAACCCAAATAATTCAAAAAGTACTTATTAAATATCTTATCATATCATAAATATCTTTAAATAACTGACTATTGCTCTATATTTGCGCAGTGCCACTTAGACGTTTCCACTCAAATTTTTTATGCCAAATCTAATCTTAATATTTTCGTGGAAGAATTTTTTTAAACGGAATATAGATTTTATGCCTGTTATATTTATTTATACTTATATTTTATGACTCTTATACAGTGTTAATGACCTAGATAAAATTGAGTGCAATTCGCATATAATTTCTGTTCAAATTAATCGCAATAGAACAGAAATATAAATAAAATTAAACCCTAAAAGAAGAAAGAAACTTATGTTTAAATATATATGGGATTGTACTCGCCATTAAATTTTTTTGTAGAATCTTTTTTAAAGACACTATTCCAAATTTTATCTTATTGATAGTAAATGCATGGTAAATTTATTTATTTTGGTAAGTCTGTATTACATTATTTAACTATGCAATAACGAGTTATTTATTGTAATCTTAAGTAACAATTCATTTGATTATTAAGTAAACCAATTAGTTTATGATAACAATAATATTAATAATAAGCTCGAAGTTAACAACAGAGTAATAACAACATTGTAAAGAGCAGGATGTTAGAGTTGGAATAGCTAGATGAGGCTCTCCAATAGCGTGGTAGGTCCAAATCCAGAGGTTCTATCGCATGTTTGCTTTCGGACACTCGACATTACATCTAGGGTTGGATGCTAATTAATACGCTGTATCTTCGTAATACTGGTCTGATTTGTTTTTATATTTTTTAGAAAATTTAATTACCTTTCATACGATAACATGCCATTAACTTATGAAAATTTGATTTTCGTCTTATTTTTTTAATCTGCATTTTATGAAATGAAATGAACTGAAATGAAAATAAAATTTTATTCTGGGACTTTTAGTCCCCTTAGAATAACAGAAATTATCAGTATTAGTACTATTTGTCTAGCTTATATACAGTGAATAATTAAGATAAGTTAAGTAGTAAAATAAAATAAAGGAAATTTTAATAATTACAGGCATTTAAATCGTAATTAAATATAAATGTACACCTGTCTACTAACGATAGACAATAACTAACAAACAATAGACATAACAATAATAATAAACATAAAACTATAAACAGTAAATATAAGATATAAACATAGAATGAATATATATATAACTATAGTACTTACATAAATGCGGAAGATTGATAGTTAAGGAGGTGGAGATGAGATGAGTGGAGATGATCCTTAAGGAGGTTAAGGATGAGGATTTACGAATGGAGTTGGGTAAGGAATTCCAAAATGAAGTAGCTCGAAAGGCAAAGGATCTTTTGAAAGAGGCAGTTCTATGAAAGGGTATATACAAGTTTGTAGGTTGGGATCTGGTGTTTAAAGAGTGGACAGAGGAACACGGGGTGAACAGATCAAGAATATAAGGAGGATTTTTGGTTTTGAAGGTTCGGAAAAGATAAATACCTAGGAAGTATTGCTGTCGGAAAACAGGTTGAAGCCACTTTAACTCGGCGTACCAACTGGAGATGTGGGAGCGCCTGGGGATTCCGAAGATGAATCTAATAAAGCAATTCATTAGACTCTTCAGTCTCATCTCAAGCCCGCCGGACAGCCCACCATACACGAGGCAGCCATAGTCGAAGTGTGGAAAAATGAGGGAGGATACAAGGAGCTGACGGGTTTTAGGAGGTATAGAATCTCGAAATCTTAGGAACTGTTTAAGGATAGCAATGGACTTTCGGGTGATGTGGGAAATGTGATTGTTCCAGGATAGGTGTTGATCAAAAATTATTCCCAGGTTTCTGACAGTGGTGTGGAAATGGATAGGTAGGCGGTTGAGGTAGAGTAAGAGATAATAAGGAAGGGAATTGAGAAGATGCTTGGATCCGATGAGGATGGCCTGGGTTTTTTTAACATTCAGCCTCAAATCGTTGCGTACTGCCCATGCGTTTATACAATCTAAATCTTCTTGTACCTTTCGGATAGCCTCAAGCATCTCGGTAGGATGGAAGGATTGGTAAATTTGGAAGTCATCAGCATATAAGTGATATTGTGAATGATGAATGAAACCGGGAAGGTCGTAAACATAGACAGAGAAAAGGATTGGCGAGAGTGAAGACCCCTGAGGAACACCACGTGTTAGTAGGAGGCGGGAGGAAGGAGGATTATTGGGGATGATAACTGCTTGGGAGCGAAGAGACAGGAAGGATGGAACCACTTTAAGACACTATTTGATAAGAAAAGATCTTGGGTTGGAGATCTTGGGTGGTTTTCAACAAGGCAGATTGCGTGGAATACAGAGATCGGAAGCCAGACTGGAGAGGGTTGAGGAGAGCTTTTTTCTCAAGGAAGTTATTTAGTTGGGAGTGGACTATTCTTTCAAGTGGTTTTGATAAGTTGGAGAGAATGGAGATAGGTCTAAAGTCGGTAACTGTGGAGGGAACCGGAACTTTATTCAACGGGCGGACTATGGCTTTTTTCCAAGTTGCTGGAAAAATGGAATTTTGGAGGGAAAAATTATAAATATGTAAAAGGTAGGGAAAAATGACCGGGAGACATAGTTTGATGATTTTCACAGGAATGTGATCAGGGCCAAAGTCATTCGTTCTAGACATGAGAACTGAGGAGAGTAAATCTTCCGAGGAAATATTTGTGAAGTAGAAATTTTCAGGATCAAAGGATGTTTGTGGCGTACGAAGCGCACGACGATTGCGGGCGGACGGGGATCCTCTCCTCTGGGCCTTTTTCTTTCCGCTGAGTCCAGGTCTTCAGCGCTGAGCTTGATGCCTAGGGCAGCTCCAACTGAGCAGACAATACCTTCAGAAGTTTCACTATTTTTTGCGGGAATACCCCTAATTTCTAAGGAATGCGAGAGCTGGGCTTGTTCGACGTGATTGAGCCTAACCTCCAGCGTTTTAATTTTGCCTTTCAGATTGTTATTTTCCATTAACAATTTTTCTATGAGTTCATCCTGTCTTTTGGCTCGTTCCTCTATCGATTTTAGCCTTTCAAGGTTTTCGAAAATGACATCGGACTGTTTATTCATGGAGCATTTAATGTCCTTGGAGTCATCTGTTACCTTACCGATCTCGGCGAGATGGCCATGGCATTCTCCTCCATATTTTTGCTTGGAACAGCACTATACTGCCTGTTACCAGGCTTGCCCGAGCTCTCACAACTGCCGCAACTCCATTGTTTTTTATTTTTCATTTGAGAGATTTCACTTTCCGCCATGTTTAAGCATTTTCCGTGGAAAATTGCTTTGCATATGTTGCACGCAAGAGATAATTTATCATCTCTGGCAACGCCATTCTTACAGACTGGGCACTGTGCCATTGTAAAGGCTCTGGATAGAGTGGCTAGTATGGGGTAGAGGGGATAACAGTGGTGGGGAAGCGCCGGTTGTAGAGTGGGGACTGATAGTCACCTAATCTCTGCGATATCGCTACGGGTCGTAATTTACTTCTATGTCAATTGATTGCCTCACAAACAAAGGCGTCTGTTGATTCAAATTGCAGTGACGTTCTAACAAATAATTTGTTTGTTAGTACAAGAAAAACAATTTTTACTCACTGTTGTTGAATAGAAGATAAGGATGGGTTATAAGTAACGGAGCAGAAACTGTGTAGAAACGATGCTAACTGATTGAAGGCTAGAGCCAGACTGACTTTATGACAGACTTTATCGATTATATACTACAGACGTTGATAGTAAAAGGTCTTTAAAGAGAAGACGTTAGGCAAGTTTCATGAAAATCGTTAGAGCAGTTTTCGAGAAAATGTGTAAGCGATAATATAAAGTAGCACTTCCGGTAAGCAGACTTTAGCGAAAAAGTTGTAACATCCTCCGCATATTCCTACCTTAAATAATTAATTTCCATTTTGAGAGACTTGGTTATTTAGACTGTATGATTTATTTATTTAGACCATAAGATTTATTTAGACCTTAAAAAGAGTGTTTCCGTTAAGAACTAAGAATTGGAAATTTTTAACGGTCGCGATATTTTCCCTCATTATATATTCCGTATGAAGCTGCGTGTAAGTAAAAAATCAGAGATCAAAGCCATCTGAATATAGAAACATGATATTGGCCACCCGATTCTAGCATATAATAACGAAATTATAGCGAAAGAGAAATGTAAGGAGAATTAAAAAAAAAAAAAAAATACAAATTTAGATCTCAGTTCAGGTTGGAAACAGAAATGTTTGTAAGGCAACCTCCTCAAACAGAATGAATCTTGAATGAGGTTGCTATTAAGCCCACAGCGAGCCTTCCTTGTAAAACTTTGATTAGGCTCCCGAATCTACACTCCCTCAACTACCGTTTCCACCTGTGCCCGCATCTGCATTAATATATTTGAAAATCAAAATTATATATATATATATATATATATATATATATATATATATATATATATATATATACATACATACGCAACGAGTCTTGGACCCTCACTTCCAAGCACAAGAGCCAGATCCAAGCAACGGAAATAAAGGAGAAATAATCGAACAGGGCTGCCTCGTGTACGGTGGGCTGTCTGGCGGGCTTGAGATGAGACTGAAGTGACTATATATATATATATATATATATATATATATATATATATATATATATATATATATATATATATATATATATGTATATATGTATAATTTATATATAAAAACTTTTCCTCATATTCCAACCTTGTTCCTGAATAATAATCCCATAAATTCCATCCAAATAAAAAAAAACCTTGGAATCACCTTTGACCAAACTGTTTCCTGGAAAAAACATGATTCCGATATCTCCCCTACACAAATACAATATACCGCCAAGAAGAGGAATCAAAAGATTGTTTGTTTGGATTTTAAGGCGTAAAACTGCAAGGTCATCAACGCTTGTCGTTCATTTTTACTTCCTTGTACGAAGTAAAGGAAGTATTCTAATCGCGAAAATTTTCGGTTTTCAGATTTGAACGGAAATATCCATTTTGACCTGCCCTGAATCCATTTTGACGAGTTTCGTCGTGATGTCTCTGTTCATACGTTCGTAAGAGCGTATGTCGCATAACTCAAAAACGGTTAGCCGTAGAAAGTTGAAATTTGGTATTTAGCATTCCTGTAAAGTCTGATTTTGAACCTCCCTTTTTCTTTGCTTCATGATAACCAGAAGTGATACTTTACTTGAAGGTCATAATTGATTTCCATCAAAAATTATAGTAAAATATAATACAAAACTTCTCAAATTTAGTATTTATAATTTATATATTTATTTAAATAACATACTAGATTTCGGTCTAGATTAGGAAACCGTAAGTGGTACTTTACCTGAAGGTCATAATAAACTTTAATCAAAAATTATATTAAAGTATAATGTAAAACATCTCAAATTTGGTAAATAAGACTTTTATTTCAATATAAAATAATGTATTAGATTTTGGTTAAAATTGGTGAGCCGAACGGGTACTTAAGATAAAAAACTTAATTTACATAAACATTTTTATTAAAATTAAATACAGAGATCATATGGTTCGGTAACAAAGGTTACTAAAGCGATTTTTTCCACTATAATTAAACATTTTTATTAATTGTTTCAAATGTAAAAATTGAGTTTAAAATAATTGTTTTCCTCGCCATCTGTGAGCTGAACAAGTTTGCAGCAGGAGAATAAGATATATCTTATTTAATTTAAGCAGAAGAATCAACTTTACTTATAAGTTGAGTTGATTCTTCTGCTTAAATTGCCGAAACCGTCGATTTCCAATTCTTTATCTAGTGACATTGACAGTTCTAATGTTGTCACGGAACACGAAGAAATCTCTTGAAAACTTGTTACCAACTGAAAGAAAACGACATATAATAACGGAATTAGAACTCAAGACACAAGAACTTCTGGGTCTGTGTCAATAGATGGATGTCGCGACGCCGAGTGTCGTTATTGAAATTCTGCCATCTTCGGAAATTAGTAACCAAATTCAGAAATATTTTTTTGAAATACCGATTTAAAATTTAATAAGCGATGTGTTGTCCACATCAGGTATTTTATATCGAAAATTTTAAATTAAATATTTAAAAAAATATGTGTATATATATATATATATATATATATATATATATATATATATATATATATATATATATATATATCGGGCGTAGGAGTGATGCCCTACCCCGTGTACCTAAAATTGAGAATCGCGGTGTGGTCTTCCATGAATGAATACCACATCGCAAGGCCAAAGATCTCCACTGTCTATAGTGCTAACCGAAAAAAAAAAATATATATATATATATACACACACAAACACACAAAGATAATAATAAAATAAAATAAATAAATGAGGAAATAAACTAAATTATATTTATTATGTCATTTCCTTCTATAAAATTTAATTCTGCCTTATCTTAGTTTTATTATTACGTAGACTGATTGAGATATCGGGTGTAAGTCCTGACCTTGCTGGAGCCATAAAGTAATATGGGCATTCTTGGAAAACATGACTGACCGTGAGGGTGGTATGACAATTTGGCATTTCGTTGGCGGTTGCTTGCTAATGGGTCAAATTGGTGTGTCATATTCTCAGCCTGGTCATTGCGCCTTCCTCTCTACGATTGGAACGAGGAATCAGAAGATGAAGGACATACCTGTATTGAAGATCTGTGTTCAGAGAAAGCGGATATCTCAATAACAAATTATGACAATATGACTCTATTATTTGGTACAGAATATAGATTAATCGAAGTTATAAATCAACCAACTAACGACATAAATTTAGAAGAGAGCTTAGGACCATCATGAAGCTTACAAATACAAGTACAATATATATACATATATAAATACTGCCTGAAGAATCGTCAGAAGGAAAAAAAAAAAGGAGGTGTTATCTTTGCATTTTATTGCAATCTAAGTTTTTCCACTTTATGTATATATTTTTTTACAAATATTACAGTAATAAATGTTTTAGAATATATTGTTGAGTTTTATTCTCGCAAAAATCTACTTAATGCCACAAAAATTAAAATTAATAATTGTCGGGTCAGATTAAACCAGCCTTTACTGTTTGTGTTTCATCCTCAAGTCGAATCATTACAGGATTAAAATTATATACAATCTTTATTTTCATAAAATATATTATTGCTCTGATTTAAAGTCATATAGTTGTTATATCGCTATAGCAAAGCGAAAATAATTTTTAAGAAATTGCTTAAGCAAAATTATAGTCAACCATAAATTTTTCATTTTTTTTCTTTTTTTTTTTTTTGTAAACTCACTTGATTGGCACGTATTAAGTAAGATACATTAAAATCTGAAAATGAAGTTTTTGAAAATTTTTGGATCTAGAGTTCTACGAAACTATAACGTTCTATACGAAACTTGTAGCGGTTTGTATATAGTAGTGGAAAAAAAATATGTAGACGAAAAAAATCCACAATGGAGTTATACAGAGACAAAGAATACCAAACTAATCTAGTCAACTAGACTAAATGAAAATTGATCTTAATAAAATAAATGGTCTGACTTTTGGTAATTTTTATTTTACTCCACGCTGAGATAGTATTAAAAATTATTAAATTGAGACTATAACTGTAAGAAGGGCACATGTTCCCCAGTGTGAATTTTGATATATGAGCAGGAAAAGGGTTTCGACACTCTCTGAAAATGTCTACCATGCCCAACAACTCCGTCGAATTTTGATCAGTTTGGATAATTCTATTAACAGTTTAAACAAGAGCATTTCTGTTTTTAGTTAACGTAAGTTTTGGTTTATTATTTTTCATAATGAATCTTTGTAATTGACCAAGAGTACTTTTTTTTTTACTTTAAAAATGTACGGTATGATTAATAAATAACTATAGTTCACATCGATGAGGAAAGAGGAAGAGCTTAAGCTGTAATTAAGCTTTAATACTGACTGTATCATTTTGAAATACACCATGATAACAAACTGCTATGGCTCACAGATTAATTAATAATGCTTACTTATCGTTTATCTGTATCTGAAGATATAGAACCTCTTTTTATGTCTTTATGTTTGAATAGAGAGCGGAATTATTGGCAGAGCTATTTATAGTGTAAATTAAGAGTAAACTACTCAGCGTTCAAGTGAAATTTTCATTCCTTAGTCCCCGATGAGTCATAGCTTTATCATACTTTTTCCTAATGAATAGCATCCAAAATCCTTACGCTTCGCAGAACTTTTCATTAGCCACTCAGTGAATATTAGGACATCCACTTGCCACTCATGAACAATACACCACAGCAAATACACTATACAATATTTCAAAATATCTTATATTATTAATTTTTTACATAAACCAACTTACAAGGATAATACTAATAATAAGAATACTAAATAAATAATAACCATAGAAAAAACTTATTGAAAACATTTTCATCTACATTAAATTAGATTAAAACAAAAATTTAATGAATCCATTATTTAATCATTTATAAATATCAGATATATAAAAAACGAAATAAAAGAATTTTTAAAAAGCAAAAAAAAAAAAAAAAAAAATCCAGGAATTCGAACTGTAGATCTTCAGCACAGTAATCAGGCGCGTTCCCTCGAGACCACAGCTACTTTTGCACCACTCAAACAGCCAAGTCTACTTAAAATTACACCAAGAACTTCAAATCGATATTTCTTCTGGTTAGTAAATCCATCATTCTGGGATTCGGCAAGTGTCTATCAACGAAATCATTTCTCAAAAACAAATAATCTGATTCAAGCAAACTGAATGATATTTTAAAATATCTGATGTAGACAGTACATGACTAACTTGTACACCAATTAAACTATAAATCGGTGGCTCAAAAATTGGCCCTGAATATGGTTACTAGTTTCCGAAGATAGCAGAATCTCAAAAACGGCACTCGGCGTCTCGACATCCATCTATTGACACAGACCCACAAGCTTTTGTGTCTTGAGTTCTAATTCCGTTATTATATGTCGTTTTCTTTCAGTAGGTAACAAGTTCCTAAGAGATTTCTTCGTGTTCTGTGACAACATTAGAATTGCCAATGTCACTAGATAAAGCATTGAAAATCGACGGTTTTGACATTTTAAGCGGAAGAACTACTTAACTTATATCTTATTCTCCTGATGCAGACTTGTTCAGCTCACAAATAGGGAGGAAAACAATTATTTTACACTCAATTTTAACATTTAAAACAATCAATAAAAATGTTTAATAAGAATGGGAAAAAAATCGCGTTTGCGACGTTTATCAACGAACCATATGATCTCTGTAATTAATTTTAATATAAATTTTTATATAAGCACATTATGATCTTCAAGTAAAGTATCCTTTTCGACTTACCAATTTAAACCAAACTCTAGTAAATACGTACTTATAAAAAAGTCCTATGTACCAAATTTGAGATGTTTTACATTATTTTTTAATATAATTTTTTATGAAAGTCTAATATGACCTTTAAGTAAAGTACCACTTCCGGTCTGCCAATGTTAACCAAAATTTATTAAGTTATTTATATTAATATGTAAGTCTTATATACCTAATTTGAGAAATTTTGCATTATTTTTTAATATAATTTTTGATTAAAATCAGTAATAATCTTCAAGTGAAGTACCACAATGAATCTGGTCATCATGCAGCAACCAAAAAGGGAGGTTCACAACTAGATTTTAAAAGAATACTAAATACAAAATTCTAACTTTCAACTATTTTTATTTAAATTTAAATTTAACTAGTCATAATGGATTCAGGGATGGTCAACATGAATATTTCCTTTGAAATCTGAAAACCGAATATTTTCGCGATTACAATACTTCCTTTACTGCGTACAAGGAAGTAAAAACGATATTATTTGATACAAATTATTTGGAATTTAACAAAAAGTAAAGAATAAATTATCTTTTATTTTTTTTAAAAAGTTCGCCAATATACGAACCAAAAGTACAACGAGCATTACAAGAATAGTGGTATATTATAAATATGTGCATCATCCATTGCCATTTAATTGCAAAGATCATTAATTTTTATCTGAATTTGAAAAGGAAAAAAAAATAGTTTTCAATTTTCACAAATTTATTTTAATTTTCTAACAAAAAAACCTGTACCCCTACAACTCATGAAGGGTCTTGGGTTCGGAACTTGGTAAAACATTTAAAAATATACTTACAAAAACATAATATGGTGACGGTGAAACTTGTGTTCAAAGTGCATTCAAGTTCTAAAAAAAGTGTCAAATCTATAACCTTATATAATTCATTAAAATTGTGAAAAAGTGATTGCAAAACAAATATCATACCATCATTATTGAAAAATTTAGTTGTTAAACATATCTATGTAGTAATGCTAATGACCCTCCATGGGTAGATGCATGCATAAATAAATAAAAACATAGTAAACAATCTAAAAAATAAATAATTATTTTTACTATGCATCGAAAATCTGAAACATTTTTGATTTTTTTAGTCCTGTTTTATTTGAATTAAATATTTAAAATATAATATTTTAGTGATGTACCCAGCTTTTTGAATCTGACTAAAATAATTCATACCAAGAAAAGGAAACGAATTATACAATTATACATTCTATAATTAAAATTACATTAGATTTGTCATTCAATATTTTTTCGTATATATCTATATGCTATATGTATAATTACTTATCTTAAAAATTTAATCCATATGAAACAATAATATACTTTTTGCACGGAGAATGCACAATAGCTTTTAACTTCTCACCTCTTCTGAACGGCTTACTATAGAATAGAATAAAATAAAAGAAATGGATAAATAAATAAAAAATCAATTTAAAATCAGTAAATGCAATTAATTATGAAAAATATAAAACGCATATAAGTTTTATAATTTTGATTGATCTATTATATGTGTAATTAATGACATGTTCTTCTATGGTATTAATTCTAAAAGTTCTTTTGACGTTAAAAAAATCATCAAATTACAATTTAGAATTTTTAATAAACAAGCGCTTATCTTAAAAATAACAACAACTCATGCATATTTCAAAAGAGGAGCACTTAGACACACTATGAAGCTTACGAGGTGCTAAAGTGGTATCATCAAGGCTCGTTCTTAAGTCCAGAATATTGCATCTGCCTTGGCGCAAGTTCTCAGGGCATTGAAAAGTTTCCCATGAAAGCTTTTTCTCATTTTAAGAGATCGATATTTCTCATCAAGAGCCATTAAGTTTAGGAAAATCTAAACTTTCGTATAAATATAATAACAGAGAAAAAAAATGGTTAAAACTCTTAAGATTTCATTCATTCTGTTACTGTGATATCTGCATTATAAAATACTCAAGTCGTCCGACCCTGTCCGTGGTTTAGTCACCGCTCAGTATCATGGCTGCCCCGTGACAATAGAGCAGTAATTCAATAGAAAATTTATCAACATCAAATATATTCTTTCATACTTTATATTTATCCATTTTCTATTACTACTAACAATGGGAGATGGTTAATTATTCCAAATAAACAAAATAGTAGGTACTTTAGAGGTAGCCATTTTGAAAATTCGGCATTTAAGTCATGTAAGATTATTTCAATGAGGATAAAACTTGGTAGGTATCAAAGACAATTTAATTTTACACTGGTATAACGAGTTTAATCAAAATCGTGTCTTTTTAGAGAAAATTTTAAAAATACAGTGGAGCGTCGATTATCCTAACGTCAGTTATTCAAACGTTCGTTTATCGGAACGTTTTTTTTTTTTGTTTTTTTTATGTCTGTAATTTTAATTAATTTGATCATGACATTTTATATGCCACAGCATTAATTTTTATAAAGCTTTGATTAGATACACTTTGATTATTTGTTTACATACACGTAAATACATATTTTTGTTCATTTCATTATGTACATGTGACTAAGTTAAACAATTTATATGTACTTTATGACGTTTTTTTTCACTATGCACATACATACTATATTTATATAAATAAACAAACATGTTTTTTTACCAAGTTGTTGTTTTAGATCTTCCTTCTCCTTTTTATATATAAAAAATTCAATAAATTAGTTTATATACACACACATATATATATATATATATATATATATATATATATATATATATATATATATATATATATAGTGTGTGTGTGCGAGTACGTGAATTTCGATTATCCAAAGTTTTGATTATCCGAACTACCACTGACAACATTAGTTCGGATAATCGACGCTCTGCTGTACATAATTTATCATAAAATCCATACTTTTTGAGTTATGTGCAAATCAAATTTTCTTTGCGTCATAACTTTTTCCCCTGCATTTTCTCGTTGATTTACTACATAAATGAAAAGTTACAGGGCTTTGAGGAGAAGACTTTAGACAAATTTAATCAAAATCGTTAGAGCCGTTTTCGAGAAAATTGTAAAATTTATGAAGCGTCGATTTCAACGAAAAAGTTGCGTTAACATCCACGGTATACACGTATCATAAATACGTAATTTCAGTTTCATACAACTTATCGTTTTTGAGCTAGGCTCTTCACAAACACACACCATTTTGTGAGATTTGGTTATTTGGATTCAGCGGGCCTTAAAACGTGTATTACACGTATCATAAATACGTAATTTCAGTTTCATACAACTTATCGTTTTTGAGCTAGGCTCTTCACAAACACACACCATTTTGTGAGATTTGGTTATTTGGATTCAGCGGGCCTTAAAACGTGTATTTCCGTTGAAAACTCGAATTCGAAATTTTTGCACGATCGCAATATGTACTTTCCCTTACTATATATTTCATATTTCGGGAAGTGAAGATAAAGATCGTCAAATCTCATTATGTACTTTTTTCATATTCTTGTTGCTTTGATTTGCAGTTTGGCTCCATCTGTTTGACTTTGATAGTTATATGACTTTCTTAAACTAACACACAGCTGCCTGAGATATGTTTCCTTCATGAAAAGGGAGATCGAATATTTTTTGAGAAACTATGTCCGCTGTGGTATGCAGAGAAGTCTAATGAACAATACCACAATCCGTCTATTTATCTATTTAGCCTGAGATCCAATCGTAAATGGGACAATTCCCCTAGGAACCGTCAAGTTTTACTTAAGCGCTAAGCGTCTTGGTTTCAGCAGAATGTTTTAATGAAACAAATAATCGTTGTAAACAATTGAACTTGGTTTCTTTGTAGGAAAAAAACTGAAATTTCGTTATTTTGCGTCTTGATAAGTTTAAAATAACCTTTCGTCACAGTTTAGCTGAGCTATATATCAACAATTATTTACATTATTCAAATCATTTGTGCTCATAAAAATTTAAAAAACAAAACAAAATATCAGATGTGGACAGCACATGACTTTCTTGTACGCCTATTAAACTATAAATCAGTGGCTCAAAAAGTGATCCTGAATTTGGTTACTAGTTTCCGAAAATAGTAGTATCTCAAAAACACCACTCGGCGTCGCGACGTCCATTTATAGACACGTACAGATACACACACACAGATGAACACAGCTCTTGTTTCTGGAGGTCTCATTCCGTTATTAAATGTCATTTTCTTTCAGTAGGAAACAAGAGATTTCTTCGTGTTCCGTGACTACATTACAACTGTCAATATCACTTGAGTATTGGAAATTGACGGTTACGAAATTTTAAGCAGAAGAACCCACTTGGCTCAAATCTGATCCTCCTGCTGCAGACTTGTTCAACTTACAAATGGAGGGGAAAACAAGTATTTTTCACTAAATTTTAACACTTAAACCAAGTAATATGAGCTGAGTGGGGAAAAAAATCGCGTTTGTAACCTTTATTACCGAATCATATGATCTAAGTATTTAATTTTAATATGATTTTTTTATTTAAGTTTATTATGACTTTCAAGTAAAGTACCCCCCTTTGGGCTCACCAATTTTAACCAAAATCTATTATATATATACATATATATATATATATTGATATAAAAGTTTTATTTATCAAATTTAAGATGTTTTACTTTATATTTTAATATAATTTTCGATGGAAGTTTATTATGACCTTTAAGTAAAGTACTACATCCGGTTTCCCAATTCAGACCAAAATCAAGTATGTTATTTAAATCGATATATAAATTATAAATACTAAATATGAAAAGTTTTGCACGATATTTTAATATGATTTTTGATGGAAATCAATTACGACCTTCGAGTAAAGTACCACTTCCAGTGATCATGCAATGACCAAAAAAGGAGCATCACAACTAGATTTTATAATAATCCTAAATACAAAACTTTAACTTTTTATGGTTAACCGTTTTTGAGTTATGCGAGATACGAACGTACGTACGTGCAGACGCCATGATGAAACTAGTCAAAATGGATTCGGGGATGGTCAAAATGGATATTTCCGTTGAAATCTGAAAACCGAAAATTTTCGCGATTACAATACTTCCTTTACTTCCTATCAGGAAGTAAAAAGAATTGGTTTTCTGTAGTTTTTTTTTGCTTTAATTTTTGTCAAAAGTCACTTCTGACCCTTGTTTTGGGGTATATTCATAATCGTATTTCCTACAAGAATTCAAAACCAATAGATTTTTGTCCAGAAAATCAATATACTACGATAGTTAAGAAAAACTAAAATTACCAAAGTACCAGGAGCTTTCCTGAAGCTAAAAATACCCCATCACCTAGATAAAATAACAGAAACTCCTATAATTATTTCTTCAAATGGACTTACCTTAAAAGCACAACAGAGAGAAGATCTTGGCCTTAAACTACAGATCTTGAAAGTGACATAAAAAGCAGTCCTGCTTGATACTTACAGAATTGTGAGAAAATTTTGAAAAGGATACCTATGGTTTAGGTAATTGGGGAGTTCCAGGAACGTAGAGATACACAGATCTATTACACTATTATATATTATACACTATTATATTATAATATAATCAAATATGTGATCAATGCCTTTACAGTATAATATCGATAAATGGGCCTAATAACTATATTATAACGGAGTATAATATGACAATAATGATATCAACTGTATAATGATACCCCAAGGCCTCAACAATATATTATCATCTAATGTATCTACTAAATGGGGTTAGCCCATAATCGCAACCTCAATTAGATATTAATGATGTTTGTACCCTGCGTCCTATAATCTATCTATAAATTACACTGATATATAATTCAAAGTTACACGCATTACATAATTACACGAGCAGTCATTAATTTGGCATTGGATTCATGATAACTACTCACAGTGACCTTGATACAACCATTTATTGGAGAGAGAGGCAAAATCTAAAACTTCACAACAATTTTTACCGGATTTCCCAACTGCATTATGAAATATTGTAATTTTCCCAACTCTTTTGGATTTAAATATTTCATTTACCTGAACATTTCTATATCGACTGTTGAAACTTGATAACAATATTATTTTTTTTTTCTATTCAAAGCATTGTATCGCTAAAATCCCAACTTTTCGGGTTATCAAATTATTGGGAGGGAACGACGTCCTCTCTCTATTCTCTCCATGACGACTTTACAGACAACAGTTAGTCGATCGAAGTTCTCAGCCGATTATATCCATCATTAGGCACTACGAATCCGCTGCATCAGTGGAAATGTGACAAAAAATTTCATAAGACAAGAGCGAAATGTTTAAATTTAAACATCCAGTAGGGCTCTAAATGAAAATCACCTTAGGGTGAGAGATTCTTGCTAATGCAGAGAAATCCCAAGCCCAAAAGAGCTCATATTGTGGATGACTTTCTGAACGAAGTTGGAATTGAGTTCTTGGTTCGAAGTCCAAATTCGAATCAGATCAAACACATTCAGGATCAATTTGGCACCCTTGGAGATTGGGAAACGGCTTCACTTGATAAATACTATTGATGAATGAAAAAATATTCTTTAGGATTTCATTCAACCTCTTTTTCAAGAAATTCAATGGCCTATAATGGATGCAATTCATTAAGGATCGATAAATTATTTGCAAATTCTATAATTTTGTATTTATTGAAAACTAGTTTCGAATGTTATAAATTCATCTTCAGTTCTAAACACACACAAAAACTTAAAAATAAGCAATTCAAAATACAGTTTGTTATTTTTATACATATTAAATTAAATGTAATATAAATTAATATTATAAAACATTTATGAATTATGAATTTAATTAAGACAAGAAATCGAATACATGTAGGTAATCACCAAGGTTTAAATGGATTATATCAAACAGAAAAGTTTGTATTGGTTTGTTCTTGCACTGAACTAGCAATGGAAGAAAGGTGGAGAGTTTTCAGGTAAATGAGTTAAGGGTCGGGGTTTTTCCAGTAATGCCGGTGAGTAATTGTTTTTTCTGTTATAGATGGGAAAAATTTAAGATTGGACTATTTGGGATATTTATTTGGCCATTTATGAAAAAATCTGGATTGGATTTGAAATATTTTTTTATTTCAAGTGCTTCATATATATTTAATTTGAGGCTATATTCAACGAGATGTATTAATTTAACTCCTGAGTCTTTGGTGAATTTATGGGTTTTTTTTCTGTCTTATTATTATATACACGTATATGTTCCTGATTTAATAGCAATACTTATGATTATATTGTTACCTAATTTTCATGTTATGTTATTAATTTTATGTTATTTTTCGTGTTATGAGATATATTGTGTAAATACACTAATGGACGTAATTCATATAGATGTAATTCGTAGCTGAGTTGGAAATACTCGGTACTGAACGCAAAAAATGTTTTTTTTTCTCGAATTAGGTGTTGATTTTTTATTTTATATTTTTTTAATGTTATTGTACTCAAACCTTTTTTTTTAAATTAGATTATAAAATGATCTTTTTAAGATTTATTTATACAACTTAACAAATTTTCGAACTAGAACCAAAAAAAAATGGTATACGGCGGTGCGTTAATTTTGTCCAGTAGTGTATTTACACAATATACCTCATGACACTTTAAAATAACATAACATGAAAATTAGGTAATAATATAATCATAAATATTACTATTAAAAAATAGATGAAATATTTATTATACTTTAAATGGACTGTCTAACCGAAAAAAAATAGGGATGTATAAAGTTTGAGAGTAAGAAGAATTTCAAGAGAGATGAAAACTGCCCTCATCAATCTGGAATTTTCTTTTATGGAGAAAGTTCATTTCAGAAAAAACTGTCCGTTTTTTTTCTGTTTCACACTTATTCGGGACTTTTCTATGAAAATGTAAAAATAAAATAAACAAATATTTAAACAATATCAAACCATTGATTGTAGGCACATTGGTGCTAAAAATGTGTATAAAGTGATATTGTAAAGATCATTGTTAGTAAAAATAATAAGTGATAGGAAGGAATAATTAAAATTCAATTAAAGATTAGCAGTTTAATTGATAGTTCTATTGTTTTGAAACACTACCTTTTTTTATTAAGACTAAAGTGTTTCTTTTTTCTTCTTGGATTTGAATCCCAGAGTGTACCTGTCCTATATAAAGATTGTTTATTTAAAAAAAAAAAAATACCAGAAACCTATTAATGTACTTTATCTCATTGAACATTTTGAAAATATTTATATAAATTGAAAAAAAATGTATATAACTTGAGGGCAATGCAACCGTTTTTAAAGATCAAGCCAGATTCGCTAAGTTCTATATCTTCAAAAGTATTGATATTGTTGCGATTATTTTATTTTATTTTATAAACTTTCTTCGTAAACATTACCCTATAATATATTTTTTTTTTTATTAGAAAAAAAACAAAACAAAAAAAACATGTTTTCAAAGGGACTAGGGAAAAAGCGAGCTTTGTTTTATGATTTTTAAGAAGCATCTTTTCAGATTTTTTTTTTTTTTTTTCAGTACTTTTTCTTTTGAATAACAGCTTGATTAACATACTTGTTGTTTTGTTTTATTTTTATTATATTGCTCTTAAATCGTAAAGCAATAATAATGGTCCACTTTTTTTAAACAATGACAGTCTTGTTTGAGAAAGATATAGTTGGTAATACCGACAGTAGACCACCATGCTGTAACCATAACTTTTTTAGGGTGGGAAGCAGGCTTGCAAATGAGGAAATGCAGCACTATTGCACCCTAGTTTAAATTTAAAAAATAAATTTGACTAAAGTAACTCTTTGGCTTTTTCCTTTTAAAGGCTTTAAACAGGCTGAATAAAATGATTTTATTGTTTGAACTTAGGGTGAAAGAGAGGATATGGAATAAGCTTTATTATGATCTATATGGAGTTAATATTAAGGATTTTTTTGTATACACGGTTTTAAAACCTATTTTCAGGAAAACTTCGACTTTCAGAAAATTAAAAAAAAAAATTTAAAACAGTCTGTGTTGATCCTTAACAACCACCGTATATAACTTCGATAAATTTGCAATTTAGGTGTAAATGAACATGGTAGTTAAAACACTTTACGATCAATAAAATAATGTAGATAAAAAAAAGGAACTCAAAATGAATTTTAATAGGAGTTAAAAGGTAGATCAAGTAGCGTATTCATAACATGGACATTTTTTTTTTTTTTTAGAATATATTCTACAAGAATAAATTGAAACAAGCGGTCTCATTTATTTATTTATTATAATTTTTGTATTATTTATTAACTTTTTTTTTTCTTGCGAATTCTGATATTATGGTTCAAGTCTCTGTCATTTTTGGCGAGAACTACTATATCATCGGCGAAAGCCATCAAGAAATAGTTAACTGCTCGTAAGTATCTAGATCCCAAGTGGTAACTTCACATCTGGACCTTGGCTTGAGAGATAGGGGAATTCTCCAAGCAGAACTAGAAAAAAAATTAACATGGAAATAAACCCCGATAAAACTAAGACGAAGAGATTCAGCAGGACGCCTCAGAGATAGAATAGAATAAAGAACAAAGCCATCGAACAGGTCGAAAGTTTTAAATATCTGGAAGCCCATTTGGATGAGAAAGGAACCATCGATAAGGAATTCAAAGAAAGAGTGAGTTCGGCTGGAAAGATGTTTTATGCTGTAAATAGAAAATTTCTGAATAAAAGGGAATCGTTTCTCTCCATACTAACTTATTCCTCGGAATCATGTACATCAACCATGAAATATAGAAGCAAGATACAATCATCCGAAATGAGATTCCTTAGAAAGATAGAGGAGAAAACCAGAACAGACCGAATCCGCAATACAACCATTCGATCAAACCTCGGTGTCGAATCTACAGAAAAAGTTGTTGAAACAAGCTGTCTAAGGTGGTTTGGACAGATTTTGGACACCAACAATCGTCTTGCTAGGATGACATATGAAGCGAAGATTGACGGTAGAAGGGCCATAGGAAGATCCCGACGCACCTCGGAAGGAGGAGTACCGGAATCCTTTGCAAAGAGAGGACTGGATTGAAATAGGAGAAGGGAGTGTGGAAATCGTGGAGTGTGGTCCAGACATCACAGAAAGCCACACTGCCTAAAGCGGTAGAGGAAGAATGATTATGATGATGTATTATTTATTAATTAGATAATGAATAAAAAGTTAAACAGGATTCTCTACTCCACTCTACTTCAGACAGTTGTGAATCAGACTACGCCTCTCAGACTTGAAAATTCACATCATCTCGTCTTATTACATTAATATTTCCACTACTATTTATATAACAACTGACGCTTCCCTGTTATAATATTCTATCCGGGCTGACATTTGTAAATATAATATTCCATTATATCCTTTTTCTCCTAAATTTCCTTGTCACTTCGGAAAGTGAAAAATCTTTTTTTTTCTCTTAGCTCAGAATTAGGCCTGCTTGAATATTGATGGGGACTTCGGAGGAATATTTAATGGTCTTTAGTTAATGCAAGGCTTAAAAGTTGTCAAAATTCCTATTTGAATAATCATTTTATTTTAATATTTAATATATTATTATATATACAAGTAAAAAGGATACTTACGTCTTACGCTTTGTTTTTTTTTTAAACTTTGTATTGTTATTTTCATGACTTTGAATCAAACTTAGGCATTAATAAAAAAAATATTGGACAAGTAATAAAAAAAAAAAAAAAAAAAAGTAGGCATGGAATATGTCATTTATTTATGTCGTTTATTTTATTTAACTAAAAATAGGAGATATATGGGTATTTTTCACATAACTTGCAAAAATCGCATGGCCCACCGATTTTTTCACTATTTAACACAACAAAGCTTTTTTTTATTTAAAAATAATAATAAGTTATACCCCCAGAAATCGATATAAGTTTTTTTTTTAATTCATGACTAGGCGGCTGATAGAAACAAGCAAGAGACTCATGGAATGAGAGCGAGATAATAAAACCAAGCAGAGGACCGATGGAGTGACAGATTACTGATAAAAACAAGCAGAGGATTTATGGACTGACTGGGGGATGATGAAAACAAGCAGAATACCGAAAGAATGACAGGAAACTGATAAAAACAAGCAGAGGACTGATGGGATGAATGAGATTGACAAAAAAAATCAAAGGTTTTGAAATAGTTTTATTTTTCTAACCACTATTTAATCATTAATTTTATTATTAATCAAAGTATATTCCTTTAACTTCCTTGAACGCAGTAAAGGAAGTATTGCAATCGCGAAAATTTTCGGTTTTTAGTTTTCAACGGAAATATCCATTTTGACCATCCCTGAATCCATTTTGACAAGTTTCGTCGTGACGTCTGTACGTGCGTTCGTACGTACGTAGGTTCATATCTCGCAAAACTCAAAAACGGTCGGCCATAAAAGTTCAATTTGGATTTAGGATTGTTGTAAAATCTAGTTGTGAACCTTCCTTTTTGGTCACTACAGGATTACCGGAAGTGGTACTTTACTTGAAGGTCATTATTGATTTTCATCAAAAAGTATATTAAAGTATAATGGGAAATTTGTAAAATTTTGTATTTAAGACTTGATAAATTTAAGGTTTATTCAAGGTTTAATAAATTTTGGTTAAAATTGGCAATCCGGAAGTGGTACTTTACTTGAAGGACATATTAGATTTTCATCAAAAATTATATTAAAATATGATGTCAAACATCTCAAATTCGATAAATTAGACTTTTATATCAATATAAGTAATATAATAGATTTTGGTTGAAATTGAAGAACCGAAAGGGGTACTTTACTTGAAGGTCATAATAGCTTCACATCAAAAGGTTGATTGACATTTAATACAGAGATCATATGGTTTGGTGGATAAAGGTTATAAACGCGATTTTTCCCCACTCTAATTAAACAATTGTATTACTTGTTTTAAGTGTTAAAATTGACTGTAAAATACTTTTGTTTCCTCCACATTTGTGAGCTGAACAAGTCTGCAGCAGGAGAATAAGATATAAGTTAAGTGGGTTTTTCCGCTTAAAATGTTGAAACCGTATATTTTTATATCAGTTTCTACAATAAACTGTATGACATATCCTAGCTTAACCAAGCAGTGATACATGGTATGTCCGAATTATCAATCTCATGACGATGAATCATTCCATTGAGCACCAGAGACTGGCATGGGACTGACAAACGTAAGGTTTGAGAAAGCTTTTTATGATGTAAAAAAAAAATTAATCAAAAGCAAACAACTACTGATCTGTATACTAAAAAACGAATCTGAATTGAATTAATTTATTTTGAATCTTAATGTTGGTTTGATAGCGAAATATCAAGTGCAGGGGACTGACGCAGTAAGAAAAACCCTGACTTAGCTCTCTCCAGAGGGTTATCAACACCAACAAGGTACAAGTTGACCGACGACTTTCAACTTTTGCTAAGGTGCATTTCGCTCCCTTCTCCATGAACAACATTGTTGCGACTGTGTGACTGTTTGTTGAAAACTTTACCAACTAACAGAGTATTGAGGCACTTAGGAGACAAACTAGTTTACTCGAATAACACGGAACGTTTGAATTAAATATATAGTTATTTATATAATATATACGTTTGCTTTGTGCCGGACGTTAATACGTCATCATTATTTATTTTCAAACATATCTAATTTTTTTATTTTATTAACATATCTAATATTAATTGTTATCGATTTCCGTTCACCAGTCAATGATTTTCATATATTATTTTGTTATTACTCTCAAATATTACTGTTTCGACATGGTTGGGACGATTAAAAAAAATTGAGATATCAATATGTTGAGACTATCGGGAGAATTAAAAGGAAATACATACTTGCTTTTCAGGGATGTTGCCATAACAATTTATTGGAATGGGCAAAATCAAAAATTTCCCATCAATTTTGACCAGATTTTCCAAATATATTAAATATTTAAATTTTCCCACCTATATTTTCATACATATTGCAATTTTCTTTTGGATTTGAATTTTTCACTTACCTGTTGCGAATGTTGAAACTAGACAATTTTTTTTTTCTATTCGAACACAACATCGTATCGTATAAAACGTCAATTTTTTAACTGAAAAAAGTATTAGTATTGCTTTTAAATGCCAGTAACTCTTTGAGTAAAATGTTTTAACACGATTTTCGCAGTTTGAAGTAGGTGCTCAAATATAAAATCTCCTAATTTTTTGAGGTTATGAATTATTGGAGGGGGAGGATACCCCCTTCCATGGCAACATCCCTGCTACTTCCAAATAGCTGGAGCGGATATATGGTATATTAGCTATGAATAGGGTGGTGGAGGTAGGTCAAGGTTATTGTGGAGTCAAAGCATCACTTAAAGTATCAATCAATCAATCTATAATATTCTACAATAATAAATATTATAATTATTATTCAGTTGACGTACACATGATAGTATAGAAGGATCAATCCCTAATTATAATTATTATTAATTATAATTGTGGCGTATATTAAATATTCATGACAATCCCCTCATACCTATAAAGGAATTCACGATTTTTATAGCTCTGGTAAAGTATTAGGGTAACTTAGTGTTATTAATAAACGCTGAATGAAATGAATAGCATCTCCCATTATAGAATTTTTTTGAATTTTAGATTTAACCAAGAGTTCTAGAAAGTTTCGAAAGTTTTTCTTAATCACTTCTTCATTGACCTGCCTTTGTTTTTCTATTTCTTTCTTGAAGGTATAACTAATTCAACGGGCACACAATTTGGTTTCTTTTTATCCAACATGTTGTCTCCAGAAGTGCCAGCTGTGAACTTGTTGGGCAATAATATCGTGATTCCCATGGTGAAAGTTTTTCTTAATCACTTCTTCATTGACCTGCCTTTGTTTTTCTATTTCTTTCTTGAAGGTATAACTAATTCAACGGGCACACAATTTGGTTTCTTTTTATCCAACATGTTGTCTCCAGAAGTGCCAGCTGTGAACTTGTTGGGCAATAATATCGTGATTCCCATGGTGAACTTACGAATGTGAAAATAACTGCTTTTCAGGAGAGCAAAAAAAACTGTTACACTCTTCTGTTTTTACATTTTTCTTTTATCTCTCAGATTTTCGTGAGTATTGATTGTTTTCCTTTATAATAATACGCATATTCGTTACTTATATACGGCTGCTTCAGACTTTTAGACATTTTTCCGTAAAAATGCAACTGCGATTTCAGCATTTTCTAATGCCGTAACAGATTCCTAACTTTACTACAGGCTGTATCAACCGAAACACTATCGAAAAATAACAAAAACAAAACATCCAATTTGTCACATTCGTAAATTTAACATGGACCTGAATATATTGTCTCGTTCGGGTTGACTTACAATAATAATGTGCAATGTATTGTGCCAGATATTGACGATAATATAGATCGTGCTGCTTGAGTCCAAGGTGAATACTAAATTTATTTTTTATTAAAGTAGAATAAAGACTAATATTACAGTTTTATTTGTATAATTGTAATTAGGTAACTCTTAACGATAAAATAAGCAATATAAGGAAGTGGATACCAATAGAGGCCAGAAGATATTCCTAAGCGGTTTTTGAATCAAAGACGTTTTAAATCCCCCTCCACTTGTGTTAATTGTTCGCTGCAGAGGATCACCCACTTTGTATGACAAAGGCCAACACAGTTTTGACATGCAGATCAAATCTCTCTCACTCTCTCTTAAACAAGGTTTAGACAGCTTTGCCGGAAAATCGCACAATCATTGCAAGCCCATCGTTTGAAGAAACAATTTTCTATGGTAGTAAGTATTTTTCGAAATTTAAATAAAATAAATTAATAAATCTAATATGACCGGAGTCCTCCAACACTGGACCTCCGGCAACTATTTTAGGTTATTTCGTGTGACCACAACTTTTCCATCTTGAATTTTCGATATAATTTCCAAAATGCTGTGCATTTTTTTTTTTTTTTTAATGTTTAGTATGCAATTAGAAATTAGAAGCGCATTTGTTATAAAATAGATAATTATTTATCTGTATGCCGTGAATTTTAACAACATATTGCTATTAATCTTCATTCTTATTATTTTTTTTAAATCTTTTGGTGAATTTGTAAATTATCTTCTTTTTTAATTTTTTTTTTCCTTGTTTCATTAACCCTCAAACGGCAAGGCTAGGGTCAGATTGACCCGAGACAGATGTATCATTGAATTGAAAACACACCTCCAGGATTTCCACCACCAGACTTCAGAGACCCTTTTCTCAAGCGTCAGCCAACCTATCGACAAAGCTGCGTTATTCAGGTAAGCGGCATTTTTAAACTATGCGTAATAATTTACGACATATTCAAACTCTGGGTCAGTTTGACGCATCCTTACCTTTTATACCAAAAAACGTTTGCATTCTCAGCAGTTGAATGCTTATGGGTTTCTATATTTTTTTAGACTCACAATATATCGACAATACCTATTTTCCACCCCTGAAGGGGTTTTTCGATACATGGAACAATTATGACATATTATGCCATATCATGACAATATGAGGTAATTATTTAAAGGAGAAGAAGGAATAATTAGAGATTATAGAGATGATAGATCCACCAGGTACTTCCTAAAGAATCACCACAAAAAAAAAAAAAAAAACGAATGATGTGTTACCTGAGTGTCTTTTTTGAGCTTACGACCACCATAATCAAGCTGAAAAAATCCTGGTATACAAGATATACTTCCTGAAGAATAGTTACAAGGGAAAAAACCAAGGAGGTGTTAACTTTGTGTTTTAAATTAATTTATATCCACTTTGTATTTTTTTTAAAAGATCTACAATTATTTCACTAATAAATGTTCTAGTATATATATATATATATATATATATATATATATATATATATATATATATATATATATATATATATATATATGGCTTTAACGTGAAATGCAAATGGCAATAAGTGATTTTCATTTTTGTGCTGTTTAGTAGAATTTTGGGAAAATAAAACTCAAATATATATATATATATATATATATATATTTGAGTTTTATTTTCCCAAAATTCTACTAAACAGCACAAAAATGAAAATTACTTATTGCCATTTGCATTTCACGTTAAAGCCTTACCATTGCAGGGCTAATAATATCCAACCATCAATTCAACGTGAAAAAAAAAATTGTTTTACTATATAAGTACAGAGGAGAGACCCCGACTCGGTAAATGGTCGTCGCGAGAACTACGATACCGATGATATAAATAAAGAAATAAGAAAAAATAAAATCTCGTGCGGTGCGCGCATTACACAACTTCCACTTACCACTCTACTTTGAGTAAAAACTAATTTCTGCTCAAGTAGGACTAGTGAATTTTTAAAAGTTTCCATTACCATAGAAATTCCATTTAGTTTCTCTGAAAACACCATTTGGTTTCCATGGGAAATTTAGTTTCCATTAGAAGTAGAAATTTTTAACTACAAGAATCACTTAAGTTTATGCGTTTTTCGTGGCTCTCAATTACCATCTAAGACTTTATATGTTAGATGATAAATTTTCTAAAATCTCTAGGCTACGCTGACGGCGTCCCTGAAAATCACACTTAAAAACCTTTTGATTATGTTTTTTTAAAGCATTATATAGTTATGCTATAATTAATGCATTATTTATTAGTAATTACTACAAGAAATTAATATTCTACAAAATAAAGAATATTAAAAAGCTATATAAAAAAGGCTTCCTGGTGTTTCTCGGATAATGCTACGAAATGTGCTCAGTGTTCCTGTACGAAGAAGCTAGTTTTAATATAAGTTCATTGATTAAGAAAAAAAAAACAACGAAAGATCCAGTGATATTGGAGAAAGAAGGTACGTTAAATATAATATATTTTTTATTTTATTTTAATTTAATTTAATTTTCTTTTTCCAGTGTGGAGTCTAGGAACGTATAGTAATCTTCCTTATATAGCCATATTCTTCCCCTAAAAACGGAGGGAAGAAAGACTTTTTTTTTATCATTCCCTCGGGATCATCAATAAAAAAAAGTTTCTTTATGATTACCCTCACATCTCAATAAATCTTTTTCCAGGACGTGAACCGTTTTGTGTAAGCGCTTTCCGAGATCTATGCCGTCTACTTAAGTTAATTAGCATTAAAATTTATATCCTCGAACAATGTCTTTACTAGACTGCCACCTCGGCTATATTCCAGAGATTTATACCACTGCAGGGGTCTAAAGCCAACCAAGAGGCTGGTTCTAATCTCACCCTATCATGTGTGCGGAATCTCTACGGGTCTGCTGAGGGTTTATGGATAGTAATAAAAGCATTTGACCAAATTATACTGCTATAAGTGCACAAATTAAACACATTTTTCGCAGAAATTGAGAGTGAATTTTCTCTTTTTTTTTTTTTTTTTTTTTTGAAGCTGTTGTGTATATTGTTGAGCAAGAGGCAAAAGAACAGAATTTTCTAACTACAAATATCAAAAACTTTTTTATTATTAAAACATTAAAAAAAAAATGTTAGTAATGAAATAAATCAATATGATCACTAGTTAATTGGACAATAACATGAATCGACTCTATCTCGAAGATTAATAAACTATTTTGATAATACAGAAGATTAGTTAGATCAGGACTCGGTCTAATAGCAAAAGCCGCCGCACGGAGAAACGAGTACAGTAAAATTAACGACGTTGAACAAAATTCGAAAATTTTTTGACGACTTTAAAATGCGTACGAACTTGTTCTTTAAGTTTTGAAGTATATCATACTCAATTTACGAGCGATTCCAAAGGGTTTTAATGATAGAATTATAATGAGTATGTTCAAAAGTTGGATACTTCAAACTATATGACGTGAAGATTAATAAATCTTTTGTTACTCAATTATTAATAATATTGATCTTTTGTTTTAAATATTTTATTGTATTGATATACAAATCCCGAAGGTTTAAGAAAAAAAATGGATAACCAGTATTATTAGATTATTTATTTCCGGATTTAGATTTATCATGTCCATAATTTTTTTCAAATTCAACAATTGCAAAATGCGAGGCTTGTGCCAATATTAAACCAAACCATTTTTGTTATTGTTGAATTTTTAACATTATGACATATGGAACATAAAGGGCAATCTTGGGAAGAAACTCCCGGCCACGGAAATATACAACTGGCGACAAACGGCAGGGATGTCCAGAATGGATGTGGTCAAGAAAGATGCAATAAGAGAAAATTTGGAAGCAGAAAAAACATTCTGGAAGAGATTAAGAAAAAGAATGCCTGAAGGAAGACTGCCAAGAGACTTTCTCACGTGGAAAATAGATTGAATAAGAAGTCGAGGTAGACCAAGAAAAACTTGGAATAATGAAGTGGAGGGATCTTTGGTGGGACATGGTCTATGAGAGGAATAGGTTGGAAGGAGGCCATGCACGTATAGGTTAAGAAAAACCACTGCTTTAGAGGAAATTTCTTTAAAAAACATATATATATATATATATATATATATATATATATATATATATATATATATATCGAATTGTAGGGTATTATGAAATAGAAATTTTTTAAGATTTTTAATCAGATAATATAAATATAATGTAAATAAATATAATATAATATAAATGTTAAAAGATTTTTTCATCCAAAAATCTCATCCGACCTTGTCCAACTTCCGAAGATATTAGTTTTTGAACAAGTGGCGCCGAAATAAAAAAATATTTGTTTACCTTTTGCTTCTATGCTAACGTGGCAGTTCGAGTCTTGAATTTTCATGAAATTCTGAAAAAAAAAAAAAAAAAACACCGTTCTGTGCGTTCCGGTCTAACCTTGGCCATCCTCAGATTGAGAGTAATACTCAGTGACGTGCTATTATGCCAGATCGGCATAGCAATTGATAATTTCTTTAAACCAAGAAATGAATCATGGAGACATAATTTATCCATTTTATAACTTTATTATTATTATTATGATTGTCCATTTTATAACTCTATTATTATTTGTCCTAGTTTTTTCTCGATGTAATTTTCCTTCCATTTTCTCAAATAAAATTTCTCGAATAATATATATTTTATATTTTCAGTAATGGAAGTTATCAAACTGTGTATAGAGGAAATCCAAGAGTGTGAGAGCTCTAGACTAGAAGAGATTATCGATGTCTGCACCTTCTGGCTGTCAGGGCGGGCCCTTCACCTGCCAGCTTAAGTCAGCCGCGCTCCGCCTGCCACTTCATTGCCTTCTGATAGGTCAAATCCAACAGCCAATGAGGAAAAAGTAGGCGATAAGCGGGCCAATCAGGAAATAGTTACTATAAAAATGTCAATCAAGTAGGGGCGCAAGTACTAATAGTTCAAGCTCTTTAAGTAAATTCATTGAGTGGATTCGACTCCCACTACCATTCTAGGGTTAAGGTAAGATGCCTTAATTGTGAGGTAAGAACTTGGAGCCTCGAGGTTCAGGAAAGTTCTCTTTTCCCATGAAGTACATTTGGGAAAGAAACCAGTTTTAGGCGATGAAGGCACGTCCTAACAAAAAACGCTCTTGGTGATGGATTAATCAATTGAAAGTTCTGCTGGGCACCGAAAGCATCTCTAGTTACTCTAAATAAAAAAACATAAATTGGGACTGCCTATTGTATCTCACCTAAATTAAAAGCCATTATTTTTATATTTATAATGAAGATTAAAAAAAAAATTGTATATTTTTTTCCTTGCGTATGTATTAAACCGTTATGGACTAAAATAAAACCATTTTTAAGCACGCATATATTAAAATATAAACCATATTTAAAATTTATTTTATTCTTTCTATTTTACCATAAATAATGTCCATTTGGAAGAAAATTGCAAAAATACGAAACTTATTGAATTTTTTTGCGTTTATTGACACATATTTCTTTGATGAAATATATTAGATTTTTTTTTTTTTTTTAAGCATTTGCCGCAATTATAAATTTATTGCCAGTTCACCTACTAAAAGTTTACTAGTCGAACATAACGGCTTCCTTCAAACTGTTAGAGAGTAACTTTATAAAGACTCTCTTGATGAAGATAATAATAAATTATTTAAAACATTATTCTTATGCTTGTTAGGTGATCAAAAGGTATCAATCTTCCTTCAGTATGAATAGGCAATTTAAATTATAAATCGTTATTTCTATATTATATTATAAATTATTATTTATATTTATATTATAAATCATTATTTATTATTAATATTATAAATGTAGTCTGTGCTTTAATACAATCAATAAAATATTTCGAGTTGATTTTTATTTCTAAATTCAATTTGTTGTACAGTAAAAAGTTTTTTGTTTTTTTTTTACAAAAATGTGCCCGTAAACTCTAAAAGAGCTTGCACTGCGTTTATAAAATATAAACATCCACAGTTTGATTCAGGGTTAATTGATCAAAGAATGAAGATAAAATTATTTTAAAAAACAAAAAAGGTAATAGGTATTCATTAGGAAAATGACCGATTTGATGTGCTATGAAAGATTTGAGGTACAGCGATAAACCTAAATACGCTTTTTTGTATTTTGGCACTCAACTTCCAAGCGAATGATACTTACGTTCTATATATTTTCAAGATTATCATCTTTATTATATCTAGCAATGAAGAAGGTCTATATAATGATCCAAAAAGGCGGCATTCATTAAATAGTATTATATTATTACCCTGGCCATCTTCACCTAGAATTAATACTATTCAGTACACAATAATTTCTTGATACTGTGACGGGATTGAGCCTATGGTAGGTTACCACCGCACAGCTGGCAGAGAGCAAAGAGGTTGTGTAAAATGGATTTCCCACTTTCGAAATTATGTCTAATATTTTATTTCTGCTTTAGTTTAATTTGATACGCATTTTCGGTTATTATAAATTTTATATATTATTATTTTACAGTTAGTTTTTCCATATCTTTCATTGGCAAATCCATTAGAAACCTCTCGCCAGCTGTTGTGTTTGGTGAGTGGTAGCGTAGTTGGTTTATGCTGTATATTAAATTTATTTTCTGATTGTTTTATTGATTATACTCGACCTGGAACTTTTTTTTTTTTGCTTATACACCTGCTTGCGATTTGGTATTAAAGAAGTATGGAAAGGATAAGGTATTCTAATTTAAAATCACCCTCATAACATTAAAACACTATTGTATCAGAGTTTATCTTCAATATTAAACCAATAAATGCACTTTAGGCTTGTATAAAGTTCCGAGAGGAAAAACCGTGTCATTACTCAGAGTTAGACCTACCCCTTCCTCTCCGTCCCTAAACAATATTTATTTGGCACATTCCTTTACCAAATAATTAACAACCATCGTCCTTCTTATATCTAAGATCTACTCCAATTCAAGTCCTCTATCCTACAGATCTGCCTCATTTCAACACTCCTTTATTGCCCGATTCACCAGTTTCTGAAATTCTCTCCATCTTAAAATCCGACACGCCACTTTCTTATTTACATTTAAAACCTTCCTATTCCAATTCTTTTTAATAATTCAGTTAGAAGCAGGATAAACATGCATTATGTTATAAGGCTTTGGTATCATTAATATATTAGAGATATTATAACAGCCGTAATTTTTTTTTAGTTGTTTGCAGTATGGATGAATTTAGTTTTTACTTTCTTTTTGTTTCTAGTAACGTAAATTATTACTTTTTTATATATATGTAATTTGATAAATAATTAGATAATTAATGAATTTTTATTTATTTTCTGTAATAGGGCTTTTGGCTACTTTTTTTTTTTATGTTGATCTGGGTTTTTTTTAAAGAGACTTTGTACAAGAATAAAGTTTTTTTTTTTACTAGTTCTATTTTTATTTCACTTCTTAATAGAACATTAATTTTATAAATGTGTGAAATAAAATCAATTAAATTTTTTTTTTATGTTGATAATGATGTTATATTTTAAGGACATATCACTGAATAATATGATTGAAGCATGGAATAGTTAAAGAAATAATTTATGCTTATTTCCTAAAATAATTTTCCAATATGTGAATTTAAAAAATTTTTTGCAAGACTGTACTATGATAAAATATTTTTTTTTTCAATTTGATCAAATAATAGGAGGGAGGTTGGATCAGTAACAACTTGTATCAATGTAATTTGAATACTAAGTAGATAATTAATGATTTTGTATTTATTTTCTGCAATAGGGCTTTTGGCCAGACATAATTTTTTTTTATGTAGATCTGTTATTTTTTTAAGAGACTTTGTACTAGAAGGTGTATGTCATCGTTTTCAAGTCCGTGGAAGAAACTTCACAGCACACACTTTATTAGGTTAACTTTAGATTGTTTATTAAATGAACGTTAAATAAGAAGAGGCGAAGGGGGTCAGAAAAAAAATTATTGATTCTTGCTACGTATTTATAATTTTAGGAGAGAGTGTAAAAGGGATAAAAGGTTCATAACATGATTATTAGGTTGTTTTCTATTTTAGGAGGTTAATAACCTTAAAAAATACAGGTTATTACTATCTTTATATTCATTGTATTTGATTATGTTCGTGCAGCTGTTTGCTACTATCTGTTTCCAATGTTTTTTACTGGAACAAAGTGGAATTAATAAATAAATATTACATTTTGTATTTTTTAAAACCATAATTGGGACAGGTCATTCCACTCGAAATTATAAAACATAAAATTTATTAAAACTATTATTAATTTTATAAATGTGTGAAATAAACAATCAATTAAATTGTTTTTTTTTTTATGTAGATAATGATGTAATATTTCAATGCTATATCACTGAATAATACGATTGAAGCATGGAATAATTAAAGAAATAATTTATACTTATTTCCTAAAATAATTTTTCAATGCGCGAATTTTTAAAAATTTTACAATACTGTAATAAAAATTGTGAAAAAATATATTTTTCTCTTAAGTTGATCGATTGATAGGAGGGAGGTTGGATCAATAAAAGCTTCGAATGCAGCATTTATCATCCATATTACACCTCGAACGACCTGGGAGCCGGAACCTGTCTAAGACCTATCGGAATAAGGTCATGGCTTGAAAAATAAATATATTGGAGGAGGCTTGTACTCCATAATTCTCTTGTATCTTCGATTCCTATTGATGTCTTATTCACACATCCCAGTACCATTCGAGTGCTGTCGAAAATTGGGAATAGTTTGAATGATGTTCCACACAGAACAGGACAAAGTTGTCTTTTATGTGCAATTATTGACTGAAAAGTTAAAAGATGTCCTTGGATTATTGATAATTTAATTTTCAGATTAAATTAGTAAAACTTTAACTTTTATTCTCTCTGGAATCAACTCATTTAATAATGTATCACTTTTAATTTAGATGATCAGAGAAAGCAAAGATTCTAGAGATAAAAATTCTTCATTGCTGCGATTTAAACAGAAAAATTATAATATCTTGCTCTATTGCTGAGGCTCTATAAATTTATATTTATTCAGAAATACAAATATTTCTGAAAAGAAAGAAATATTCAACTTTTTCTTCTAGCTTTTGTTACTTTCCTTACCAAACAAATAAGGAAGGTCAAATTTGGGTCAAATTTTCTATGTGCATTTTTCAACGGATCTATGCATTTCAGAACCCTCTGGGTCCATAAGCGCATTTTCAGCCCTTTCAGCCTGTCTGTTTGTGCAACCATTACATCTTGAGTTGCTTTTTTTTTTTTTTTTTTTTTTTTTTTGCGTTTTGAAGGATTTCGTCCTCTGATGCCTGAGTACTAACAATCTGGTAGATTATTAGTTCAGATTATTCTATCTAAGGCCTAGTCTCATCATGCATTCCTTTATTTCTTTATCACAAATCTTTCTTGGTCTATCTTGTGTTATTCTTCCATCAATTTTCTTCTCATCGTACACTTTTCCCTTGGCAATCTTCTTTCTGGAATTCTTAATAATTTAAAAGTTCATACCAATGCAGCCATTTTTTCTCTATTTTTTTTTCTACTTCCATTTCTTCTCTCAAAGTTTCATGTTTGGCTTATTTCTGCCGCATGTCCTTTTTTTTGAAGATCGCCAATTATGGTCCAGATTCAGGATTATAAAATATCCAACATTACAATATTAAATATTTATAGGCGATCCTAATGGCAGAGTTGCAATAATTCGATAATAAGAAAAAATAGATTTTTTGAAAAAAAAATTGGAGTAAAAAAATATTTATTTTCAGCAGAATTAATTATTTTTTAATATATCGACGTCGTTTTTTGAAAAAGGTCTAAGCGTCAAAAATTCTAAATTTCGGTTTCAACTTATTATGGGATCTAAACACCACCTCTATCGATTCCCACTTACGATGCATCGAGAAAAAAAAATTGGAAATGGTCTAAAAACCGAATATTGATGACTTAAGCACCAAATACTAACGACTCTTAGTAGTCACTCGGGCCTTAACCAGAAGCTAGAAGACTTAAAAATACATTGTAATTATAAAGGTTTTGCCACCTTAATAAACTACAGTATACAATAAAGAATAAAATTAAACAAAAAAAATATATTGTTATTTGGGGAAAAATCGTTTCATGTGTTTCTTGTAAAGTATGCTAAATGGCGCTTACGCCTTTTTCAAAAAACGACGTCGATATATACACGTTTATATATACTTACATCAGCGATCAACTTACACAGACATAAAAACAATCGGATAAGAGATATGTCTACTGCTGACATCCCATTAATAAGAGGAGACTAAAAATATGGTATAATGAATACTGATTTTTTTCATATTGTTTTATTTTTTGAAGAAAACCTCCAAATAAATTGTCTTATTTAATTAAATTGAAAAACTATTTTTTTTCCGTGATAATTAATCCTCAATTTCTGTTATATGTGTCCTGGAATATTTTATTTAAACTCAGTCACTATGTAATAAAAATTGAAAAGAATAAATCTCGCCCCAACTCGACATGAATACGGCCCTTACAAGATGAAAACGTCTCCTAATCGCCATTTGACATCGGCAAAGTAAAGGGCCCGTAGAAAGGAAAAGAAAATATCAGATAGTGAAGAAGTCGACTCGGGCTTATCCCCTTCCAGTCGAGTGGAGTGTAACTGTCTGATACCAAACTGTCGTCTGGGCCCCTTACTCCAAGGGCCTTTAGGCCTATTTCTGTTATATAAAATTTATAGCATACAACGAAGGATTTTCCATTTAGTTATATTTTAAACATATAACAATGTTACATACTAATATTATTTTATAATTATAAGAGACATGTCCCTCAAATACTAGTAAATAACTTTGTGTTGTAAGTTCCGATAACAATAACCAAATAGTTTAATACAGTAACCAAATTTAATAAAGTAATAGTTCTTGTATATTTTTTTTATTGAATGCTCTCGTTATATATATTTATTTATTTATCGCGAAAAAGGCCAGCTAAGGACTAAGGCCTAAGGCCAGATATCACTTCATGGCTTTCATCTTTCTTTCAGCCTACACCTTCTTCATCTTTTTCCCCATTTCCCTTCTACGCTCCTCTGTCCACCTCCTTCCTTCCCCTCTTCTCTTCCTGTCCACCACAAGGACCTTCTATCCATCTACCATCCTTCTGAATTTCTCTCTGTCTTGGTACTCCTCTCTGATCTCTAGTTTCTCTATTTCTGCCTTTATCTGCTCGGATATATATATATATATATATATATATATATATATATATATATATATATAATATATATATAGGCCGTTCTCGTTGATATGCTAGAAGTTATTGCATTATGACTTGTTATAATTTTCATTTGTATTTATTTATTGACTATTCTTTTTTCTTATTCCTTTTTTAATTATCTGTTAACGCATATGTTCCTATTTCATCTACTGTAAGGCTGTGAAGCTGAATATTATTATCATTAATATATATATATTACATTTATATATATATATATATATATATATATATATATATATATATATATATATATATATATATATATATATATATATTATTCAAAATTGGTCAACTTTACTCGCTTACTGTTCTCCCACCGCATGTCCAAATACAAAAATTATTTTTGCAATCTCTAATGGCACACTTTCTCTATTAAATTATACCAATTCTTACTTTATTTATAGAAGCGAAGCTATGAGCATTTAAAAATGACACCAAAAGCCTCTTCATTTTTTTTCGATTCTAACACCCCAGATGGAGGAACGTAATTCCACGTTAAAAACGTCAAACGTTAAATCAAATAATTTAACTGTCGTAAACATCATTTACACGATAATAGAATTTAAAAGTAAGATTTCAGCTTTCTAACTTTACTTATTTAAAGTAGTGTCGTGGACGGCTGGATGGACAACGAATGAATTGCTCAGCGATAAGTCGACAAGTAAGCGTCCAAAACGTAAATGAGGGGATTGTGCAAGGTCGGATGTTGAGGATTTGGGTTTTTGATGGAGCTCAGTAGAGAAAGGAGTGTAGGCAGGGGTGGCTGTTGGTTTATTCGGTATTGAACCACAGGGTCTGCTAATCCTTTGTTTATTCGTTTAAAGTTATTCGGTATTACGGTATAACTTTTCCAACTAAAAAAATAAATAAAAATATACAAACTTTTCTATTTAAAACTCAGAGATCCACAAAGTTGTTTTTTGCAAAAATCTACATAGCGCTGAGTAATTTCGGGCTTCTCCTTCCAGCTATTCTCCTGACTAGTAAAGCCACACGAATCAGTGAGATGGCGAGCTTAAACACCACTACGTTGTTGTACCGGGAATCATTTAGATCCCAAGACCCTACCCGGCCATATTAATATATTTACTCATTTTACATATTTTATTCCAACTATATATATAAAAAAAATCAGCCTGCAACACAAACGTACGTGTTCGCAAAACTAGAAAAGTAGTCGGTCGATTTTGATACAGTTTTCACTATCATTTAGAGAATTTTTTCAGGAAGGTTTATATGCATTGAATGCTTTGAAATGTCCCCTTTAAGGGAATAAATGGGGAGAAATTATTTTGAAAAATAGTTAATTTTTATAATAATTGTCATGACAACTTCATACACGTGAAACCAAGTTCACTATAAAAATATTTTAACAAGAGTTAAATTATAGTGCGAAAGCGTCATTTGTTAATAAAATCGGTAAAAGTATAAAAACGTGAAGCTTTATTGCCGTTTTTTGTCATCATTAAATTTATTATAACTTTGTCCTGTTTCTACAAAACTATTATAACATCCTGTTCCTAGAAAACGTCCAAATGAAATGAAACGAATTCTTAACAATGTAGCCGATTACCGAGAAACCATTACATTGGAATATTTACAGTCAAAATTTTTGTAGGTAACCGATTGCTTCGTTGAAAGTTCTTGTAGCTTCACCCCCTCCCCCAATCCACTAAGAGTTCTAATAATTGAAGCATAGAAATGCAAAAGAATCCAAGTGCCTTTAGAAAATGTTTTCAGAGTTCAAGTTTCAACTTGAAAAATATTAAAGGCTTAATTAAAAAAAAAAACACACTTTTTTTCTGATAACCTATGGTTTTATAAGTAATAAAATCACATTTGTAATAGAACTAACTTTACAATAAAAAAATGATTTTTTTGTAAAAAAAAAAAAAAAAAAAAACCATTCGTCTTTCTTTCATTCAACATAGCCACAGCAAAGCAATTCAGTGTATTGAATTGAATGATGTGTTTCCTCGATGAATATATGTTCGCTATAATACTTTCCCATTCGTTTCATACAGCAATAGTATGATTAAAATATAAATAATGTGTTAAAAATAAAATAAAAACCGAAGTTGAACTTAAATTTATTATTTTGTTTTAAATTTGGAATGTATTTAAGTTAATATATATATATATATATATATATATATATATATATATATATATATATATATATATATATATTTTTACGGGAACGCAGTGCCGTTCAGCTAGTTTTCATATATATTTGGACATTTTGTTTACTATCACCCGTAATAGAATCAGGTTCTTCGATACAATGTGCTTCAGTGATTTAAGGGAAGCGAATTAGACCAATAAGTGATGCGGATACTGATCTCCGACTTGCCCCAAACTGTTTCGACAAGGATTTGAGAAATTTTGCAAGAAACTGAGAGACCCCGAGCTAGCAATGCTCATTTATCTACGGGTTTCACACCCTTTACATGATTAATAATTTATAAGCAATAATTAGATTTTACATATTTACATTGTTCGTTTTATAATAGTAGGAAAAAAATAAAATAAAAACCCACTTAGGAAAAATAATAAAATTATATACGAATAAAAAATTATATATTATTAACAATAAAGTTATTTATTATAAAAATTATGAACAAGGCTGTTAGTTTACAAGTCGGTTTCATGTGATATGTATAGTATTAGTAACTAAACGTGGTCAGTCAAAGGCTGTTTGAAAAAATATATTCCTAAATTAGATTTAGATACCTTTTTTTTTTTCAATTACCTTATTGCTTATAAGTTTTAATAAAAACTATATAAAAAAAAAAATTGCTCTTAATTTTGACCAGGAGGTAAAAAAAGGTTAGTTTTTCTATAAATATAAAAAATTGCTAAATGGAACCAGCTCGACTGTCCAAGTGGTGCGGCCGATGGATTGTTAAACATTTTACACGTTTACACGTTACTAACAACATTTTAAATAATTATTTATAAGTAGTAAGATCGAAAACTCATTAACGTCTTAATATTTGACGAAAATAAGTTATCAGTTAGAAACAGATCTCTTTACCTACAGTCCGTTAATCGAAAGAATGCCGTTGAGTATTGGGACACAACACGAATAAACGAGACAAATCGCACACAAATTCTAGACGAGAATGTCTAAATGGCAAGATAATTTAATATTATTTTATTTTATTTAACTTAATTTAAGTTAAATGGCAATAGGGCCAAGTTAGATTAATAATTCGGCATTCTCTGAGCTAACAGACTATAACTGTCTATGTGTGCAAAGTAAGAATGCACTAATTCCAAGATGCTATACTTCTATGGCGGTCGTTTCAAAACACTTGGAAATCAAAAGCCAACATAATTCATAGACAAATAATTTGTATTTTCTGTACCTATTTTAACAGTAGAGTTTCGAATGGTACAGAGTGTATCATTTTTAATAAATACAAACCAAACGCTAGTGTGTCGTCTCCCAGCAAACTGAACCCAACGCTCGCCATCGCCAGCGAAAAAGTTAAATCAAAAAGATTTGTAGAATTTATTGCGGTTCATTTTTGGAGATCAGGCGTTCTAAGAAAAATTATTTGAGAACAGTATTGATTATTTGTAACATTATAAAACTATTGGTGAAAAATGTACTTCATGAACATTGGTGAAGGCATTTTTCATAAAACAAGATTATTAGCATCAATATGCGTTTCAAATATATTATCTCGAATAATCATGAATTATATAACTACTCCGATTAAAATATATTATATGAAATAATATTTAAAAATCAATTGCGGATAATTCATTCATTCAAATGTTGATCGACCAGGGCAGAAGACTAAAAGCTTGTTAATGAACCCAAAACAGATTGTAACCAAACAGATAAGCCCAAATCCTATAATGAATTCTAAATCAGGTCTAGAATTTGCCTGACACTAAACATATTAGCATGCTCAAGACCTCCATCCGACCAAGGTAAAGCATTTCCATATTTATTGTTTTAGAACTGAACAAATATTAAATTTGTTTTCACACCCACGAGATTCATAGGAGCTGAATGGAACTCACCTCCATGAACAATTCCATCAATTAAAGCTGCAAAAGGATTATACCAATTTCAGAAGAACAACCAATTAGAAACGATTCAAACGAGACCCTTCATACCACTTGAACACGTCAACAAATTTATACAAAACCTGGCAACAACTGACATTCCTGACTTAACGGGGCGAAGACTGAAGAGGAGTTGGATGAGGGACCTCCTAGTAAAACAATATAATTCTGCTGAATGTCCGGAGGATACACCACAGTGTGCTGTCTTCCTCATTCCTATGGATATCAGGTTTATTGCGATATGGCTCATTTAATTATTGTTATATTTTTTAAAGGTGCAAATAAAATTAAGATAAAAACAAAAATTGAATGGGAGCTAACCTTTCACATTTAGAAAAACATAAAGTTCCAATTACTTTAATATTGGTTTGAATTCTTTTAGCAAATAAGCAAGAATAAACAGTAAGTTTCTTTATAATTTTCATGTCGTCCGAAAATGTAAATGAACTGTGATTAATTTCAATGCTAACATGGAAGTTATTAAGATGGATGAAAAGAGAACGGAGAATTTGAAAAAATATAATTTTAAGCCAATCACCTATACTTCATTTGTAGGTTTAAAAATGATCTCATCAAGGAGCTACTGAGCCGTGTGGCAATCAAAAATTAAACATATACAACTATTAATGAATGCACACGATTCGATCCACTTTGTATAAAAAAATTTTTTTTTTCAGTTGACTACATTGGCCGCACGATATGATATCCTTTTAGACTTTTATTGCTTACGGGAGTACCGATAGCCTAGAGAAAGTAACCCGACTTTATGTTGCTACAAACCATGCCTTCCATAGTACAGCCGGATTGTCCATCCTACCGACGTATTTTAAGACACTCGGGTTTAAGGACAGTGAAAAAGCAGTTTAGATCCAGGAATTATGGCTGTTCAGGGTCAACAGGCGCAAGGAGGCATATCTCTTCCTCCAGAGAAGAATATCCTTTGACCAAGCCTGCGGGCAGTTATTTAACATACTCGAAAGCCACAACGCGATTCAGGCCGATTAAGGCAGAGTCATCACTTCTACACCAGGTGAGTTTACTCCAGTAGACTGACGAATCTCACTTACCCGGTGTGGGATTAAATGTCTGAGGAATTCCGGGACCAGGTTTGGAACTCAAAACCTGTGTAAGTAGGTAAATTAAAGCACGATAACACTTTCTGTCAAGCAGACTCCTCAGAAAAAAAGTATAAAAATAAGAGTAATATGGAAGAAATCAAGTGAGTCTTTGATTTGACTTCATAGAACTGAATATTGAAAATAACTCCTTCTTCTTCTTCCGTGGCGCTACAGACCGGTGTGGTCCCCGGCCTCCTCAATGAGTCTTCGCCAGCTGGCTCGCTCTTGTGCGGCTGTTTTCCAGTTTCGTACATTCAGTAGGGTCAAAGCGTCCTTAGCAACAGCGTCCTCCTATCTGAGTCTTGGTCTGCCTCTACCTCTGGAGCAGTCCAGCCTACCCTCCAATAACTTCTTGGAAATCTGGATTCCCTCATTCTGGCGACATGGCCGGCCCACCTCAATCTTTCTAACTTGATGGTCCGTAGTACGTTTGCTTCAACGTAGAGCTCGTATACTTCATTATTATGCCGTCTTCTCCACTGGTCTCCTTATTCTAATAGGCCCAAAAAATCCTCCGTAATATTTTTCTTTCGAAAATAAGGATTTCTTTTTCTTCTTTGGCTGTCAAAGTCCTTGTTTCGGATCCATAAGTAAGGACCGGCCTGATGAGCGTTTTGTAAATTAGGCACTTGGTTCGTCGAGAGATTATGGGCTTACCGAGATGATTCCTTAGCCATCATCAGTCTCTGGCTTGATTCCATCATAATCTTATTTGTAGAGCAAACAACAGATCCTAAGTACTTGAACTGGTCTACGCTCTGGAAGCTGAACGAACCAACAACTAAGGGTTCTTTTGACGCATTTCTGCCACTCTGGCCAACTCTCATGTACTTAGTCTTTTCTCCATTTATAGTCAGGCCCATGTCTGCAGCGGTTTCTATGAGTTTCAGAAAATAATTTCACACAAATATAATAAAATTAAATAGACTAGAAGGTGATAATACAAAGTATAAAGTTAAAATAATCTAATATATTTCTTAATCTGTGTGATTTTATTTTCAATATTAAGATTTACCCAATCAGATGTCAGATGTACTTAATTTCTTCAACATTACTCCGAATTTTTATTTTGTACACTTTCTTTATATTCATTTATATGATTCTTATCTCGTTTTTGTGACCTGAAGAAGACCTAGAAAGTGAATCTAAACGTCGACATCCATTAAAGAGTTTCATACAATTTTGTGTTTAATTTCAAATACTAATTATAATAAAAATATATTTTACATGATAACCTTCCTCTCTCACTTACTTATTATATTCCACACATAAATTCTATAATCCCACAACTACAGGAAGTTCAAAATTTTGCTCTTGCAGTGAGAGACATAATTATTTTTATTCTGTAATAATGGTTGTGGAAGTTTAAATTATAACCTATTACAGTTAAAAGCATATGCGAGAAGTTTATATTCCCCCACCTTATCCGCAATGAATTCTTCTAGCTACATACTTATCAGTATCTCATACTAAGTTATAAGGTAGGGGTGCCCAAACTTTTTATAACGCATGCCACGACAAAGGGTCCTCCATGTTGTGGCGTGCGATAACTGTACCCCTCTCCTTCCTCTATACTCTTCACAATAATTATTACTATATACTAGAGGCGGTTGTATTTAAAAAATTGTTTCCCCTGTTGAAACATAACAGTACGCAAGATTAATCCAAGGTACGTTACAATTATCAATATAAGTTTTACTGATAAAAACTAAACCAGTTCCGAGATAAGAGCTAATAGACCTCTGCTAAGTTAGGCCGAGATCGAGAACGAGATAAGAGTATCCAGGGGTCGTAATGGCCCCTACAAGAGTGCCTTTATTGTAGTAACTTGGCCCGCACCAATATGTATTTCGATTCGCTCGAGCCAATAAGCCACTGTCTAAGGCCGGAACTAACTGTTTTAATTACCTGTCGTTCCGTCGAAAGGGAAAATTGGATATTAATTATCCAACGGTGGGCTCATTAAGATTGGATGGTGTTTGGCCATTCACGAGATTAAAGATAATTACACCAGTCCAATCGGAGCTCCATTGAAATGAACTTCAATATTTAACATGTTCATAATTCCAACATCTGCAGATTATTTGTAACTACCTATTAGTTAATGATTGACACGAGACCTTTTTTTTTTTAAAAGAAGGGGAATCCTAGGCTAAGAAATGAAAGTAAAAAAATCATATTCATCTTTAAAAAATTTCATGAAGGAATGAGATGGTCCGGGAGGGGGTAAAAAAAAAAAAAAATGGATCACAAATTGTAAAAAGTACTTATTAGAAACGGACGTTTTGACCCACTTTGCAGGTCTGAGAAAAAAGAAAAACAGTTTTCTAATTATGTCTTTTTACTTATTTACTTTGTGCATTTTAATATCATTTACTGTATATATAGACGTCGTTTTTTAAAAAAAAGTCTTTAGCGCCAAAAATTCAAATATAGGTTTCAATTGATTTTGGGACTTAAACCCTATCTCTATCGATTCACGCTCGCGATATATCTAAAAAAAATATTGGAAATGGTCTAAAAATCGAATATTGATGGCGTAAGCACCAAATACTAACGACTTTCAGTCGTCACTCTGGCCTTTACCAGTGCTAGAATCCTTTAAGTTATATTGTAATTATAAAGGTTTTGCCAGATTAATATATACAATAAAGACTACAATTTAAAAAAAATATATTGTTATTTAGGGAAAATTTGTTTCATATGTTTCCTGTAAAGTTTGCTAAATGGCGCTTCCGCCTTTTTCAAAAAACGATGTCATTATTTTTTATTTTTGTATCTTGTTTATTCATCCCTTATAAAGAACTGCAAAGTGGGTCGAAACGTCGGTTTCTAATAAATAGTTTTTACTATTTGTGATACATTTTTTTTTACCCCCTCTCCGATGATCTCATTCCTTCATAAAAGTTTTATGGTCATCTATTGATTATTCAATTTTTAAAAATGAAAAAAAAAAAAAAATTTTGAAATCAATTGAATTTTTTTTATCTGTTTATAAAATCCATCTCATTGGTTAAAGTATTGTGACAGGAGCGCTACTAGGACCGGAGAAAAAAAAATTGAAATTTGAAAAAATAAGGCATTTTTTTCCTTTTATTATCGAGGTCATAAAAAATCACCTGTAGACAATTTTTATTTAGAAAACTTTATTAGGAAATCTGTCATGTACCTGAGAAAAAGATAAATAAAAAGTTGCATTTTCATCCTCTCCCACCTCTCCGCCTGTACCTACTCGGGGAGAGGTCACCTTAACCTGATTTTTTAGTCACTATAAATTATCTTTTTTTTTTTTTTTATATAACCTGTAAAATTTGATTATTTTGATTTTAAAAGTCTTTAAGTTATTATTATTTTTTTTTTACCTTCAACACAAGCAGTTAAACATAGGACGAGAAACTATAATTAATCCTTTGGTTATAGATTCCAAAAATCCAGCCAGTGCAAATGTGAGAATCTGCGATGCCCCAAAGTATTCTACAAAGGGTGCAATAATACAAAGATGTTAAGTTCAACAAGAATGTGGGAATAAATTATCAAAAATATGAAGTGACAAAACATCTATAGTGTACAATGTAGTGCTAAATCTTCATTGCGTAGTACCTAAGTGTATAAATAATCGATTTAATGATTTCTAGTATAGTTATAATTACATATTATTAGCATAATTATATTATTATTAGTATAACTATATTTATAATCGTTCGATAAGATATTTTATTATCTAAACAAAATAAATTTTATATGGTAGATTTTTTTAAAAATTATTTCAACCTTAACTGTCAAAAAAACTCCTCATTCATTATATTTTTGAATGTATAGAAATAATAATAAAAACATATCAAATCTAAATTGAGAATGTGTTCACAATAGAATCTGGAAATGAAGAGGATACATTATAAGAAATAATGATGAACGATGGACCGAAAATATCTTAGAACGGTGCCCAAGAGAATGGAGGAAGCGAAGAAGAAACCGCCCTAAACTAACTTAATCTCAAATTAAGTCTTGGTTACGAATGATTACAAAAATTAAAAATGGAAAGATACTTATCAAAAATATAATACCATAAAAATACCTTTAGATTTATTATTTTTTTTTTTTTGGGGGGGTGGGGAGGACTAACATCGAGAGTCTGTGGATGGAGAGAGCTCATAAAGGAGGGAAGGGTCCTTCAACAAGGACAATCATGTATTTAGGGAGAAAATTTTATTTTTTTTTTAGGCAGGCTTACATTTAGTAGCTGAAGTATGTAGTTTTTAACCCATCATTCAGATAGACTCCCTCAACTGTATTTATTTATTCTTTGTATTGTTAGAAAATGATATTTTAAGTACAGTGAAGAAAAAGTTAAAAAATGTAGCCATTACACAATATAATTTCATTATAATAATGTGTTTTCCTTGCGAGGCGTCGATTCACGAGAAAAGCGAATACGGACATTCGATGCAAAATTATCGCCACTATTTAACTTGAAAGTTACAACAGATTTCATTATAGTCCTACATTAACAAAGCTATTTTTGTTATGCATTATGATTTAAAAAGAGAACATCTTGTTAAATTGTTTAATTATTTGGTTCAGATCATCAACAAAAAGACAAATGAACCAATGTAAGAAAAATTAATATCTTTTTTTTTTTTTTTTTTTTGCGTGGAGGGGCGTCAGCCTAAAAGCCATCTAAAAGGGATTACTGTATATATAAAACGAAATTTAAATAAATATTTGAAATTTCATAAAATGTAAATAAACATTTTTAAATTTAAAATAACCTTATACAAGCCAATTTATAATGAATCGTCTATGGGGTAGACATTTATTTGAAGAAACACGGAAACACAATTTTTTTTTTAGCAATATATTTATGAAGTAAATATATTTTTTCAAAATCAAACCGAGGTTATATATTACAGATAAGGAGGTAAAATATATTTGAAATAAGTTAGAGGTGGCAGAGAGACACGGACGTCGTTAGAAGGCGAGACCAGCCCCAGGATGTGAGAGGGAATCCCATCCGCTGAGTCCTTCGGGATCATCTAGCCTTATGTTTATCGACTCGGGGGCTATCTACTTTCAGGGATCTTTTGAGAAAAGAAAACACAACCGAGAACCCCCTTCATGCACACAAATTGAACCCGGCTTTTTGAAACATTGGACTAAAACTATATATATGCATATGTATGTATATATATATATATATATATATATATATATATATATATATATATATATATATATAAACACACTCACACACGTACCACCGCTCATGGAAGTATGAACACCTTAACAAAGTCAGTTATACAGTGAATAACTAAAATTTTCATAATAAATGCCTCATAGAACCTTTTACTAGCTCATTAGGCAATATTATTATTATTTTGAATGAAAATAATTAAGTCACTTTAATAGCTTTTTATCACAAGGATTAGTTGGGTCGCAAGTATACCACTAAGGTCCCGAGAATTTTTTTTATATAACTACAGTAGAGCATCGATTATCCGAACTAATGTAGTTAGTGGTGGTTCGGATAATCAAAAGTTCGGATAATCGAAATTCACGTACTTGCACACACACACACGCACGCACGCTCGCAGGCACGCACGCTCGCAGGCACGCACTCACGCACGCACGCATGCGCGCACACACACACACATACTATATGTAAATTAATTTATTTTTTATTTATAATAAGGAAAAGGAAGATCTAAAACAACAACTTTGTAAAAAAAAACATGTTTGTTTATTTATAGAAATATAGTATGTATGTGCTTAGTGAAAAACCAGTGTCATAAAGTACATATAAATTGTTTAACTTAGTCACATGTACATAATGAAATGAACAAAAATATGTATTTACGTGTATGCAAAAAAATAAACAAAGTGTATCTAATCAAAGCTTTATCAAAATTAATGCTGTGGCATATAAAATGCCATGATCAAGTTAATTAAAATTACACACATAAAAAAAAAAATAGAGTTCCGATAATCGAACGTTCGGATAATCGACGCTGCACTGTCTTAATATATTATATCAATAATTAAAACAATTACAAATAATCCATATTAGTTTTCTAAAACAAATTTATGTTTCTATTTTATTTTCACTCATGGTTTATTATTCCATTTATAAAAAAAATTAATTAATATATTAAGTGGGGTGCTACGAATTTAGTTTAATATTAATTAATGAGCCACCGGACCAAAAAGTTTGAGAATCATTTTTTTAAACATTACAGAATATATATATTTTTTTTCAGAAATATGTCTCAAACAAATATCTACAAGTTCGTTTTTTAAAACTAAGGAATTAAATTACAATTTTCTGTCGTATTTTTCTCGAAAATAAGAGACTAGTGGACTGTATGGAATGTCATCAGTGGGTGCATTTTTTATTCATATCATATATATATATATATATATGTATATATATATATATATATATATATATATATATATATATATATATATATACGATATATATATTGCCGCTACACTTGGGCACTCCCTTTGGATGAAATGAGCTGAAAGTATGTAGTGTTGTATCCTATGCAGAACAATACCATCAAAGTGGGGGTAAATTTTCGTCAGTACTTCGGTAGGCTTAATCGAAATTTCGCTGTTTTTAAACTAGTTTGTGAATTGAGTTGGCGTTAGAAAAGTGCCTTTTGGGGATCTCAACTTTTTTTCTTTAAAAAATTACGCGTTCGCACTAAAAGTTAATAAATAAGAAAAAAAACATAGAGAAAAAAAAAACAAGATCATCCGGAGGTGACCTGTAACTTTGATGCGAAATCCCAACAAAATTTGCTAAGTAGTTTCGGAGAAAAGCCACACGGACGAACAGATTTTTATTTAAATTCGATTTTAGGGTTCTACGAATCTTGAAATGTAAATCCTAAAATATTGAGAGAGGATAAAATTGTTTTTCTTGGTCGATTTCAAAAGTTAATTATTGTTAACAACCAAATTTCCCCTTCAGGTCAAATTAGTAGACGTAATTACGAAATATTTAGAATTGAATCTAATTAAAATTTACCTATATATATATATATATATATATATATATATATATATATATATATATAAATATATATATATACATATACATATATTGGGGGAGGGGAGAAGGAAAAGTGTGTGACCTTAGTGGTGCTGAGTGAGCTCTGGGTATTGAGCTAGAGAGTTAGCCTTTTCGTCCGTTGGTGGCCAATATTGGAAGAACATGACACAATCCAATAGCCGAATATTAAACTGTCTCTTTTCCTTATTTTTTCATCTTGGAAAAATAATTTCTAGGCAATCTTATATTATTTATTCTACAATCAGATTATTATATAAGGAAATACAATGAATAATATAGGATGTGAACAATACCTTGGTTTGCTACCTTTTAATCCATAAGAGCATTATTAAAAATATCTGGTGTGGGACACCCCATGACTTCCTTGTAACTATAAATCGGTGGCTCAAAAAGTGACACTGAATTTGGTTACTAGTTTCAGTACCTCAAAAACGACACTCGGCGTCACGACGTCCATCTATTGACACATACACACACACAAGCCTTTTTCTTGAGGTCTTATTCCGTTTTCCTTCAGTTGGTAACAAGTTCGCAAGAGATTTCTTCGTATTCCTTGACAACATTAGAACTGTCTATGTCACTAGATAAAGCGTTGGAAATCGACGGTTTCAATATTTTAAGCCGAAGAAACGACTAAACTATATCTTATTTTTCTACTGCAGACTTGTTCAGCTCACAAATGGGGAGGAAAAAAATATTTTACACTCAATTTTAACCAAAATTTATTATTTTATTTATATTAGTATGCAACTTTTAAATTCCAAATTTGAGAAGTTTTGCATTATATTTTAATATAATTTTTGTTGAAAATCAGTAATGACCTTCAAGTAAAGTATCAATTCCGGTAATCATGCAGTGGCCAAAAAGGGAGATTCACAACTAGGTTATATAATAATCCTAAATACAAAATCTTAACTATCTACGGCTAACCGTTTTTGAGTTATGCAAGATACATACGAACGTACGTCCAGACGTCACGACGAAACTAGTCAAAATGGATTCAGGGATGATCAAAATGGATATTTCCGTTGAAATGTGAAAACCGAAAATTTTCACGATTACAATACTTCCTTTACTGCGTGCGAGGAAGTAAAAACAATTGTGTTTATCAAATATTTTTAGTTTCCTATGGTTTCGATGTACATTTTAAATTCAGCCTTCAAGTCAAGAAGAACGATGTATGTATAGGGATTTTTTAATCCCGATCTAAGATGGCAATCGATTTGATGGAAAGTATCATCAATAATCTGAACACACTCATTCCTAACATCATTTTTGAGCAAAAGTTTTTTAAATTCGATTTTTCGGCATTTTGTACTGCATTAAAGAGCAGATTTCAGATTTTTTCGCGAGGTCTAATGTTCACCGAATTGCTATTACTAACAGTTTAGTAAATAGTAGACTTCGCGAACCAATTTTGCATTTTTATTTTAATTTGCATCCATCTATTCCAATAACAATGAAAATCTGATAAAGACGGATGTGACTATACATAAGCCTCTGTCACCTAAGTTCACATTATCCTCTAGATAATTTTAGAGATATCAGAGAATATTTACAAATAATCTCAGAACCCATAATAGAATTGGCCCGCCCTTTGGATGGACTCACATTCGAATGATATTTGAAAGTTATATGATTATCATTATATAAATGTTTGTAATTATTCTAAGAGATCTACAAAGTAAATCAGGATTAGTATTAATTAGTAATTTTTCTATTTAAAGTTGCAATAATAAACAATGTTTCGGTCCTTAGTAATTAGATACATATTGGAGCCATAGTTAATTTTTGTAAGACAAATACGGATTTCTAATGACGAGTTTATTTTTAATAGTATTGCGAAATGAGGTAGATATTAATTAATCATATTGCATTTTAAAAATTTCAATTTCAAAAAATTAATTATCATAATTATATAAGTACGAGGATCCATATATCAGCTATATTCTATTCTTATAGGAAGATCTCCCGGACTACATACCAAGGAGGAGCAAGTAGCGAAGACAGCAGATTATTAAAAGCAGGAAATAGTTTCAAGTAAAATAAGCAAACGCTAGAAACGAAAACAACCAGATGTTTGTGTTAACTTAAAACAACAAGCAAAGTAATTCAAAGAAAATCTCATGGAAATCGAGCTCAAGGAAGAGACGAAATTCACATAATGTTGCTATAACAATATCCAAGAAGAAGGGTACTTCATTTACTTAATATTTTATAGCTCTTTCATTAGAATGAGATATTTTCCTAAAAGCATAGTAATTTGATATTCCTATAACTTTAACCCGGAAAGACTGGAAATTCTTCTTTTCTTTATTCACAACTTATTTTTCTAACTCATATGAAAAGTCCACAGAAGAAAATGGGAGAGACCCGTAATGCATTTCGAGAAAATCGAGTTTTAAAGTTTGGAGTTCTTACTTTCTTCGGTATATGAGCATAAATAATAAACCGACCGGTTTCTTTTTACCGGATAATTCTGCTGAACGATATGAACATATTTATGTGTATAATTCCATTTCGGAAAAAAATGTCTCTCCCTCATTCTTCCGTTGACTCATAATATGGTTCCATCATTCGTTAAATCATTCCCAAACAACCAAAAGAACATACTGGTATTAAATCATATTTGCCCTCAGATCACCTAATAGTGAAGCAGAAGCAGATCCAGGATTTGATTTTGAGGGGGCTATCACCAAGGGTCTGAGGATAGAAATATATCATAGCAACAGCGGATCCAAATTTTTGAAGGACTCTGATCAAAACTGAGTTTGTTTTGTTTTTTTCAAAATTTGATGGAGTGAACTTGAATCATTAGAAATTCAGTTATTAAGGAAGAAGTTGGTCAATGATAAACACAGTAATAAGTATAAATTATTTATTCCATGTCAACGTATCGGCCTAAGTTTTAGGCCATCATCAGTGCTAAAAGAAAAAAAAATAATAATATTCAAAACGACAGAGGCAGTACTAAAATAAAAAGTTGAATACAAAGTTTTGAATGAAAAATATGACAAGCATGATAAAAATATATGAAGTATAAAAAGAAAAAATATGTTCATATATATATATATATATATATATATATATATATATATATATATATATATATATATATATATATATATATGTATAAATTATAAAAGGGGATCGGGGTGGCCGAGCGGGTTAACGCACCACAAACCTAAAGGTTGTGAGTTCGAATCCCGGTACCGGTATGAATTTAATTTAACTGAATAAAATAATTCAAGCAATTTATTCCCCTCCCCCGGGTATGTGAGGCCCGTCAGCCTACTTGGAGGCAACTCACAAAGGCCGGGCGTAGGAGTGCCAACCGAAAAAAAAAAAAAAAAAATATATATATACATATATATATATATATATATATATATATATATATATATATATATTGTATGAATATATTTATTATATTATATTTATTATATTATATTTATTATATATTATAATATATATATTTAATAATGAAAAATTAAATTATGCGAAAAAAGCGAAGGAAAGATAATGAATTACATGAAAAAAAAAAAGCATATTACACATGATATAATAAAATATATGAAAACTATTAATTGAAAGGACTACTATATGGATGATTTGGAAGTATGTATATGTAGCGAGATAATTATGATATTATAAGTTTTGCAAAAGATTTCAATGATTTTATGTTGAAAAGCAAAAAAAATAAAATATCTGATGTGGACAACAAACATTTATTTATTTATTTATTTTTATATAGATGATATAATAAACCTTAGAAGTAAATCAAATCGAACCTTGAAAATATCTGATGTGGACAATACATGACTTCCTTGTACTCCTATTAAACTATAAAGCCGTGGCTCAAAAAGTGATCCTGAATTTGGTTACTAATTTTCGAAGATTGCAGTATCTCAAAAACGACTCTCGGCGTCGTGAAATCGATCTATTGACACAACCACACACACACACACAGACATACTCTTATTTCTGAAGGTCTCATTCCGTTATTATCGTTATAATTTTTCGTTTTCTTTCAGTAGGTTTCCAAGAGATTTCTTCGTGTTCTGTGACAACATTAGAACTCTCAATATAAAAAAAAAAAAAAAAAAAAAATTAGCCTCCTTCCTCAAAATTTGAGGTTTTACGTTTCAAGATACTTTGAATCCAAAAATCGAATAAATTCCGTGGCTTTTTCCCGAGATTACTTGACCTTTTTTTCTATATAGAAAAGTAGTTTTATTCAGAGAACCTTGATAGATTTTTAAAAAAATATTCCAATATGAAAACGAGGTCATTTTTCGAGTTTACTGATTCGCAAACCAAAACGTTTCTTCGAACAAGGGATAACAAACCTTGTTGGGCTTTGAGAGAAATGTATTGAAGCTAGCGGTAGCTATTTTAAATAAAAATAATATTGTCAAAGTTTGTTTGTCCTTCATTCCTCTCACATCTTAGGAACTGGCATTTAACGTGTTCCAACCTAATAAACTAAGTACGATCGTATCATAAAGTAAATAGAAGAAGGAAAACATGCATTATAAAAACGTAACAAATCAATAGAAAAAGGAAGTCTTGAAATAGAAACTAATATGTTTGACTGACATTCAATTTTCGCGACCTATATCAGAAAAAAGTTTATGCACTTGACAACTGAATTTATATCAGGTTGTAAACAAAATTTGAGCGTGTTATTTTAGCTCCTAAAAGTTCTTCCTAAGCCAAAATAAGTGACTTTATAAAATTTTCTCATTTAATATGGTTAAGCATACCCATCTATTTGATATTCACCTTATACAAATTTTAGAGAAAGATTTAACTGATTTTTGTAGAACTTACACAATTGTAGAGATTTACAACAAAAATATCTGATGTGGACAACACATGACTTCCTTGTACGCCTATTAAACTATAAATCGGTGGCTCAAAAAGTGATCCTGAATTTGGTTACTAGTTTCTGAAGATCGCAGTATCTCAAAAACAACACTCGGCGTCGCGACATCCATCTATTGACACACACAAACAAATAGGAAGGAAAACCAGTATTTTACACTAAATTTTAACACTTAAAACAAGTAATAAAAATGTTTAATTGGACTGGAAAAAAAAAATTGCCTTTGTAGCCTTGTATGTAAGCTTATTATGACCTTCAAGTAAAGTACCGTTTTCGGCTCCCCAATTTTAACCAAAATATAGTAAATACATTCGCATCAATATAAAAGTCCTATTTACCAAATTTGAGATGTTTTACATTATATTTTAATATAATTTTTGATGAAAGTCTAATATGACCTTAAAGTAAAGTACCGCTTTCGGTTTTCCAATTTAGACCAAAATTTAGTATGTTATTTAAATCAATATATAAGTTATAAATATTATAACTATTAAGTTAGTAGATAACTTATAAGTAGATAACTAATAAGTTACTATTAAGTAACTTATAACTATAAGTTATAATATTATAATATTAAGTTATAAATAAATATTACAAATACCAAATTTGAGAAGTTTTGCAAAGTATTTTAATATAATTTTTAATGGAAATCAATTATGACCTTCAAGTAAAGTACCACTTCCGGTGGTTAAGGGAGGTTCACAACTAGATTTTACAACAATCCTAAATACTAAATTTCAACTTTCTACGACAAACCGTTTTTGATTTATGCGAAATACGTACGAACGTACGTACAGACGCCACGACGAAACTAGTCAAAATGGATTCAGGGATGGTCAAAATGGATATTTCCGTTGAAATCTGAAAACCGAAAATTTTCGCGATTACAATACTTAGTACAAGGAAGTAAAAAATAAATAAACAAATATAAAATAATACAAAATCTGGTGCGGTGGGTGTATCACACAAGCTTTCACTTGCCACCCTAGTATGAGCAAAAATTAATTTCTGCTTAAGTAGAGCAGGTGAAATTCAAACAATTTTCATTTAGGTTCCATAGCAATTCCATTCAGTTTCCATTAAATAATATACAAGTAAAAACTATTAACAACAATCACACAAGTTTATGAGTTTTTCGTCAATCTCTGTAGAAAATACGACTTTCTACGTAAGATAATAATCTTCAAAAATCTTCAGTTTTCCAACGGTATATTTCACAGGACAACAGTGATTCTTTATTACTAACAACGAGACAGGTTAATTATTTTCAATAAACAAAAGTAAAGGTGCCTTGGAAGAAGCCATCTTAAAAATAAGGCATTTAAACCCTATCAGACTATTTCAATGTGAATAAGACCTAGCTGATACTAAACACCATTTGTACATTACTGTAACGAGTTTGATCAAAATCCTGTGAGCTGTTTTGGGGAAATTTGTTAAAAAAGTGTAAAATCGATATAATCATTCAAGGCTACCTCAAACGAGTGATTTCAGTTCGTACAACTTTTAGTTTTTGAGCTAGGCTATTCACATACATACAAGTTCTATTCCTTCTTTACTGAAAATATATTTTTTTATCAATTCTAAGATAAAATTGCATTGAAACGTATTTTCAAAAAACTTTCAAATTCAATTCAGGAAAACAGAAATGTTAGGAAACTAAAAATTTTATAGAAATAATAATTTCAAAAGAAAAATTCGCTCCTTTGCATTTTGCACTCTTCGTCGTTTCTTGAATTACATCACTCAAAATATGGCTGTTTCAACTTAATTTAAAAAAAAAAATAAGTATATTTGTAAAGTACTTTTCATTTCGATAGCGTCATATCTTTAACTTCAAACCTGATCTACTGAGAGCGCTTTTCATATAGATGTACTAACTCAAAAAGAATTCATTATAACCACATAAGAGATTTATCTTTAATTAAACCTTTAAATCAATATCTTGTACATGAAAATTTAAAAATAATTTAAATCAGGCTTTCAAATCTTCTTCTCCCTTTATAATGATACCTTGAAAAATTTCAAAGTTGTGATCCAGAAATATTCCAATTTTGAGTCAGAATGCTCTTCTTGGAATGGAGCGAATTGTTAAATTTCAAAACTTTAACTTAAACCTTTAAAATATAAATCACAGAAGCTTTTCAAAGAAATTCATTTCTGTTTTGGAAACTTTAAATGCATTGTTTAAATAAGCAAGAAGATAAAAAAAATATATTATTGTTTCTAATTAAAAGCATTATTTAAGAATTTTTTTTTAATCCGGATTATTATTTTAATATCATTTTTGGATTGAACGGTGCGAACCCCATGCTTTTCTAAGCACAGTACATTGTTATAATTTGAATGAAAAATGTGTACCATGCGTATTCCAAGGTCCATAGAATTTGTTTGGAGCATAATTTCCTAGTCACTCCACTAAAACAAAACAAAAATGAAATCTTAATTTCCATGTGGAGAAGATTATAAACCAAAAAAACCAATTAAAAATTTTAGTATAAAATTATATGGAAAAAAAAACGTTCATTTTAGTTCTGTTGAGTTTCTATATCACATGGTAATTTATCATCAAATCCACTTTAATCTAGAACAATTGAATGAAGGGATTCTCAAACAATTTTCATAAATCAGACCAAGCAAATAATGTAAATTTCAATCAACAACATAGCTCATATTTCTTTATTAATCGAAAAAAACTTCATTCAGAAGATGTAATATATCAGATATAAAATGATACAAAATTTCATTTAAATGGCTTAAGCCGTTTTTGAGAAAAATGAACTTTTCTTTACTAGTAAAAACCCTCCGTCAGCGATCCCCTTGAGTAGCGGCTAGAACGTAACAACAGACGAACTTTTTTAAAACTTATTTCATGATTGCTCAACAAATTATTTAATACATTTAAAAATTAAAGGACTCAATTAAAGACAAGCCATATTTGGAAAATAATTGATACTGTACGGCGACACTCCAATGAAATGATGATTGAGATTTTCGGTCCAGTAATTTTTAAACTCGGCGTCAAAGGAAATTAATTAATTTAGTAAATTTTCTTTCCATACAAAACTCGGTAGGTGTTTAAAAACTCAATGGTCTGTAACAATCGCTTTATCTCCATGAAAAAGACTACCTGAATGTAATCACCTCGTTTTACATTAAACCTTTACTGAATTCTTATTTTCTTAAATTCAATTTACAAACGTACCTACCTCTTTGTTCTTCTGAAATCGTTCTCCAAGCGAATGCCAAACGGAGAAAATTAAATAACAGTTCACTAACAAACTGAAACGGTTACATACAAAATAACCAGAAAAAGAAGATATCAGAGGAAATAAGATTTAAAAATGAAATCTTCTGATAGTAGACAATAAAAAATACAATGTACTTCTGAAAATATAATAGAATTTCTTAGAAAATATGAAATAAAGAAAGAAATGACTAAAGAGACATAATTAAATCGATAGATGGAGTATTATTTTATGATTACATTAAAACTATTATATAAATATATTTAGTTAAACAGAAATTAAACAAAATAATTAGAAAATTATTGAAAAATTCCATAAACAAATCCTTAAAGTTTCTCAAACAGCAGTAAATCAACTAATCATTCAACGTTTCGTCAGTTCAGGCATCATCAGGACAAAAAAGAAGAAGATCTCATAAATGTAGAAAATATTATAAAAGACCATGAAATTAAATTACATTTTAAATTTATCTAAAAAGTACATATTTAAGAGCGTTTTTTTTTTGTTTTTTTTCACGCGGTCCAATAAATATCTGAATCGGATCCGACAAAACGAAGAAACCTTTTGGCACAAATGGAAAAAAAAATGAATTAACAATGAAATAGTCATATACCAAACACAAACAAACATTTTTACTTGATACGATTCACCAAATCAAAACGATTTGTAACCGGAAGGTTATGGATTCTCCTTTAAATTTGCCTGTTTATTCTATATGACCATGTTGTTAAATGTTATATGTATAAAATATATGTATGGGAACAAAACGGGAAATGTAACGCATGCAATTGGTCAGTGGGTGGAAGACGAGCTGGCAAAAAATAGCAGGTAAAAGTAAATTAACAAAGTTGTTTTCTTTTCCTGCGTCCCGTGTTTCGGTATAAAAGCACGGTTTTAGTAACACGGAATCAACCCTGGAAAAAACTTTTAAAAAATAAAGAGATTTATTTCACGTACAATAGTACAATACGATAACTAACTGAAAAGAATAAGGGGAATTACATAATAGTTAAAACATTTTAGCATTATTAAAGAAATTGGTAGCATTAATATAGTACGCCAAGAAAGTATTGAATAATAAAGTTAAATTAAAAATTAAAGTATTAAATAATTTAAAGCAATTATAACAAATATATACAGGTATTATATTACAATTACGTTTTTACTTCCTTGTACGAAGTAAAGGAAGTATTGTAATCGCGAAAATTTTCGGTTTCCAGATTTTGAAGGAAATATCCATTTTAACCATCCCTGAATCCATTTTGACTAGTTTCGTCGTGGCGTCTGTACGTACGTACGTTCGTATCTCGCATGACTCAAAAACGGTTAACAATAGAAAGTTGAAATTTTGTATTTAGAATTGTTGTAAAATCTAGTTGTGAACCTCCATTTTGGTCACTGCATGATCACCGGAAGTGGTATTTTGCTTGAAGGTCATAATTGATTTCCATCAAAAATTATATTAAAATACTATGAAAAACTTCTCAAATTTAGTATTTATAACTTATATATTGATTAAAATAACAAACTAGATTTTGGTCTAAATTGAAAAATCGGAAGTGGTAGTTTACTTGAAGGTCATATTAGACTTTCATCAAAAGTTATATTAAAATATAATGTAAAATATCTTAAATTTAGTAAATAGGACTTTTATATCGATATGAATGTATTTACTAGATTTTTGTCAAAAATTGGTGAGCCGAAAACGGTACTTTACTTGAAGGTCATAATGAATACATCAAAAATTATATTAAAATTAAATATAGAAATCATATGTTTCGGTAATAAAGGTTACAAACGCAATTTGGCTTCCAATCCAATTAAACATTTTTATTACTTGTTTTAAGTGTTAAAATGGAGTGTAAAATACTGGTTTTCCTCCCCATTTGTGAGATGAGCATGTTAGCAGCAGGAGAATAAGATATAAGTTGAGTGGGTTATTACGCTTAAAATGTCCAAACTGTCGATTTCCAATGTTTTATCAAGTGACATAGACAGTTCTAATGTTGTCAGAGAACACGAACAAATCTCTTAGGAACTTGTTACCTACTGAAAGAAAACAACATATAACAACGGAACGAGACCTCCAGAAACAAGAGTATATAAGTGTGTGTGTGTGTCAATCATCGCAAACTAGTATCCAAATTGGGGATCACTTTTTGAGCCACCTATTTATAGTTTAATAGGCGTACAAGGAAGTCATGTGTTGTCCACATCAGATATTTTCATGTTTCGATTTGATTTACTTTTAAGGTTTATTATATCATCTATATAAAAAAATGAAATAAATATGTGCCATGAAATTCGTTTACAAAGTCCATACAAAGTTTTAAGAATCACTGACCTACATACTGTATTTTTTAAAACATTGATTTTCCGATTTCACAGTAAAATCATTTTTTTTTTTAAGATTGTGTGGGGCGTAATAATTACAATGATAATGATAAAACAAACAGATACACACACATGTGCAAAAGCACACACACATAGATTATATATATATATATATATATATATATATATATATATATATATATATATATATATGTGATTAGAACAACTTCATTGGAAAATGGAGGGGTGCACGTCGGAATGAAACACAAAATCCTAGCGTATGCGGACGACATAGCTGTCCGCGGAATCAATGAAGAGGACATTGAGAGACTTGCTAAGACTCTGTTACGAGAAGCAGAGCAAATCGGCTTGAAAATAAATGAAGACAAAACAAAATACATGATAGTTAGCCGAAAAATCCACCCGAACAATAGTATCTGCGTGGATGGCAGAACATTCCCGAAAGTAGACAGCTTTAAATACCTCGGCTCCACAATAACCTCAGTCAATGACCAGCATACAGAGATAGACCAGCGTATAACAAGCGCAAATAGAGCTTTCTTCTCTCTTTCAAGAGTACTGAAATCCCGAAAAATCTCCAGAAATCTCAAATTAAGGGTGTACAATGTTGTGATAAAACCAGTTCTGATGTACGGCTGCGAGACCTGGGCTCTAACCGTCACCCAAGAAAGCAGAATCGAGAGATTTGAAAGGAAAGTCCTCCGCACGATAACCGGAGCGATATGGGATCAGAATCTAAAATCCTGGAGAAGAAAGACCAATAAAGAACTACTTACAGAAACTGGTCAGTCAATATCTCATGATATGAAGGCAAGGAGGTTAAGATGGGCGGGGCATGTAGCTCGAAGCAATCCATCAGGACGCCTTTTCACAACGATGAATGCCACAATAGTTGGCAAGAGACCACGTGGAAGGCCAAAAACCAGATGGATAGATAGGATCAACAAAGATGCGAAAGAGCTGCATGCAGCAAACTGGAAAGCAATGGCCCAAGATAGGCAGAGGTGGAGAAGGCTGGTTCAGGCGGCCAAAGATCTACAAGGTCTGTAGAGCCAACCGAAGAAGAAGAATATATATATATATATTACATACTTATACGGAAAGATACGTTCTAATATAAATGTGACTGTTCTTTTTTTTAATTTGATTTATTATTAATTATTATTAATCTCTTGAATAAATCCTTCAATACAAAATAATTAACTATAATAACTATTATTATTAGATAAATATTTATGCCAATGACTTAAATTGCAATTTTTCTATTTATCGAAAATTTTCTGCATTATGCATTATATGTTTAGAAATATTTATAGGTAATCCACATATTTCTTTTTTGATTATATATAATTAATTAAACCGTAAAAAGAATATAGACGAGATAATGTTTAGTAACTATAAGCCAGGCAATAATCTTTAAAATAAGTACGTGAATAAAGTAAATAAAAAAAATAATAAAACAATTAGCGGTGCCATTATGTCATTCTTATAAAAGTTATTCAAGTAAAAATAAAAACATTATCTTATCAGATAATTTATGATTTATGATTGCTAATCTCCTATTTGAAGATAATTGCAAATAAACAAAACACTCACAAATTTAAGTCACATGCTTCAAAGTTCGACGTATGAATCTTGAAAATTAATTTAGTCCTTGTATTTCGATGGAAGAAATTCATACTAATAAAGCAAACACGATTCGTTAATAAAAATAATTAATTAATTTAAAAAAAATGTACATGCTTAATCAGCCTTAAGAATAAACGTGATAAAAAGTCTCCTAATTACGACTTAAATAAAAATCAAATATAACAACCAAAATAGTATTTAAAAAAAATCCGACAACAATATTACCCTATTAATTTATTTAAACTTTTAGGTAAATAAGTTCGAATTCCAATAAAGTAATTAAGTAAGTTATTTTAACACTATTAAAAAAATATTGAATTTTTAGAAAAAAGTTAAATATTCTTTCGGTAAGACATTAAAGATATGAGCATTTAAATAAAGTTACATATATATATATATATATATATATATATATATATATATATATATATATATATATTTTTATCATTAGATAATTTGCATATAGCAAATCACTTACTCAAAAATAAAATTTATATTTTCAGGAGATTGGAAAGAAATTCACAAATTTCGCTTATAATTTATGAATTCTTTCGCGCATACAATTATGAATAAAATGTTTAATCCCCCGTTACCAAATTATACTAAACTGTGATATTTTAATAAATGAGATTTCACAATTTAACTGAATTTAATAATGATTTGTTTTTACTTGAAATGAACATTGGTGTGAAATTTCAAGTATCTAGATTCGAAACTAAAAAATAACGTAAGAAGAGATAGAATAGAGTGAATTAATAATTGTATTGTAAATAAGTATAACTATGTTTCAACATTGATATACCTTTTTTACATTCACTTACCTGTATTTAATTTATTGTTATATATATATTTATATATATATATATATATATATATATATATATATATATATATATATATATATATATATACATATATTTATTTTATTTTTTTAAATTAGGATAAACCTTTTCATTTATCTCTACGAAATGTACCAGTAGTAACTTCAAATTAATGTAATTTAGTTTTACGCATTTTAATTTGGCAAATTCTTAAACAACAAATGAATAAATTGTTCGCCAATTTGTATATAAGAAAGGAAATATGCATTAGAAATGATATACATACCATGCCGTTAAAATTCAACTTATAGCGAAATTTTAGTTATTAAACTTAATCATAATGACAAAGAAGAAATTACAAACTTTTTTAAGCTGTGTTAAAAAAAAGTTTCGAAAATTTAACCAGCCATTCATGTGATAAATGTATATATTCAATATTAATATTTTATTTTAATTGAGATAAACGTATCAATTGATCTCAACAAATTGTATCTAAACATGACAAATTATTTCACAAAAGAAAAAAAAAGAAATAAAAACACAAATTCTTCGCCAATAATTTATATATAAGAATTTATTCTTGCACAAAAATCGACCTCCAAGCAAGATTTCTAACTTTTATAAAGCCTATATTCAAAACAGAATCTTTATTAATAATAGTTAAGATGAATTTAAAAATAAAACTTATGGCTAATTTAAAACAAAATTAATTAGTGTACACGTAAAAAAAAAAAAATTAGACAAAATATTTAAAATTTTGTATAATAAATTTCACAATTTTCATAATAAAATATTTTTTAATTTACCTGTTTCTTATGCAGTAAAGACGTAGTGGATGTGAGGCGGAGATGTGTTCCTGGACTAAGCACTGGATTGGAAGCCGGCTGGCGAGTAACTGTTGCTCTGGAAGCCGACTGGAGCCGACAGAGCCCGAATTATGCCGACTCTGAGGAATACGGGGATCTTCGGGGATCGAATGGTCTGCAACGTCCACATAAAGGTCAGAGTTGATTTTAAAACCTAGGACATTCGAGGTTTCCAAAATGTAGGGAAGCTGGCATTAAATGATTTAACGAATTTATTTAATGAAACATTTCAGTGGATATTCAGATGCTTCCATAGAAGAAAAATGAGTAATGTTTAAGCACCTGGGAAATTGATCAGCATGGATAGAGATATGAAGTTAATAAATAAATACATTGGTGGATCGTAAAGTCGTTGAAAGGGGCCTTACCATGTAATATATCATTGCTTCAGAACAGAACTATAATCACTAAATTTGGCTTTTTCAGTTTTTGGTGTATTATTTCCAGCAATAAACCTTTGTAACGGACCAAAAAAAAAAATTTAACCCCTTCAAAATTTGAGGTTTTGCGTTTCAAGATACGTAGAATCCAAATATCGAATAAAAAACAATCCATTCATCCGCGGCTTTTCTCCATAACTACTGGACCGATGTTTTTTAGATATGGAAATAAAACCACATGTCATCACAGGTTGATCCTCGGACTTGATATTACCACCCGTCATTTTGTTTCAAAATGACGGCCGACTAGATATTTTATAAGGCCATAACTCGGCTATTTATAATGAAAGAGGAAAACGTAATATGTTTTGGAATAAGCTTGCCTTCGGTTTATTATTTTCAATAATGAACCTGTGTAGTCGACTAAGAAAAATTGAGGTTTTACGTTTCAAGATGCATAGAATCCAAATATCGATTTAAAAAAAAAAAAAAAAAAAAAAAAGGTGCGCGGCTTTTCTCCGAGACTGCAGGGCCGATTTTCTTGAGATTTGGCAATAAAGCCACAGAGCACCCCAGGATGATCTTCGGAACTCGACATTACCATTCTTCATTTCGTTTCAAAATGGCGGCCGGTATGAGATATTTGGTATTTGATATGGCCAATCGAAAGGTGATAAAATCCCCTACAAAACACGTATGTGCAGCGATTTTTGATTCCGATCCAAGATGGCGGTCATTTAAATGGCGTCGTGACATCAAAAATCTGTTTGTTTCGGAGCCACGACCAAATAGTTCGATTTTATTCAAGTTTCATATAAATATTCCTTGAAGCCATTTAAAACGATTTCAGTAAGAATTTTTATTTCTTAGGCCATTTTTAATTTATTTATTTTTTTTATTTGCTTTACCAAAATCAGAGTTATAATAGTTGCGAGAAGATTTAAATAATTACCCGACTACGGTGAAGCCACAAGGAGCGTAATTTGTTTAGCTTGATCGTTAATAGATATCTAACGACTTTTTGAGCGGACTACACGACCGATTTTAAAGTTTGATGGCTCAAATTACTCAGTATATTCTCGTGAATGCTTTGAGTGCTCAAAATACTGAAAACATATTTCATTATATTTTAAGTATTTTTGGCTTTTTGCTGATGTTTCTTGTTATAGGAGTCGTTTATTTCCAAAATGAACCCTAATCATCATTGACAAATTTTCAGGAAACGGGAAAAACTATATTTTCTATTCCAATGGTGATATCAAAACCATTTTTTTTTTTTTAAATAAAGTAAAAAAATCTTCATTTGAAGCACATATTTTCAGAAATCCTTGATTATTTTAATATTAATTAAAGAGTATCTAAATTTCAATAAGGTCGGTTTTGGAACAAATTAAATTGATTAGGGTTCGTTTTGGAACGAAAAAAATGATTGACATTGGACTTCAATAATTTTATATTTCCTGTGTTATAAAGGTGCTATAAGATCAATTTATTTAAAATTATTATTCGAATGAAAAGGTTAAAAAATGCTTTTGAATAATTTATTTTTCAAAAATACTCAAGATAAACGTAAAACAAACCGTATTTTGTTTACTTAGACTAAACATCAAGGGTATTAATAATAAAACAATAAAAAATATATCACAATAAAAAATACATAAAATAATATTACCCGTAAATTAAATAATACTAATATTTAAGTTTCAAAAATAAAAACAGTATTCAGTAAACAGATTATAATAGTTCGTCAAAAATTATTTCATCAGCTAAAATGTGCTTTTCTGTGATATTATTAAAATTTGTGTCATTATCAGGATTTCGATTATTTTCACATTTCTCACGTCTCTTTCATCTGACATCATTAAATTATTTATTTTTTGGCTTCTTCACAAAATATAAAACAAAAAAAACCTTTACGAAGCACCAAACCAAAACAAAATCGACAGTGAGTGATAAATAATTGTCGGCGGAAATATTTTGATAAGGTTATTTATATTATCTGGACGGCCAATTTTAGAAAATTCGAAAAACGCTTTATCAACCACAGAAAAACTACGCGAATTAAAACAAGAAATAATTAATTTACAGTCTTCAGAAAAAAAAAACGCAGAAGACAGGACCACCTATTGATTTATTTGAAAATTAGGGTCCCTTTTGGAAAGGAAATAATGATTTATGTCCCACTTTACTGTGGTTTGAGTCACGGTTTGGAATGAAATAAAGTTGCAATCTAGGAACATTCTGGAACAAAATAAAGTATGGTTTTGGAAATTTACGTATTTTTAAACCACTTTTTCTAATATTTAGGCTCGTTTTGGGAAAAAAATAACAACACCATCTAATTCTTTGGGTGTTTTAACAAACGAATCAATCTTTATATCAATTTTCGAAAAAATCAATTAGGGTTCATTTTGGAAATAAGCGACTCATATCATTTGTAAGTTCATCATCATATGGTAATAAATTATAAACTGCTTATACTTGAAAAACTAAAAACGTTTAAATAAAATTTAATCTAGTAAAAAATAAAAACTCTGACTACGGAAATAACTTTTATATCTTACAAACCCATACGTCCTAATGGACGGAATGTACCTAAATATATACTTAAACACACTGCTGGATTGTTTTGCCAAGTTGACGCCCATGAATATTGAACCTCGGTGTAGTATTCGGGTGCCTTCTTCTACGCGTTACGGCTCCTTGCAAGTACATTCCGTCCCATTTAGCAGTGTAAGTCAAAACATAGAAAGCTCCTTGCATCTGTGCATGTAAACACACAGAAAGTAAATTGATCTATGGGGTAAAGAATACGTCTTCCTATTCGTTTGGGTGTTGAAGGAACCCGACGACAACACCAAGTTTCAATATTCATGGGCATCAACTTCAATAAATACCCACCGATGCGCTTAAGTAGCTAAGCAACTACATTCCGTTCCTTAGGAGGATTAGTATTGTAAGAAATAAAACTTATTTAAGTAGTCAGGAGTTTTATTTTTTATTAAATTATTATTTATTTTTATTTTTTTATGAAATAAATTGTATAACGAGTTTTGAGATTATTTTTGAAGTTTCTTTGAAAAACTGGTATATCTTACCTTTCATTTACATGTAACATAAGTATATGACTGCTTTGAAAATAGAAAATAACCGTGATTAAAGAAAACCAAAAACATAGTATTAATTGAACTGAAATTCTGAAAATATTTCACTTGGCTTAAAAAAATTATTCCAAACAACTTTCCGATTTAAAAGAAAAATTTAACTTTCTTCGGTCAGTATCTCTACTACACCAAATATTTTGAAAAACTAGTACATCTTACCTTTATTTACACCTAACATGTGAATGTTTTGAAAGTAGAAAATAACTGCGATTAAAGAAAACAAAAACCATTGTGTATATGTAACTTAAATTCTCATACATATTTCTCTTATAATTAATAATTAGAGTCCAAATCAATTAGTAACTTAAAAGAAAAATCAATCTTTCTTTTATCAAAATATTTTGAATAACTACTTCAAAACTTGTAACTTCTTTTATACTTTTAAGAACATCCTGAATAAATACATGAATGCATTAAATATTCAAGACATATCTGATTAAAGAAAATCAAAACGTATTATCCATGAACTTAGCTGAAATTATGGAAAAATATTTCTCTTGGCTTATTAAAATAACTCTAAATAATCTTTTTAACTTAACAGAAAAAATAATACTTATTATTCTCCATTCTAAATAGTCTGAAAAACAAGTCAAAAAAGACAAAAAAAACATCGTATTCAAGTAACAACAATTTCTCTTAGCTTTCTTCATTTCTCAAGCTGTCAGTAAATTTAGCCGCAAAAGTTTTCTAATGCATATTTAAACATAATACTAAAGCTGTATGTTTCTGAATTTATATGAAACCTTTCAAAATCTCTTTCTGAAGTTCATTCCTTAAAAAGATATTATTCCAATCAAATAACTTTTTCCTTTGAAATAAAAATAAATCTTTCCTAGACCCATCTTAAAACACTATATTAAAAAATATATATGTATTTAAATTATATATTAAAACAACAATAAACATTTCAACTTGTAACCACTATTGAAAATTAACAGGAACTGTAAAGTGGTGTAAATAGTAGTTTTGTATTGAAAAAATATGTTAATTTATAACTTATCATGATCAAACAAAAAATGCAATTAACTTAAAATGAGTTTAAATTATTTACCATTTAAAAAAATGTAACAAAAAGAATTAAAAAAATTAATTGCTCACTAAGAAGAAAAACACATTATTATTAAGAAACTATTTATATAAATGGTGTAAATTTATTCTATTTAATAAAAAAAGAAAGTTTATATATTTTAAAATTGGTTTACTTACGATCCAATTCTAAAGATATAGGTTTCATTCTTCTAGTTAATCCGGCTCATTTCTAAACTTTATCGAACCGAATATTAACAGTGAAAATAAACAATGAATAAAAACAAAGCCGAATTTATTTAATAGAAACGAAAACAACACTACATTAACACTTTTCTATAATTAAGATATAGTTAAAACACTTTTATTTCTGAAATGAAGCGCACCAGGCTGAATTATGAATTTGATATCTACAGCACGAATCTAGTGGGATCCTGGTGATTTTATAAGGAATTTCAGTGTTTTTTTAAAAGGCAGTTAGTTTAAGTGATTGCAGTCTGTAAGATTATTGATAAGTGAGTGTGTTTGTGTTGTTTGTTGATGTAGATTTTAAAATTTGTACATGGTAGGAATATACAGAATGATACACTGTCTGTATTGAATATGTTGTAAATTGGTAAACAAAAAGGTATCTCCGCGAATGGCAAATTATTTATCTCTGGAAAGAATGTTGACTTTTCAAAGAATGACATCATTGGCTAACCTTTAATAGCTGCAGCAATGAGCATATATTAGATTTGTTTGTGAGGTCTAACTACTAAAAAAACAATTTATTAAAACATTAAAATGAAATGTTATAAGGGAAAAAAAATTATTTCCGCTTTAAAAATATAAAATTATAATTATCTACTTCTTGCTAAAATTTAACTATTTTTATTCCAGATCCTTTATAAATGTTGATTACACTATGAAAACTAAATTAGAATGAACTATTGTAAAAATGAGTTTTTCAGTGGCAGGACGAAGCTAACAGCTTTCAACAAACTTTTGAAAGGGGGCTAGTGCTGAAGTGAACCATGCACAGTTGACAACTCTCTCCTTAACAGGTTTGAGGGACTTGTATTACTTGTAGGGCAGTTGGTCGAGGAAGAGAAGGTTCTATCCAGGCCCTTACATACAGAGAATCTGGTTCAACTTTTATAGAACTTCAGGAAGGACTTATACAAGTCGGCAAGCTGTGGGAGAGTTGCAGAAGTTATCTTGGGAATATCTCGATATTCCTTTTATTTTCTCATTGAGATACAAATTATGTTGGTATTAGTAGTTCAAACTGCTACGTCACTAAGTACTTACTCTGGATTTTCTGTTATCAATTAACTCCAAATTAATTAAATATTAACCATGAATAACGGAATGCACCTTAAAAAATTATTAGATTATACATAAGGAATTAATAATGAAAATCGGTCGAATTTTTTTTCGAAATCTCAATTCATTTATACGCTTTAGGGACCCAAGTGAAAACCCAAAAGTCGTTTCTAAAAAAGATCTATTTGTCGTTGTCCCCGTACTCTTTTTCTTAGAACTTCCGTTATCTTAAACTATTGCGCCATTATCGAAAGAAAATGTTGGAATAAGGATACAATACATTGCATGGTGATAATCCAAATTAGTCAGAACCTATCAGTTAGTAAATTGTTATGATCAGATTTAACCGTATAGTACTAATTAACTCATCCAGCGCTATGGTCCACGGGGGACCTTGGCCTCCTCAACAATTCTCCTCTATTCAGACCGATCTTCTGCGACTCTTCTCAATGCACGTACACCCAAGAATCTGAAGTCGGCCTTTACAACGTCCAACCATCGTAGTTTCAGGCCTGCCTCTTCCTCTTTCTCCATCTGGACGCCCTTCCATAATCTGCATTGGGGGCCTTTTTTGATGCCAACCATCTTATTCTTCCCATTGTAATACAAGGAACTATATCTGGCTCCCGATATAGGTCCTTAACTTCTGTGTTAGTCTATATGGGGAAATAATTTCCTTCTATCGGGCCATGTATTCTTCTCTGAATTTTTCTCTCTCATGTACTCAGTAACATCTCTTGTTGCTCGCTTAGGGTCCATGCCTCACTACTATACATTACAACTGGACGAAGGGAGGTCCTATATACCCTTATTTTAAGATTTCGGGGTATATCTAGATTTTGAAAAACTTTCCTAAGCGACCAACAGCATTTGTATCCATTCTCAGTTCTTGCTTTTATCTCTTCTTCCATTTTGTTATCTTCTGATACAATTGTACCAAGATACTTGAATTTTTCAACATCCTCAAACCTATACCCCCTCCCTACAAGGTGTCCACCGGTTGAGCCTTTCCTCGATGACAGCATGTACCTTGTTTTATTTTCATGTATTATGAGCCCTGTCTTTCTAGCAGCCTCATATTCCGAAAATGCCTTTAAGAGCGAATTTTCACTTCTTTCTATGATGACTACACCATCAGCATATGGGAGGTATTGGATCATATTTTTATAAATACATCCTTCGGCCTTTGCTTTGGTTGCCCTCATAAATCATTATTAACCTTGTTAAATTATTACTGTAATTTATCCCTTCATCTATGGTATTTTTCAGCCTAGAAACAACCATACGTACAGGAATTTCAGCTCGATTATTCTAAATGGGTCGCTGTAAGTGCCCATATGTAGCGAAAAAACATATATATATTTGTGTGTATATTTAATTATATGTTTTTTTTTCGTGAAAAGAAGCTGAAATTCATTATTTATGGTGATTTTATAAAATATAATAGAAAAAAAACTTAATTCTGGGACTAGGTCCTTTAGGAATAACAAGTAAAAAATAAAACAGAAAAAAAAAATGTCTGGCTAAAGACTACATTAATAAAAGCCATTTAATATTTACAATAATCTCAATTATAGCATATAAGTCAAGAAAAAAAATAACATTCTTCTGGCAAAAAAATAAAATAAATATAATTGTACTGACAGAAAAAACGAAGAAAATAAAAATATAAAAATAAAGGAATAATCCAGAGTTAAAACAGCGTCAAAAACAATTACTCATTACTAAACAGAAATCCATAATTGGAGGATGTAAAAATAATTAAATGATTCATAGGGTTAAATCTTTATATGATAATTGAAACATATTTTATACATTTTCTACTAATTAAGATATTAATCTTGAATTAAAATTTCATGATTAGACATGAAATTTTTGGAAAGTGAGGAGATGTTGAAAAAGGTGGAATTTGAATGGGGAGCGAGTAAAATAATGAAGGATACTAGAAGGGAGAGAATTTCAGAGGACAATGGAGTAGGCAAGAAAGAAACGTTCGAATGTTTTGTTTCTGTTGGAAGGGACATAGAGGTCAGAAACGCGCGATTTTGTTTCCTGTGAGTCGGATGATTTAAATTGAAGGAGGCTGTAGATGTAGGAAGGGTGCTGGGAATTGATGGTTTGGTATAGGAAAGATCCGAGGAAATATTGTCTGAGAGTTGACGGAAAGAGCCACCTTAACTCGCCGTAAAGGTGTGATACATGACACCGCCTCTGAAGTACCGAAGACATATTAAAAAGCAGTTCATGAAACACTTCAATCTGTCCTCAAGTACAACAGAGAGGCCACCGTATACCACACAGCCATAATCGAAGTGGCGGGAAGGGGGTGAGTGAGGATACGAGGAGCTTACGGGTGGGTTGTGGAAGAAGATGGCGGGAACGATTGAATCATTTTAGGGTGCGTATTTTAGGGCGATCGTCGGGAAATTTGGGCTATATGGGGTTTCCAGGAAAGTTTTTGGTCAATAGTAATCTCTAAGTTTTTGACAGAGGAGCTAAAAGTGATAGGATAATCATTTAGGAATACATTAGGAAAGACGGCGTTGGATTTGAGGAGGGAATAGAAACCAATAAGAATGGCCTGAGTTTTCGTAGCACAACATTAATTAAAAGGTTTTCCCAGGGACTGACCCTATCTAAGTCTGCCTAAATATTGCCAAACGCAACTAATAACTCAGAAGGAGGAAAGGATAATTAAATTTGGAAGTCACGGGCGTAAAGGTGGTGGGAACTGTGGTGGATTGAATCGAGAAGATCCTTGATATAGAAATTGAAAAGGATAGAAGAAATGCTAGAACCTTTCACGATTCCTGAGTACAGGGTAAGAAAGGTGGATTAGAAATAGCAACTGCTTGAGACCGATCTAAAAGGAAAGATTGAAACCAGATTCAATTTGAAAAAGATGATGGAATGGACCAGGGAATCAAAAGCTTTAGAGAAGTCAAGGAGTATTAGTACCCTTAACTTGTTTCGTCCATAGCAGTATGTATGTCGTTGGAGATTTTGGAGAGCGGATTGTGTGGAGAAGATGGATCTGAAACCGAATAGGAGAGGATGAAGTAGTTTGAACATTTCGAGGAAACTAGATATCAGTGATTGGATTATTATTTCTAGGGGTTTGGAAAGGTTAGAGAGGATGGATATTGGGCGATAGTCTTTAGGATATGTTGGGTTGGAGGTTTTGTTAATAGGATTGACTAATGCTCTTTTCCAGGTGGTAGGAAGTACTGGATTTTGGAGGGAAAAATTATATATGAACGGAAGAACCGGCAGGATTTCGGGAAGGCATAATTTAAATAATCTAACGAATATTCCATCAAACCCTGTGAAATTAGTATGAGATTTTATTAAGGAGTAAGGTCAGTAGGAGAGATGTCGAAAAATAAATAAATAAATAAATAAATATATATATATATATATATATTTATATATATATATATATATATATATATATATATATATATATATATATATATATATATTGAGTCAGGGTGGCCGAGCGGGTTAACGCATCAACTCACGAACCCCAAAGGTTGTGATTCGAATCCCAGTACCGGCATGAATTTAATTTAATTAAATTAAATAATTCAAGCAAATTATCACTCCCCCCCCCCCCGGGTATGTAAGGCCCATCAGCCTACTTGGAGGCAACTCACAAAGGCCGGGGGTAGGAGTGATTACCCTACCCTGTGTGCCTAAATTGAGAATCGCGGTGTGGTCTTCCATGAATGAACACCTCATCGCGCGGCCTAGGATCTGCACGGTCTACAGTGCCAACCGAAAAAAATAATAATAAAAATATATATATTTCTTCACTTTTGTATACCTTTGCATTAAAACACTCTGAATATTCGTAATACCCGTTCGTTGGGTATTACGAATACTCAGTTTTTTTATAAGGAGATATCCAAAAGTAAAAAAAAAAAAGTAATTAGGATTTTTCCCATAATTTCAGATTTTGAGTTGTACCTTTATTTTACGACAGGTGCGACTTACTTGCAGAAAGTTGATGTTCGAACTTTACATATTTAAAAACAAGTTGTGTTTTTCAGACTTTGGTAGTCCGAAAAAGACATATGCAATGACCAATGATTTAACCTTCAATCAAACTCTTAGATTTATAGCCCATGGAAGCTTCTTGGTGCGTTAGTAAGACGACTTTACACAGTTCTTTAGATATGACAAGTAACGATTACATACGGACTCACAGCAAACGATTTTTTTTTTTAAACTTTACTACTTATTCTAAAGAACGAAAAATAAATGAATAATTTAGTTACTCTACTTAGTACTTCTTCTAACTTAGGTAATTAATGTTGTAAAATATAATCGACAACGGTCTTTTTATGAAGTTATATATTTATCAGTTCCATCGTGACCGATTCTTCAGCATCTTATATTTATTATCCACCCAAGCCTGCCAGATAGACAGATTGTTCAGCATCTAAAGATTTTTTCATTCCTTCTTTATCGACAATATACCTGGCCGCTGTCAAATTCCCCGAACACCTCCTCGCATTTCTTATTCCGCCCCCTGTCACATTCGACCAAGACAGTGGACAAATCGCCGCGTTATCATGTGAACTGTCACATTACTCTTTGTCCAACTCTAAGGCATCTCCGTCGAAGATGGAGGTTTGGAGAATTTGGAGAATCGATTTACAAAAAAATATTTTTCTGTTTGACAATAGTTAATCCTTTATCCGTCATTGATTTATTTTTAAATTTGCTTTGTCCGGAATTAACGTTCCAATTAAACTTTTAATTATAGAACTTGCTAAATTCAAGCCGGAGAATTGTCAGTTAATCAGTTATTTTTTTAATTAATCCTCAACTCTTATTTTGATGAAAAAATAAAGTATTTCCTTATTCAAGCTATTCAATTTGAGGTCAACTGAAATTAATTTGAAAATCGAAAAAGAATCGAACTGGACGACTGAAATTCGTAAATATACTGTAAAGAAATAAATTAGATGAAATTGAAATTATAAGTAGAAATATAGTAATGTTAAGTAAATTATCTAGGGCTGAGTAATTTGAGGGTTTGGTAACATCAATTTTCTACAACCCTTGTTTAACCCTCCACCAGGTACTAAGGTTTTCGTAACATGACCGGGCGCTATCTGTTTTTGAAAGGCAGTTCTCTTCCGTAATGATGTTAAATGATGATTTTTTTTTTTTTTTATCGAAATCATAAGATTATGCAATTATTAGGCCAGGACTATGTTTTTTTCTAATAAAAAAAAAAAGAAAAAAGTTTATAAAAAAGAATTTCACAAACAAAATATGTATTATTTCTACTATTAATTAAATTTATTTTATAAAATTAAATTATTTATACAATATTAGGTTATATCAGGTTTTTATAGTATAATTCATATATTACAATTATATATTAATTAAATTGCATACTATATATTAAATTTAATTCGGTAAACCTTTGGAATTGCTACTAACAACTGTTAAGAGGTAGAGATTTTCAGACCAGACTATACTTTCTCCCACTGCGCATGCGCAATTAAATCCTCAAATCGACGGATCCTTCTCAGTTGGAACGCTGGTGCAGGGTTAGGTCAGACTTCCAGCATTTTTACGAAGGGGTATTGCAATCCTAAGAAGACTCTCTATTGAGGAAAAAGGTTAATTTGATCCATGACCAACACATTCGGGTTATGCTATTAACAATTTCGATCCAACGACCAAGTCAGGAACTGCGAACCATCATACGCCAGGGAGCGGAAGAATGGTAAGCCAGAGGTGTAGTAATAATAAACGATTGCTGACAACAAGTGGCGCATCCGAATTCGTTGAAGCTCAACGCCGCCTTTTCATTAGAAAATGAATGCAATTTTCTAAAACTTCATGGACGAAAATCTATTGATCCTTAGTTTTACACTTATATTAAACTCTCCAGATCGGAAGCTAATAGAACGTTGAAGAGATTGGTCATGATATTTAAACTTAAAGATGGTGTAGGAAAGAAGGCGGTGGGGACAAGAGATCTATTCGGTAAAAGGCGGTAAGTCTGACCTATCCCGACATGACTATTCCAAGTAAAAAGGATCCATCGGTTTGAGTATTTAATTGGGCATGCGCAGTGGGTGAAAGTATAGTCTGGTCTGAGAATCTAGACCTCTTTAAGGTCGTTAGTAGCGATTCCAAAGGTTTACCTTTAATTCATTATACATTAATTAAATTATATTTCATTATGACATGAATGGAGAAATCCAATAAAGAAGCCAAGAGTCTCAAAATTAACATAAATAAATTAAAAAATCATCAGTCGATATTTCGCCAATTCAGCTGGTATATCAGCCAATCAGGATAGCAGGAGTGAGAATGGTTGATCTTATATTATTTAATTAGTTAATTCATTTTTATGGTCTTGTATACATTTTTGGGATTTTAGTATGAGTATTTACTTTTTTTTTATGATCAGCTGTTTGTAATTTAACTTTTCCGATCTGTTGTCATGTAACCTCCCTTTCCCCTCAGTATGTGCCTGGGTGTCTTGGTGTGTAGTGCTGTCTATGGTTAGTGACTTTTTTGACTCTGGATGTGAGGTGTGCTGCATTTTGTTCTTTATGGCGTTTTTTTTTCTTTATATTTTATTTCTTTCTCTCCTGCTATCCTGATGATGCCTGTATTGTCGAAATATCGACAGATGATCTTTTAATTTATTTATGTTAATTTTGAGACTCTTGGCTTCTTTATTGGATTTCTCCATTTATGCCATAAAAAATATTTATATCACATTTTGAGCTTCTGCTCTTGCATATTAATAATATTTTATTTTGATATATTTACTACATTTTATATTATTCGATTATATTTTATATTAATTTTATATTATTTGTAGGCTTTTTTATATTATTGGGGCTATTTCTTATACAACTATAAACAATTATGAATATTGATACTAATTTATATTTCATCAATCGGAATTAAAGAAGATGTGACTTACCATTGAAGATGAGACTATTAAGAGTGAAAGAAAAATAGTTTTTGATATTTCTTACGAGAGTTGACGCCAGGAAAACAAGAAAAACTCTTAAATTAGAGCCATGCTGTATCGAAACATCGCACGAAGGGGTATTTTGTCGATCTAGCCAACCAAAACTATTTATTCAGTTACTGTTCGAAATTTTGTTTTCTATTGATGCAATCCTAAAAGCGATATACATATCTAACGTGTGCAAATGTACGCAATCGTGTGATTTTTCAAATTAGAACCCCAGTTATTTATTCCATAATCCAATTAAATTTCTTGAGTTTTAATAATGCGCCTTGGATGCACTATGAACGCGCAAGTTTGTGAAATGTAATGTTTTTGTTTTCAAGAAAACATCCATTTCAAAATAATCAATGTTAAAATAGAAAACAATATATGATACTGGTTATTTTGGAATAGGAGTGTTTTCTTAAAAAAATATCTTCATCATTTTTATTTGTTTATGGTTTTTTTTACAGACATTTTTGGGTTTCAGTTTGTTTAATGAACATTAGTTGATAAGACATAGGTACCTTTTAAGTAGGTAATAGACTTTAATTTGTGTTTTTATAACAAAAACCGTAAATATTCCGAGTATACTACGCTGAAGCAGACTGAATTCAGATTTCTTCTCTAAACTGGGCAAATTCTCGTCATTTAAGATTTCAAAGAGATCTCTCCTATAAAGCATTTTCTCATCGGAAGTCATTAAAATAATATTGCCATAATATTATTATATATAAATATTAATATAAAATGATTAAATACTACAACATTAATATTTCACAATATCTTGAAGTTAGTTTACACTTATTAATTCAAAATATTTATATGATTTTAATAAGGAGTTGGTTTAATCAACTAACAGACTATGTGATATTAAGTTATAACCAAGACTCAATAACACTTAGGCCATAGTTTGAGGAATATTATAAAGTAATTAGTTTGAGCGATTATAATCAATACACTTCTCAGAAATGATTTATTCAATGTTATAAATATTCAACGAAATTAAAATTGCTTTACTTATCAAGTAATATATGTATGCTAATTCTTTAAGGTACTCGAAAATAATATATTGTGTAGAATGCTTGGTTGTTTAAAAAACAAGATGTTTAAATACTGTTTTTATCGAGACGTTGATTTGATTATTAAACAGGAGAAGAAATGATTGATGTTTAAAAGAAATTAGGAAGTAGAGAAGGATTCATAAATATTTGCAAATAATTCGGGAAGTGGTTGTAAGAATAATAATAAAATTAAAGAAACAAGTTACATACATGGCAAGATATATTCAAATCGATAGGTTGGGATCTTTTATTCAAAAAAGAGTGAAGAGAAAATTTGTTCTCCCTTAATTAATTATCAAATTATTTAATAGTCTATATGTATTAATTTTTATTACTAATAGCAATGAGATACGGTTAATTATTTCAAGTAAACGAAATTACAGATAATTTAGAGGAAGCTATTTTGAAAATTCAGCAGATAAGCCCTGTCAGACTATTTCAATGAGGATAAGAACTAGCTCATATTAAAGATCGTTTAATTTAACATTGACATAACGAGTTCGATCAAAATAGTTAGAGCCATTTTCGAGAAAAATTGTAAAAAAAACCTATAAAACCGATAATCTAAAGTGGTACTTCCGATAAGCTGATTTTCGGAGAAAGGTTTCTCTAACATCCCTACCTTAAATACGTAATATCAGTTTCGTGTAAATCGATTATGAGGCACTTCCGTTAAGTCCAATACGCTATATCATAGCTAATACAAGTCCGATTTCAATGATTTCTTTTTGTTTTGTGAGGAAGTTTATTACCTTTCATACGATTACGTACATAATCCACCACTTTTTGAGTTATACGAAAATAAAATTTTCTTTTCGGCATAACTTATTGCCCTGCATTTTCTCGGTGATGTGACTACATATATGAAAAGTTTAAGGGCTTTAAGGAGAAGGCGTTAGGCAAGTTTCTTCAGAATCTTCAGGGCAGTTTTTGAGAAAATTGTAAAAAAGTGTAAAATAAAGTTCATAAAGTAGCACATAGTACATAGAGTCCATTTTAGCGAAAAAGATGCTGTAACATCACTGGCATATACCTACCTCAAACATGCATTATCAAATTGGTACAGCTTTTCGTTTTTGTCCTAGGCTGTTCAATTATACACACACATTTTTTTTTCTTTTTGAATTATAATAATAATAATAATAATAAACTCTTTATTTATTCTGGGGATAGTCCCTTTAGAATAACAATTACAGGCAATGATAGGTGGGCTTCAGAGCCTTAGAGATGATATAGCGTTAACAGATAATTAAAAAAGAAAAGTCAATAAATAAATACAAATGAAAATTATAACAAGTCACTGTACTCTGGGGTTTTCGGTGTCGCTGATAACGAATCTGAAGTCAAAATTTGAAAAAACAAAATGGCGGAGCCATACGACCAAACATTTACTCAAAAATAGATGTAATTCGGGTGAAACTCTGCACTCGGGGGTTTTCGGGGTCGCTGATTACGAAATTGAAGTCAAAAATACAAAATGGTGAACTAAATATGAATGACTTGTACAGAAAAATATTTTATTTAGACCAAAATGACAATGATTCACTTGAAAGTAGGTTAGATACATAGATACATAATGATTACGAAAATATTTAAATTATATTGATTTCTATACACTAAGTAAAATACTATTACATTTTCAAGTAAATGCTTCGTGTGTTGAACTTTCCCTTTATTTTCTAACAATTATTTTGTTTTATTTTTGAGTTTTTGGTCTTCTGAATTCATACATTGACTGTAGGGTTCAGAGCAGTGTCATTACTTAAATTATAAGAGTGTCATAGTAACTAGCAACAACATACTTATGATAACACTACACTAGAAGCTACCTAGCTGCTCATAATCTTTCTTATACGGGAAGAAGGAGTCGACTATTAAAATAGACAATTTTCTAATGTCCCTCTTCTCGCTAACATAGTCCGTTCCGATTTAATAAAAAGGCAGGATCTGTCGGAGCCTGTATCAATGTTAAAACCGACTATTTTTGTTATAAGGACCTCTCGAAGGACCTCTATTCTCGCCAAAACTAGTATCATTTGTAGAGCGTTACAATATATGTATACATTTTCCCCTCCTCTTCCCCCTTACCTGACCCACCCTTCCTTACGCGATTCCTAATAGGCTTTTCGGGCCTAATAGCTTCAACGGGTATGAACTCGGAGATTGTTAAAAACAGCGGCTTTTCGTAGCGGAACTCTCCCTCCCTCCATAATCTAGCGAGCTTACCTAAATAATTTTGTGATCTATTTTCTTATACGGCAAGAAGGAGTCGACTATTAAAATAGACAATTTTAGCGTTTATTCTGATGTCCCTTTTCTCGCTAACATAGTCCGTTCCGATTTAATAACAAGGTAGGATATATCGGAGCCTGCATAATAGCTTCAACGGGTATGAACTCGGAGATTGTTAAAAACAGCGGCTTTTCGTAGCGGGCATTATCAGGAAATTATAATATTTATTCGTTAATTAATCTACTTATCAATCTGGAACTTCAGTAATCTTCGTCAGACGAATCGCTGGAGTCGCAGTCAGTAGACTCAACTGCAAAAGAGCTTGAGCTACCCTCACTTGTTGTAATACTTGGCGCAATTAATAAACATAGTACTTCTGGCAACAATGATTTTGATTTTTTGAATGGCAATTTGCGCAAGCTAGATATGTACGGGTCAGATGTTAGTAGAAGACCTGAAAAAAGGTCTTCCGTAGTTTTTACCCTGGAACATTTCCTCGTAAAATCTGTTCTATACTTCTTGATATACTTATTGCAAGACTCTTGAGCGTCTTCAGACATTTATCCGATTGGCAATAGAGCCGAATTTAGTTTTTCCGCACCGTGAATCAAAATTGTATGCAGCGAAGTTGGCATATGACACCACCGATACAAGCGCGCGAAGTCGCGAGCTGTTTGTAAGGCATAATCTTGAAATCTAATTGAATCAATTTCATGACCACTCGAAAGAGCCTGCAGTATGATATGAAAACGTTTCATTAAATCTTCAGCCACCCCTGTGATAGAAGCCGAAACACTAGAATTTTCCAAAAATCGTCGAGCGGTATTCCCGCCATTCGAGCTACCAAACCCAGGCTTCGGCTGTTCGACTATCAGTCCTAATCGTAATCGTAAACCTCTTTGAATTCCTTCCTTTTGTATTTTCACACTTTCTTTATCACTTGCAGTACGTGCTTGAGACTTTTTTATGTCAGGTTTGTACCCTGCATGTAAACAGCACTCGAAGAATCTAATCCATGCATGCAAAGTTGACAACCCAAACTGTAAATGATCCCCCTTGATTTCTCTGTTCAACATCGCATCAATATTGTTGAAGTCTTTTGAAGTAGCGTCACACAAGTAGCAGCGTTGAGCAGATGCAGTTTCTGTGATCGCGTTACAAACTTTACCCTCAATCATGGTGAAAGCAAGGTGAATTGAAGCGATTATTGGTTTTGACTTTACCACAGTTTCGAAAGGTACTAGATTAGATTCTTGTTGTTTAATGAATTCCATTTCATTAACGGTGGCTTCAGTATTTTCGTGCAAAAATTGAATCCTGATTGGTCGGCAAAAGCGAGGAGATAATGACCTTGGATTTTTCCATACAATAAGTGTATTCTGTGATTCTGGGTCGACTGATACAAGCTGTAGTGGAACGAGTGATGTGAAGAAAATGTTCGAATCGGACTTTCCGTCATCATCGGAAAATTTTTGTTTGAATGTACTCTGGCCAGAAGTGCCATCGCAATTCCCCTAACAAATTAAATTCAAGTTACGAACCTTTTCGCGAGGCATACTGTCAATCACATCTGCTTGAGTCAACAGGATCCTTTCAATTGTGTGATCCAGCAAAGCCTGCAGTTTTACTTCGGCGCTACATTCCGTTGCAGTGATGTCTGATTTGGTTGGGTAACAATTGAGCTTGCATTGACGAACTTTGTTGTAGGATGGAAATAAAGTGGAGTGATTTTCTCTGCTTGCATTACGAATTGTCTGGTATTGTGATTTCGATAAATTCGCTTCAATTAAGACCGACAGAGCAGCTTCAGGAGAAAGAGTGGTTTCCGAAATCGATCGGATAGATCCCCTATACTGTTTTGCTTTCCATGGGCTTCCAAGTGTTACATCTTGAACAACTTTTGCAGCATCTGTTTTACGACACTTGTCCCTGCACGCAATTGTTCAGTCCTCCTCCTCCGTTTTGTACGCTCATTAGCTTCGGAAAATTCAGAAGAAGGCCGACCTGTGTTGCTGGAATTTGGGGCCTCCAGGGTTTTTCGAAGGGAACGAACACACTCAGCCATTAGGAAAACTTTTTGAAAAATTTGTCCTCGTGCCTCGAAACGATTTTCCAATTCTCATTGAATCTTGACAACAATCTGCGTATGGTAAGTTTTAGATCATCCGATAGCGTAAAAGGACGTTATAATTTTTCGGACATGGCCTTCTCAATTTCCTCATACGCTGTAGCTGCACCCTTATTCAATTGGTTTTTCAGCAGAAGGAAAATGTCCCTTCTGGTCAAACCAGGTACCGCAGGTGCAGGACCTACTGCATCGGCAGAAGTGTACATATAAATAGGCCATTACGTATATTTAGTCAGTGTACAGTACATAATGTCGTGTAGCAGTAAATATTGTACATATCGAGCAGACGTACACACGCGCTCGCTTATGAACATTTAATTCCAAATTTTGTAGTGTTCAAAACTTTAAAGCGTAACAACTCACATTTTCAAAGTCGGTGCCCCTCATAACTGCAAAACTACTGCACTGATCTTTTTGAAATTTTGAACACTATTTCTATACATAATTTACGAGGTAACGCTGGAGAGGTTTTTTTTTTAATTTGTTAATATTTTTTATTTTACAATAACAAATTAGTCGATTTTTTTCGCAAACATCGCGTTTTTCACTTCAAAGTGTTCCTAAAAAGTGAAAAAATGAAATTTCGAAAAACCCTCCCAGCGTTACCTGGGGAAAGCAATTATCTAACGGAAGGACTTTGATTTATTGATTTCCGATGATCCAGCACCGAGTTATGAGGGGCACCGCAATCTTACTTTTTTCCGAGACACTTTCAAATAATTGCTGCCATTGCCGTATTTTTTAATATTTTTTGATGAAAAATTTTCACGATATTCTTCAAATGTTAGTCTTTAATGTACAATTGGTTTTAATGAATAGATTTTAACTGTGTCGTCAAAAAAAATTCATGAAAATATGCTTTTTTTTTGCCCGAATTAACGTTACCCTCCTCCCCTTAATCATTCAGAACAGAGAAACAAGCTAATGTTTTGGGGGAGGGAGAGGGGGAGCACCGGACCCATAATGTGAGTATACCCCTGGGTAGATATTTCGAAACTACACAATTTTTGTCGAAACCATTTCTCTATACTTCAGATTTCCTTGTTCGAAATTGAGAAAAATTCACTTTTCAATACAAAAAATTACACCAACAGCGGTGGCGCTAAAAATCGCGAATTTTTATTTTTGTTTTCACTAAACAATACATCAATCTATAAGCTAAAACAAGAAAAACCGCTACACAATGGCGGAAAGTTCAACTTTTCTCTACGTGTTTACAATTTTTCGTTTCAATTTTACGGTAATTTTAGCAAGTATCATTCTTTTTTTGATATCACATGCATCAATATTATAAAATGAGAATTTCATGGTGATATATGGTGACCTTCCCCTTTCGAATCCATTTTTTTACATATTTTTCCGTTGATTATTGTGGCCTTCAGCACGTTCTAAATATAACACTGAGAATTGCACTCGGAGCGCGGTGCGTCTAGCTCGAGCGAGGGTCACTTTAGAACTGGAATACAACAGCAGGTATAAGGGATCAACCCCTCCCAAGACTGGAATCTGACGCTCGCACTATTACTCTGTCTGACCTCCCACTTCAAAACCCCGAAAATAAAACATCTGTTTTGGGCTTTTGACCACAGATTTTCGATTCTGTCCCACTGTGAAACGGTACGTAGACGAATCGCTGAAATGAACTTGCTCTCCAGGATGTCTGCCTCAGATCCTCACCTCTCCAGACCATAGGCGTCGATGACCTGAGGGTTATACGGCTAAAAACAAAAATAACCAAAACACACAGACCACTTTGCGAGACCTGGTTATTTGGACCCAGGAGATTTTAAAACGTGTATTTCAGTTGAAAACTCGGATTCGAAATTTCCCACCATCGCAATATTTCCTTTCTCTTACAATACATATCATTTATATGTAAGTGAAAGTAAAAATTAAATATTTAATACTTCATCTTATTGATAATGAAGAAGATAATGACCTTAAAACATGAATTTCCACAGCTCGGTTTCGAATTTTCTCACGATTTCAATACTTCCTCTGACTATATATTTCATATATAGGCATGTGAAAGTAAAAAGGATGTAGAGAGGTTTTTCTTTTTGTAAGGGATTGAAGAGGAAAACCACCAAGGAAGCTTTTTCGTCAGAAAATAGAATAAAGCCATTTTAACTTGGCATAATAAGAAGGGGAATGGGAGTTACTGAGGAACCCGAAAAGAATCGATCTATAAAAATACGCTAACTAAATAGATACCCGGAAAAATCGCTATCTATACTTAACAAGTGCCTTCAAGATAACGTTATATCTTTACGATCGTTGTCAACACTCAATATGTTCGCTATATAGAAGACGAAAACCTTTTAGTTTACTCAACCAATAGAATTCAGTGTTGCCGGATCGAAAATGTACATAAACTACATTGTTGTGTTTTCATATTTAGTTCATGCAATTGCTGACTGCGTAATTATAAGGTAAGTGTGACATATTTCATAATACAAATTCGTAATATAGCCATAGGATTTTTAATTTCTGAATATATTACAATAAACCTGCCTGCCAAACTCCAAATTCCACCAACCTATAAGCGGCCGTTAACTAGTCTCAGCTTCAAACATCGAGGACCATTCTCAGCGTTACCGGGCTTCGAAGACTCATAATCGTATAATTCTTTTTCTTTCTTGGCTTTGCAACATTTGAAGAGCTAAAGCAAAACCAACAAAATATCTCATACCAAACTAATTGCATATTCTACTCAAAACTTTTGCAATTAAGAAACATTTTTATCATACTTCATTAGTTTTTATTATTATTTAAATATTTTAATCTATTTTTTTAAATCTAAAGAGACTTTTATCATTGCAATTATTTAAGCTAAGTGTCCTAAACAATAATTTCAATTAATTAATTTTAAGATAAATCATTTTCAAGAAGTTACTAAAAATAACTAATTTTATACGATCCTAAATTTTCATAATCTTGAAATTAATATTACATAATTACGTAATTTAATATTCGTGTATTGAATAAATGGGATGTAGAAGTATCAATTTTAGTATTCTCTATAATTTTAATTATTTTATTTTCATTAATATTATTAACGACCATTTTTATTTATATATTTAGTAAATTACTGTTATAAATTACATTAATTTTTTATAATCTTTATTTTCAGTAACAAGATAATTTGTACAAATATTCTTATAAAACAGTATTTTTTATTTTATTAATTACAGTTATTTTTTATTACAGCACTCCATATCTACCCAAGCGAATGATTAGCGGTTTAAACAGTGATAAAAACTAATAGTATATTCTTAATATTTCTAAAAAAAATATTTTTTTAAAACAGACAAATCTACATTTTTTTTATAATATTTCTTGTTAGTGTATCAGTTACATTTTGTACTTGTTTTTAAGATCTGTTCGAAATAAATCTTTTAAAAATGCAGACTCAATCTTTTTTTTTAATGTACGCCATTACAGTAAACGTGTCCTCCTGCTGTATTAAACAGGTTATCGCGCAAGTCACGAAAAAGATTTAAAGAGATGATAGTAGACTCCCAGAGCGAGAAAAAAGTGCCTACAGACCGATGGTCTTTACCAGAAATTCTTTTTTTCTAAATTAACCAAAACGATTCTGAAATTAATATGAAATGAATGGAGACTACCCAAGAGGAGAATAAGTTACCATGGTTTGGACACCTCCTCAGAATGAATCCAGGAAGAATCGCGAGGATGACCAGTGAGACACGAGTAGAGGGGAGAAGACCAAGAGGAAGATCACCTGGGAGGAAGGTGTGCAGGAGGCATTCAGGAAACTATGGCTGAACTGGAATAAGAGGACAGAGCTGATATAGGAGGGGGACGCTTGGTCCAAGCTCTACAGAGGGCATCCTCATACTGCATAGCGGTAAAAGAGGATCGGAGTATGAAGATGAAGAATATTTTTATTATAGATAAATTTTATAACTCGTTTCATATTTGATTTCAGTATTGTTTTGGTTAATAAAGAGACATTGTTTTTTTGCAAAGATTTATTTTATTTCACAAAAAAAGCTTTATATTCTGTATTTCAGTGTTAATTTGATTAGAAAATTGATTAGAAAAAAAGTTAGTTTAATAAATTTCATGCTCAAAATACTCCTTTCTCGGAGAAACTTATTCCACACAACACTTTTTAGCAAATCAAGAACCAATTCTAGATCAATCCCAATAAAAAATCTCGACTTCATTTATACGAAATTAAAGCTTAATAAATGTAGACGGTTTCCTTGAAGTGGGGTATCCGTAGCTCAGCAGAGGTCTGAGAAATACATTCACATGTAAAGAGTGATTAAAAAAAATAATAAAACTTTTCGTTAGTGGTCCCCTCAAAAGTCGCCTGACATTGATTTATTTAAGCCAAACTACAATTATTAAAGGGAATTTTGTCTACTTTAGGATGGTGCGATTGGGACTTAATTATCTTTTCATAGTTTTTTATTGATCTCCCTTCCTATTAAACAAACAACGTGACTAATTAAAAAAAAAAAAAAAACTTAAATTTCCTCCTTTTCTGTGCCCAATCATAATGATGATCCATCATGATCCATGATCCATATGAACTTTTTTTTTGCTCTTGAGGTCTTCGATCACCTCTTAAATATTGCTCGAGGCTGAGAAATAGGAAATAGTTGAGCATAGGCCACTAAGCATTAAAGGGTTTAATCCACACACAATTGTTGCAACAGGTCTCGATGGTGATACACAGCGCAATAATTCCTTATCACTGAGTACACATATTAGGTCGTTATCAGAAACAACACGGATAGAAAACAAATACACATCTATTACCAGAGATAGTGAGTGATAAGAGGGACGAACTCTCTGTGGGTCAATGTTCAATCGGGCTAGGACAGTTTTGCCAATACTAAGGATTTGTAGTATTAATCAAGCAAAAAAAAAAATTGATATAGATAATTTTATATAGAATCTGATAGAACATCATAAAAAAAAAAAAAACACAAAAATAAATAATAACATGAGAATCACTAAACTAGATATTATGATCAAACACAATTATATAGGTGATTTTCAAACTACAGTCTGAGAAAAAACAGGCCAATATCGAGTACCAAGGAGATTTCTTGGCAACAAGTCATCATATCCTCCAAATTTTCAACCTAATGGTTAAACTGAAGACTCACCTATATGAGCCTAATGTTGGAAAGGGTATGAATTTAATAAATTGGGCATACTTATTCACCTTAAGAAACGAAATGTTATTACCCTGGGTGTTCCAGAGTTTTACACTTTATGTGTGACTTTTTGTTTTTATCTCTGTGACACTTTATGTTCTTACCTCAGTTTTTCAGATTATGTATCATGAAATTCTCATATGAAGAAGTGAAATGGCCAGAAATTAAAATTATGCTATTTGGCGGAAGATATACACATTGTACAATGATGGGGGAGGGGAGCACGATAATGCCATATGACCAAAAATGTCAACAAAAAAAAGTTACTATAAATATTTGTGAATGTGAAAGAAATCTCATAGTAATTATATTATATATCATATTAATATGTTAGTAGGTATTTTTTTAATTATTTATTTTAATGGATTAAATCTATTAATAAAGGATTGACGGAGGAGGAGGGGGGGTCATTGCTCATATTAGGCTCTAACAGGGGCTTGTCTGAAAGATGTCGCGCCGCTTTCCTTCTTAATCTCTTCGCCTGTGACGCATCACCTCCGTCCAGGATAATGAGGTTGCCGGCTATCGACAACGAACATTTTGTGTTTTCAGACCATAGCGGGAGCTATGTTCTATCTGGCCTATCCGTCCGTCTCTCCGAACTGGTGGCTAGCTGTGACAGTTTTTTTTTCTAATCCCTCAAACAAAAAATATGATTAATAAAACAAGTAATTATAAAAATTATAAAACTTACTGTACTTTATCTTTTTCTACCTGTTGGTACTGGAAGGTCTGCTGACTATTTACAAATTTAAATGAAGCTTCCCGATCGGGGATCTTCTCATTATTTAGAGGTGAGGGTCCTCTTCTTGTTGTGATAATGACAGACTGGTGGAGCATCTAACTTATAAGCAAGTAAAGGTGGGGGCGGGGAGGAGGAGGGCTGTAAGTACTAGGAGTATCCCAAAGCTGCGTTTTCAATATTATACGGGGGCCGATGAGATGGGGGATACAAATAAATGAGACCTAGCGACCCTTAAATGTATATTTTTCATTTTATCTCTATTTATTTTCTGATTACTTAATTATTTTATTTTTTTTTATTCACATTAATTATATTTTTCAAGACAAGAATTTATATTCTTTACTAATTCATTTTTATTGAAAATATTGTACACATTAATTATTTTTATTTTGTAGTCTTATGGCCAGATATAGCATCAGTTTTATTTGTTCAATTGTGTTATTCTAGTCCAATAATGAACTTATTTTTTCATTTGTATTTGTATTTCTGATGGATTCTCAAAAATCGTACCAATATTGCCACGCGATCATAAGATAAGGTGGAGAAAATCTCCTTTGGTAGTTTATTTACAAATATTTACTTCGTTTTTTTTTTTTGTTTTTTTTGCAGAACACCATTGATGAGGGTAGACGAAGCAGTTAAACCATACACTGAATATTTCGAAAACATCCAAAGATTATTTCATAAATTCAAAACGTCAGCGCTAGCTAATAATGAAGCTCGACCAATAAGCAACTTAGTATTTGTAAGTTTATACATACATATAAATTTATATGTATGTGCTTGTATAAATATAAAAATAAAACTGTATATATGGATTGCTTCTTGTTAAAATGTCTGAATCTCAAACAAAAATGGATGATTTGTTTCATCACTGACTAATCAGAAATTAACATTTGTTTGTTTGTTGAGCATAACATCGATAGTCAAATTTTTACCTTAATTATTCATATTGCAATTATATTAATTAATTTTGTAAAGACGTCAATATAAGGTACATCAAAACTTGTCAGATTCTGATTGTTAATGATTTCGTTATAATCTTACAATAATTTCATAATTCATACCATAAACTGACTCATCCATAAGTTTATAAAAATTTACACATAAAAACATTGATATAAAAAAAAGCATACTTAATATAATATAAATAAAGTAAAAAAAACACCTTCTCAAACTTCAAATACATTGGTACATGTATTGTTTATATGGATTTACTGGGTCTTTCATTTTAAATCGGACGTTAAGAAATCTAGAAGACATTACAGTGAAAGAAGTTAAAATAATATTAAAAATGTTTTGTTAAAATAACTCGATGAGGATTTAAACTAAATAATACCAAAAAATATAATGTTCAGTAAAACAACCAAATAAAACTATAAGTCTCTGAAGAAGTGATGGGAGTCGAATATATAATTATATTATAATATATACGAATAGATTATAATAAAAAACATATAATAAAAATACAACAAGTCAGACTTGCTTAAATGTATTAAAAATATAGACTTCGACTCAATGGCCAAGGATGGGTAGCGTATGTAATTTCTTGTTGACTTTATTTCGTAGTTTATTTATTTGTTTAATTCATTTTTATTTTTATTTATATATATATATATAACTTAATTTTTTCAATTTAAAACTTCAATTTCGTTAAAATTAAATTAATATGTAAAATTATTATTATTATCATTAATTTAGTATACCTTCAAGGCCTAGAGCATGTAACTCTAATAAACTGTTCTAATGTGGAGTTACCATTTAAGGAAAAGATGAAAAAATAAAATATATAAGTATATATATATATATATATATATATATATATATATATATATATATATATATACGTTATAACGTGCAGTGTGCCTAATTTAATAAGCATAGAACATGTAAATAGTTATCTATAAACTTTCCTTTATAGATATATTTGGGTATATATATATATATATATATATATATATATATATATATATATATATATATATATATATATATATATATATATATATATATTATGTATATATATATTATATATATATATATTTATATTTATTTATATTAAATTTATATTAGGTATTTGGATATATATTAAATATATTTGGGTCACCATAAAAGGAAAATATAATATATTTTCCATATTCTCCTTAAATAATAATTGTATTATCCTATTTTACATAAATAGTAATAATCATAATGCATATGCATTTCAATTTTGCTTTCATTATTATTATTTATGTAGTTTCAACACTATGGAGAAATCAGCATTGGTACTCCACCTCAAAAATTCAACGTCCTATTCGACACTATGGCATCTGATTTGTGGGTCTTTTCCAAAAGTTCACTGGGATGTGCTTTCTGCAGTAAGAAATATATTATTTATAATAAATAAATATTATATATTTTCGCTTTCATTAATTATAAAGTATTTCATAATCCATAATGAATGTTTCAGAGGGTCACAAGACGTATAATTCGACAAGCTCTGTATCTTACGTGAGAAATGGACGCTTCACGTCATTATGGTACCTTTTCGGAAACATGATGGGGCATCTATCCTCCGACAGAGTCCAGGTTACTAATAAGAATATTGAATATTGCGAAAAGATAATCCTGCCAAGAATAAGATTTTAAATTTGTAAAATGTCTGCATTGCATTGCAGGTAGGCGGCATGAAGATAGAAAACCAAACGTTTTGCGAAGTCAATATGCTATTAGGATCATCACTCTTCTCCAAAAATATTGATGGCGTATTCGGTCTCTCCTTTGGGGACTTGTCTAAGAGAAAATCTCCAACACCGCTCAAGAGTTTAGTAGACCAAGGTCTTTCTAATGGAGTCTTCACGTTTTTACTAAAAAGGTATACATTCAATCTTGGGTATGCATTATGATCAATTTCAAGCTTCGAATTCTTGTAAAATCCAATTTTCACGTATATCAATACGTTAATTTTTTAATTAATATCGACGTCGTTTATTGAAAAACACGTAAACGCCATTTAACAAACTTTTCAGGAAACACATGAACAGTTTTTCCCCAAATAACAACATATTTTTTTTAAATATTATTCTTTATTGTTCACAGAAGGAGTTTATTTAGGAAGAAAAACTTTTATAATTAGAATATATTTTTAAGACTTCTAGCATTAGTCAAAGCCAGAGTGACAACTGAGAGGCGTCAATATTTGGTATTAACGTCATTAATATTAGGTTTTAGACCATTTCCAATTTTTTTTCTCGATATTTCGTGAGCGGGAATCGATAGAGTTGGTGTTTACGTCCCATAATAAATTGAAACCTGAATTTCGAATGTTTTGCGCTTACGCTTTTTTGTCACAAAACTACGTCAATATGTATTTAAATTTTTAAAAAATACTTGCAAATTTTTCTGCCAACGTTTTATTTTCTAAGTTGGAATCTCAATAATTTTTCGCACACATTTTTTGGTTTATTAATTAAGTAAGTAGAAAGTAAATATAACTTCCCCTAAAAATTTGAGGTTTTACATTTCGAAGAGGTATGTTTAATGTGGTTTTGTGATTTCCAGTCCATGAATTAGTGAAAAATAACCTGTTTGATCAATTGGAGATTTTACGTCACACACCAACAGCCAATTGTAGACTAACAAAGCGACATAAAACTTCACACATCGAAAGCTCAAACCATACTATTGTTTTCAAGTGTAATAAGAACACGAGAAACCGTTCATTATAGGGCCATTTTCAAAATAAATGCAATTTTACACATATCATAGATTATTTTTATTTAATACCACAACTTCTTAAATTTAAATTGAAATTATTAAGAACGTATTTTGGTAGCATTGGATTATTACCTACTGGTTTAATTCTATTAAGTATAGTAATTTATCATGCCTAAGCTCAAAAATAAAAAAAATATTATTTATTTAAAAAAATTCTTGAGTCTTTTATGAAATGATTTTTACATAGGTACATTATGGCGTTTCTGGAAATACAAAGGGTCTAAAAATATATATTAAGTAACGTAAAATCGAGCTTTAGGAATCATTTACGCAAGCGAAATTCATTTTCAGATAAAAAAATAAATCATTTATATTTTGTTTGAAATATGTTATTTATGTAAACTGCATTGGATCTCTGCATGTTATTTATGTAATCTGATCTGAGGCCTGTGATTCAATCAAAATATCTCAATTTTAACGCCATACTTTTTCTTAAGGTGGTTCATTGCGGTTTTTACTTATTACCACTAACATTCCTAACTAATTGCGATTGCACATTGTTAATTGCCTAAGAATGTGGATTAAGCATTTTCAGTTTATGCTAGCTGAATTAAAATCCATGCACTAGGAAACTAAATTGAATAAATGTTCAAAATATTACTTATAAAGTAAATTATTAGGGTAGCATGAAAATGAATTAAAATACTGACCATGTTATTCTGGTTTTCAAACTATTCTTTCTCTATAATTAAACTTGGTATGGATAACACACATCTGACTGTAAAAAAAAAAAAAAAAAACGGCTACTTTTTACCTAGAAAACATTCCTGAAGTAACACTCATGACAGATTTTTAGGACAGTACTAAAACTTCATAAACTGAAAGTGAAACAATAATTTGTATGGTATATCTTGCTTTACTCAATTTTACTAGTCATCCTTATAGCATATTATTAAGATATAAATCCTTAAATAAATAAATTTATTTATACAGAAATAATTAGAGATATCATACCCTGGTCATAAACAGGAAAAAAATATATCTTCTACAAAATGTGTAAATATATATATATATATATATATATATATATATATATATATATATATATATATATATATATATATATATATATATATATATATATTAGTGTTTAGGTTGATTGTTAGAATTTAGTTATCTAGTGGCAATTTTTTATAATTATTTTTCCTTTATCTGTTGGATTTAAAATCGTCTCCAAAGTGTCGTAGAAAAAGTTAAAAAATAAAGTGAAACCTATGGACTGTAATGTAGAATATATTTTTAAAATGGATCTGGAAGGTGTCATTCCAAGAAAAACGCCCAAAAAAACATTAAATTAAAGATTTGTATACTACGATAATTTTATATTCATGCATATTTACCTGTGTGATGTTACAGAAAAGATTCATCCATGGATTACTCGCTGAATGGAGAACTCATATTCGGTGGCATAGACCACAAACTCATTTCAGAACGTGGGCCGACCTTCTCACCTGTAATTAAAGGTTCAGGTTACTGGCAGATAAATATGGACAGGTAGGTATTTGAAAAAAAATATATTATCATATATGGGTGGTTCTCAAACTGGGGACCAATTTTAGCAGTCAAAATTTTGAATTTTGACTTATGTTTTAAAATTCCCAAAAAATTGTGGTGATCTTTGGAAACTACTGGCATATGAAAATATCTATTTATCAGAGGCGCAACAACTCATTAGTGAGTCAAGGCAGAAGGCCATGTGCCCCGGTCCTGAGTAGCCAACATCCCATTTCGCACTCCAAGCAATATCCGAACATCGTGTGCGACGCCATCTCGCCAACGCAGTTTAGGTCTTCCTTTACGCCTGGGCCCATGAATTTCTTCCTGAAGAATTCTCTTTGGTGGTCAATTTTCATCCATCCTCGCCAGATATCCAGCCCACCTTAATCTTCCAAGTCGAATAAATCTCGCTATATCTGGTTCCATTAAGAGGGCATATAATCGATTGGTTCTTCGACGCCATTCTTGTCCCAGCATGATTTCACCACAGATGGAGTAGAGGATCTTCCTCTCATGAATCAGTAAAGCGAACTCATCCGACTTGCTCAGCGTCCACGTCTCAGACCCTTGGCTCAGGGGCGGACTAAAGTTTTATGCAGCTGTATCTTCGTTGCTCTTGGAAGAAGGTAACTTCGGAAATGATTACGTAGTCCATAGAAGCATCTGCTGGACTTGCTAATACGAGACCTAATTTCTCTGGAGACGTCGTTTTCCACATCTACTTGACAACCGATGTATACAAATTCGTTAACTTTCTCGAATTTGTAGTCCCCAATTCTGACTTCCTCGCCACGTACTGCTTGTTCTCCAGATACCATACACTTAGTTTTCGTCGCGTTTATTACCAAACCAATTCTCCTAGCGGCTTCGGTAAGGAGAAGAAACGTTTCGGAGACAGCTTGAAATGATCGGACCCTTACATGGCACTCTACGCCTTCCATCGTGACCCGACACATCCTCGAGAGCTTTTTGGGTACCTAGAGTTCTTCTAGGACAATGTAAAGTTCATTACGATTGATGCTGTCATAGGCACTTTTGAAGTCAATGAATAAGTGGTGGGTTCGGATGTAAAATTCCCTATCCTTCTCCACCACTTGATGCAGAGTGAAGACCTGGTCCACAGTTGATTTGCCTTTGGGAGATATATAGCTTGCAAATATCAACAGTCATTTTAAACTTCAAAAATTAAAAATTTTAAATATTTGACCCACGGTAATTATATATCTTCCCATGGAAATTACATTTACTATGTTTCCACTAAAATTTATTCTATACAGAAGTATACATATTATTTATCACCCATCCAAAACTAATTTTGAACTTATTGAACTCTTGAAGTTTAAGCTATAGTTAAGTCGGGAAGTTTAACATCTTCTGGCAATTGGATTTTTTCTCCGAAGGATTTCGTTACTGGTACTGGTATAGGAGGGAGTAACTGGTCCGGCAAGTGGTTCTTATTGCCAACATCCGACGGCTACCATAAAATCGCCGCCGAACACTAACCAGAGTGGGAGTGTCAAAATTCATTTCGCGAGACCGCCGCAAAATAAATATTAACTGATCCGGATGGGAATCAACCCCAAAACGTTCCGAACCGGGCACTCTAGAACCCTCGCCCCAACGTGTTCGGCCGACACATCCTCAACGATTTCGTTAACTTTACTTCAAGAATGTTTTTACGGTGAGTTTTTAACCCACGGTAATTACACATTTTATGGTATGGTAATAATACCGCACACTTTTGGTGGAAATATCTAAACCAAATAAATCTTACAAAAAATGGTATACAAATAATTCAATACAGCTGTTTAGAAATTATAAAGAGATAATTAGCAGAACGCGTGATAAACATTAGAGTTAAAAGGGCCCACCCACGGTAGTTACCACTAAATTATACGCACTTGAAAATGACTTATTTTTTTATTGGCGTTTAATGTTCTTTCTAACTCCTATTAAGGCAAACCGGGCGGGTTATTCCTATAGGTAACCAAGCTATTCTAACCAGAGTGGGAAGGTCGAGCTTCATTATGTGGGTCCGTCACGAATTTAAGTTCGAACAGGCGCCGCAGCAAACTCGAAGTTACTAAGGTGACGCCTTCGGTCACCAAAGCCTCAAGCCAGAAAAGGACCAATAAAGATCCACTTACTTTCAATCAACTGACCAGGATATCTTACAACCTGGGAAATCTATGACAGGCAGGGCTGCCATCCTCTTATTCACTAGAAATAAGCCAAAAAAACCCGTACTTTTCAAAAAATTAATTAATAATGATAAAAAAAATACATTTTTTGCACTTACGTACGCTAGTACATACGTACGCTACCTACCTTATCCTTTTTTTTCTTTTTTTTTAATGGCTTTCCGACCCCCTTTCCATTCACTGATGGCCAGATATTCAGGCCTTCTTTTAATTTCTGCACATTTCATTTCTTCAGGTGAAAATTTCATAATGCATGAACTGAAAGAATTATGTAAGAATATCAAAGAACATACTTGAATTATAAAACCGTATTTTGTAATCTTCACGGTAATTACCTTCAGCAATTTAAGAGGAATAATTATGCTCAATTTATTAAATTATTACCCGACTCTACAACAGGCTCTTACAGATGAGCCTCCGCTTTAACCACTAGGCTGAAAATTCGGAGGATATGATGACTGTTTCATCAATAATCTTCTTGGAACTCGATGTTGGCCCTTAGTTTGAAAATCACCCATATATAAAAAACTGTACAGAGTTCATCAGCTCTTAATAGTCTAACTCTAAGGTACATGAACATACAGAAATGATTATAATTTAAAGCAACAAATATGCTAGATATATTACTTTTTTTTTCTTGTTAACTGCCGAAAAAAAGTGAGTTTGAAAATCTAAAAAAACACAGTCTTGCAAATCTTACACTTCAGATTTGCTTTAATCTCAGCATAACTGAAATCAAGGTTATTGAAAAAACACGACATGTAAAATATCCAAATTTTCGGATTGGAGGCTTCCATACAAGTCTTCTTTTTTTTCTGTGTTAGATTACTGATAGTTGTTTAATCGAAGAGCTAATTGTAAGAACATGTTATGACATTTTAGAAAAAGATAAGAATTTTTGCTAGAAAGAATATCTTAAATACTCCTTTCTACATAGCGACTTGTTTCAATTTTCTAAACCTTGAACTGTGGTAGTTTTCAGAAGTAGAAAATTGAATGACCCAGTCTAAAATGGAGATACGAATAACTAAATTCCATTTTTCTCAGATTCAAATTTTTTTTATATAACATGCTCTTCCACTCAGCTCTTCAATTGATTGACAGAGTTTCACCATTAAGAACGGAAGCAACATATATAGTAGAAGCTAAAAATTTTATTGATTTTTTTCAGAGTGGAAATAAACGGAAAAGCGTACGGATGCACTCATGGTTGCAAAGCCGTTCTAGCTTCGAATTTCCCAGGTATTTGGGGGCCATCGGATGAAGTAAGAAACATATACAGGGAAATTGGTGCTGCCCCACACGTGAGTTTAATTTTTTTTTTTGTTTAATATATAACTAAAATAATAATAACAAAATGGAGGAAATGCGAGTGAAAATGCAAGATTTCAGTTCTCATTAATATAATATCAGGAGTCGATTTCATTCCTGATTTACAATGAAGTATTCATAAACATTTAATTTTGTGTAATAATTAATAATTGTGTAACTATAATTTTTATTTATTTTTCACTATGCATTAAAAAAAAAAAAGAGACACAATTTAAGGAATATATTATATTTCTTAATTATAAAATTAAGAAATAAATTAAATAAATACAAAAATATCATCTTAATTCAAAGCTATAAATATTTATAGGTTTATGTTTCAATTTAAATCATTGAATTTTAATTAAAATCAAATTTAATAACCGTAAATAGGAAAAAGATCTGATAGAATTATTTTTAAAAAAAAATCCGTGAGCAGCAGAACTCCGTCACTAAAGTCGTATTTTCATATTGAAAATAATATTTAAAAAACTGGTGAGTAAGAAAAAAGTTGAGACCCACAAAAGACAGTTCCCTAGCATTCCGAAATTTACCCATACTACATGGTTACATGGTTCTGCCTCGCCACTTAACTTAGAAACAGAAAAGACGTCTGAAAAGACATTGAAACAGTTGAAATAGCCATATCTTTGCTAATACTGGTCCGATTTCGATGAAACTTCTACTGTTTTATAGGAAATTTAATTTCCTTTCAAACGCAACATGTGGAGCTGTAGAGATGCGTAAAACTTTAAAAACGCCGAAATTTCAGGTAAATACACCGAAATTTTGACTTGAATTTACCCATTCTTTAATTTAAAGTATCGTTCGGCCTGGGAGAAAGTCTTACATACCGAATTTGAGCTCATTTGACCCAAGGGGTCTCTGGAGGTGCTCAAATGTAGCGGGGGGGGGAAAAATAATATATATATATATATATATATATATAGGCATCTCCAAATCTTCCATAATCGTACTCTAGGCGTTTTGAAACGGATAGAAAACATAGTCCCGCCGTTCACCGCCGACCTTGGACCTACTGCAATAGTTCTTTTTTTCGGGTAAAATACGACTAAAAATTAGATGGCTTTACTAATATGATAAAGCTAAATATTAAATAGTTCGGATATTTAATGAACATCAATTCTTTTTGTGCACTTTTTCTTCTGAAGGTAAATTTATTGTATGGCTTATTTTGTATGAATTTATTTATTTATTTTTTTCAGTCAATGTTTACTAATTTTGTGTGAGTGCGTGTGTGGGTGAAAATTTCATTTTACAACTATTCCACAAGTCGGACTTGTATATGTAAGTTGAATTGTATTGTATATACATTAACTAGTATTTTCAATATCTATTCCTATCAACCACAATTTGTTTGCATGTTAGCACACTTTTTCTTTTTTTTTTTTAAATGACAAAGTTATTTTTACAACTTAATATAACCATTTTACAGGAGGAATGTGAGCCAGATAAACTACCGAAGATATCTTTTGTAATCAATGGCACGAAGTTCGATCTAAACGGACCAGATTACGTACTGGTGGTAAATATACAATAATTTTTTTTTTTTTATCAAAGATTTATGATTCACTCCAAATTTGGCTTTTTATGTTTTTTATCACTCAAAATAGTTCAAAGTTCTGCGTATTTTATGGCAGAAGTAGCCTACCTCTATCTACGAGTATAATAATTAATCCTAAACTTTGTAATGGGTCTACACAATTTTATAATATTAAAATACTACCAATTTTCAAATATTAAAAAAAAAAAATCACATAAATGTTCTGCCTATTATAGGGCTAAGCTAGAAAGTAAAAAAAATGTTTTATAGATTCATATCGTGAAACGATAAAACAAAAAATGAGTAAAACCCTTTCTTGTAATATTAATTTTCAGAGTTTAGCTACTTCTGCTCTGAAGCGACGGTACGTAAATAAAACATGATCTAGTAACGTAGATTCAAGTTGCGACACTATTAATTCAAGGGTCTACTTTCACTTATTTTAGTCATGTAAATAAATGAAAATAGATTTGATTAAAAACCATCTGGAAAACCAAGTTCATTATTTTATGTTTTATTCCTAACCAAAGCAGCCAATAAAAAAAAAAAAAATTAAAATCGAGGTTTTTCAAAATGAGTGAAACTTAGTATTTATGTTCAATATATAAATGAAGTAAGCAATTCAAAGTTTCAGATTTTTTCATTTTTAGTTTTTGTATTATAAATTATAAAAAGAAAAAAAAATCGACACATATTGAACCATTTAAAAATTTATCGCTCCAAAACTATTTGCCCTCGAAACCCAACAATAGAGTACTTCTTTTCAGAATTATACGGGGTTAAATTTAATATATATCATGGACTTCACCAAACAAATCTTACAGCGTTTAAAAATTTCCAAAACGTTACTGCATCAAAATCGTAATTTCTAATTTTACGAAAAAATATTTTACATATGCAATGTATGTGACAAATTTCAAAAAAATTTTATTTGTGTCAAATTATAAAAAAAAAAAAAATAAAAGCTTGTATTTTTATACCAATGTTTTTTTCTACAAACCGAGATGGAGAAACACTTTAACCCTAATATTTTCAACAGTTAAATTTACATTGCTAAAAATCATTACACAAACTGGGTTTTTAAGTTATTTACGATACCCGACATTAGTCGTGAGCCATTAATTGGTGAATGATCTTTCACAAAACTTCTTCTTTTTTTTTTATGATCCCTTGGTTCTTGCTTTGGTTGATTGGTCGTTCTGTTTAATTGCAACATCGTGGTCATCAGTGCTAGGTACATTTAATAGATGGATTTAATCAAAACAATTAACATTTCATGGAAAAAAAAGTCAAAGAAAAAAATAAATAAAAGATAAGAAAAAATACAATAAAAATAAATTATATAAAATACAGAAAATAAACAAATAGAAAGAAAATAAATTATTAAAATAGTTACAAATATTTTAATGAAAGTGGTAGTAAAAGGAATGGTTCGCCATGGTATTATTGGATATGGTATTTGCTGCATCTATCTTACTTGTTACTGTAATTTCCCAAGGCAATCGAAATACTGCTTGCTATCTCATTTTGTCTAAGTTCTCAGCGGTAGAATGTACACTCTTCAAAGATATGAACTATTGTCAAGTTTCTTTTCAGTGTTAGCATCTTGGGAATAATTACTTCGATATGAGGTGAGTATGCGTTAATCATGAATGATCCATTCTCAGATGGATTAAGACCACTTCCTCTCTACGGTAGTTGCGACTTGAGATCTGCCAAGATTTTACTTGTCTCAATGCTTTTAAGTTTGCTTGGGTAGCTCTTTTTCCATATTTCATCCCATTCCTGAAAATAATGTTTGGATGTCCATTGGCTTAGTCAAGATACACATCAAATCAAAACCCATGTAATTTCGAAAAGAATGACATTATTTTGAGATTTATAGGGAAATAGTTTTGGGGCTATAAGCTTTTGAATGATTTTTTTTTAATTTTAACTCAAAAACTAAAAAATGTTTAAATTTAAAATATTTTATTTTTTTATCCAGAATGATAGGACTATGTAAGTACTATAAAATCATCGATTTCTGAGACACCAAGTTCCAGGCCATTGTTTGATTTGACATGGAATTATCCTTATGCAACTTTGGATCCGATTATAGATTCAATTACGTAACTAGCTCACATCGTTTAATATAGCGCTCATTTCCTGCAACACCGCCATAATTCAAAAATCATGAACATTGAGTTAATACCAAAGGAACAATTGCAATGATGTGAACTTTTAGACTTTTAATAGAGTGTCATTCCTTTGTTTTCAAGGCCAATCATGTCATTTTTGTATTTTGTATTATAGTTATATAGACGAATATATAAACTTCATATGCATTATCTAAAAAATCTTTAATTTCGAGTCATGACTCTGTTGCTGCAAATGGGTGAGATATAAACCTGTATATAGAATCAATATTTCCTTCTTTTGTGTTTCTCTTTTTTATTTTTTATTTTTAAACTTCTCAAATTTTATGTTTTTCTTCAGGGCCGCGACGACGAATCATTCAAAGGATGTGTTCCACAAATTCATCTATTTAATTTTACCGTTTCGGGAGCAGAATGGATTTTAGGAGATGCATTTATATCCAAAGTCTACACGATATTCGACGTCGAACGGGAGAGGGTAGGCTTTGCAGAATTCAAAGAGGATTCACGCAAAGCGATGTCTTTGAAGTTCTCCAAAAATGTGAAGGTCGGTATAAAAGCGGCAGCTACAACATCTAGCATCAACGTCCATGTTTTCAGCTTTAGTGTGATTATTACTTATTTCATGCAGAAATACATTATATAAGAGGAAAATACTTCGGGGTTTGGGTACAAAAACGTACAAACGAATCCAAATCAGAAAAATAAATATCCAATGTAAGGATTAAGAGGAATACGATTAAGGGTTTCTTGTTCCAATCCTGCGGGAAGATAGACTGGATGGAAAGGACAATTGTCAGATAATAGGAAAGCAAATCTAGAAAATCAAGAATTGTTGGTATTTTAAAATTCTCCAACACTAGTCTAGAAAATCTAGAGAAGGAAGTCCGGAAATTCCAACAAATTTTTGTTATGTAAAAGAATCTAAAAACTAATGGCTTGATTCGAAAAACTAAAAAAACTTTTTAATGAACCAAAAAAAAATTAAAAATAAAAAGTTCGTGATATCATGATTAAGTGATCTCAAACCAATAGAAATTCTTGCTTTATTTTTTAAAAAAAATTTTCGAATTTTTCAGCAGTATTTAAAAAAGTAAACGTAGAGGCTAATTTTGATTTGTAGATGAACTAACCAATCGTAACACTACAATGGCAGTTTTATACCATTGTAATGCAGGACATCTTTTTAAACGCTTTGGAAAACAATCATGAATTGATGGGGAAGCAATGTTAGAAACTTTTGAAATCATAACAGAAATGAAGTAGCCAAGAGTTACTTAGGGAGTGCTTGCTTGATAACAAAACCCTTAATCGATTACTTCGGCTTAATTCTTATTTGTCTATTCGACATTTGTCAAATTAAAAACTATAAAAAAATTGAATAAGAAAAAAAAAGTAAACGAATATGTTTACGAAAAAAATATGTAAGATTTGTAAGCAATTACGATTTTTAATTTTATATACAACCATAATTTGTATGTGATAAACAGTCACAACTATTGTATATAACTTTTGTAAATTTGTAATATTGATGTAAATGAAACTATATTTAAAAAATTAAATTGTTTTGAACTTGCGATGGAAGACAATGTTCATTTTGAAAGTCCTTTCTGCTGTCGAAGGATGTATAATTTATATATCAAACAATAATTATTTAAAAAGAATTATATTTATTTTTTATAAATTATTTTTATACATATATATATGTAAAAGTATTTTATTTATGTAAGTACGTAATTATGTGAGTATATTTTATTGTAATCATTACCAAACTAATTAGTTAATTATAATTAGTTAGTTATAAGTAATAGTGTAGCTCTGTGGGTAAGGCACTGAATCCCTAACTCCCGGATCTAGATTCGATTCCGGCAGGGTCATACAATATATTTTCTGTTTTACCAATCGTGGATAGACACTAGGATCGAAAGACCATCTTGAGGTACTCCCAGCCTCTATTAAGTGGGTGCAATGGAAATCATTCGATTTCATTAAAAACATGGGGGTTGAATGTGAATTCTAACCACATTACCTCCAACTATAAGCGTTATTCAAGACCAAAATCTTGAATGGGTTGCAGTGATTTATGTATTTTTAATAATTTGTATTATATTAACTTTTATTTTTTTACAACTACCAATTAAACGATATTTTTTTAATAAATAAATAAAACAATTTCAAGGAAAACCCAGTGTATAAATTTCCCTTTTACATATTTTTTTAATCACGATATCTTTTAAACTAAGTTGATTAACAAACACTTGTGAACAGCCCGAGAGGAGAACACTGAACTAAGCAGTGTGAGCAGCATATCTTCCTAAATAAGGTCATATTTTCACAAAAATATAAAATCGAAAATATCGAGATGGCGGGGGTGGGAGAAAAAAGTTAATACCCCCAAAAGACAATTCCCTAACGCCAACTCTATTCATATACAAATTTTCAACTCTCTAATAACAATTTGGAGGGGTTGTAAAGTAGCCAAAACCGCGAAAAATAGGTACATTTTGACTGGAATTAATTCCCATTTCAATGGTATTGTTCTGCCTAGAAGAAAACCCTAGATACCACATTTCTGCTCAATTTTGTACCAAAGGGAAACGCTGAAAGTAACCAAATGTACCATGGAAAAAAAAATATATATATGTATATATATATATATATATATATATATATATATATATATATATATATATGTATATATATATATATATATATATATATATATATATATATATACATATATATGTATGTATATATGTAAATATAGTCTGAAATATATAGCATTCGTTATTGACAACTTCATTATTCTGGACAGAGGCGGTATATATATATATATATATATATATATATATATATATATATATATATATATATATATATATATACCGCCTCTGTCCAGGATAATGAAGTTGTCATTAACGAATGCTATATATTTCAGACAATAACCAAAGTTATGTGTTATCTAGACGATGCGTGCGTCTCTCCGAGCTAGTGGATAGCTAATGACCGACTCGTCGTAGGTCTGATAAACAATTAAAGGTGGGGCCTAATTCTTGCCCATTGTACTAGGTGCATCCTGACGATGCGTTTTCGATGTTATGTGGCCACCGTGGCGATAGGAGATACAAATAAATGAGAACTGGGGCCCCTAAATGTACATAACAAAAAAAACACGGGAAAATAGAGCCAATCTACGGAAATTGGAGGATGTGTACATCTGACAACAACAACTCCTGAGACTAAAATGTTTATTGGCGATTCCTCGAGGGAGAGGGACCGAATAATACATAGAGGAAGGCGGATTAAGATGACGAATGTGGAAAATGACGAATTCGGTATTTTTTTACAATCAATTACGGGTACCAACATGTCCTTGCCAGCACAACATATATGTAATTGTTCACAATATAACTTACTAGTGTAAACAAGCGTGTGTGCACGATAAATCGTGGCAAAAAGTTCAAATACAGCGCAAAAGTAATTTTGGTACAACTTTACAAGAGAGGCGCGTTATCACTGGTTCCTCCCGAACCTACCCGAAGATCGGTGGACTAGCACACTCTAGCGCCATTTGTGCTAACCAACTACTTCATTTATATTTAACATTCGTATTCATTGGAATTATTACTGTCTTAATCACATATTTTTTTTAACTGTTGGTGCTGTCGACTTCCGGTGATCTGGGGAAGCTGTAGTAATCATTTAAAGGAGTGATAATTTAAATTACGGTAAGGACCCGACCTGAAAAGGAAATTTTGGGATTTGTTTATTTCATGAGCGGAAGTCGTCACCTGTGATCTATTTAAAGCAGTAATAATTACGGTAAGACCCCGACGTCAACTGAAAAGGATCCTCGCTGGTTTGTTTATTTTTTGGGAGAACATAATGAGCCGAAGTCGACAGCAAAAACAATTTTAAATAATATCTAATTAAAGCAGTGATAGTTTTAATAATTCCAATGAACACAAATGCAAAGCAGTTACTTAGCACAAAAGTTGCTAGAGTATGCTAGTCCGGCGACCATCGGGTAAGTTAGGGAGGAACCTGTGATAACGCACCCCTCTTGTAAAGTTGCACCGTACTTTTTAAACCTCAAAACGCTAGTAATCACCTTCTATTATACTAAAATATTCTGAATGTACAATTCCAGACTTACAAAGTCGTAAGAGACTCGTTTATTATACAACAGTTGCGGTTATAGATGGCTTAGTTTTGCTAAAAAATGGCGTGAGGGAAAAAGATGGTGAATTTTCAACGGGCGCCATATCAGTGCTGCAGGTGCCTCAAGTGGACTCATTTTGAGTGTTCCCCATGAGGCAAGAGGAATGCCTGTGATAGGGCCTATTAATATGAGTACTTCATTTAAATACATTTTAACTTTTGTATACTTTAATAACATTTTCCGTTTTATTTCAAATTTTGATAGAAGTTAGTTGTGAGATATTAAAATCCCAGCTCCCGTTCATGATCTTACACTAGCCCATTCGTTATCTTATCTGAGGACAGTAGACGAAAATTACAATTTTTGAGAATGTCAGCGTTTCGCCCGTATGAAGATGAAATTGGCGATCTAAAAAATTCAAGATATTAGTCAAGGTATTAAATAAGTTCTCATAAAAAATTCAGTTCTTAAATCCATCAAACTGGCCAGGGAAAATCGTAGAAGCATAACCTTAATCTTATCCCGCCTTCCTCTACCCAGATACTCTCGTAGATCCACTCTAAAATTTGAAACATCATGAAAAATCAATATACTTTATTTGGGTCCCAGGTTGCACAACAGTTTCAGACAAGGAGCTAACGGATCGAGCTGAGCTGCCGTCATACCCCCTTTGGAACTCAGTAGACCCTCAGACAGAAAATACCAGGCAGTAGACAGTCTATATGGGATGAGAACCCTCTGAATGAATTCATTGAGAGTGAAAAACTTTCAAGTGGATGCGTTGCTTTAGAACTATACATTTCAACTTTAGTCTGAACTATCTTGAAGCTCTTCAAAAAGTTTTAATGACGATCGGTCAACAATCCGAGTATTTTTTCCTGATAATAAATTTGATAACTGAACAAATTTCAATTTTTCATAACACGAAGCTCTCCAAAAATTTTTAACTTAATTTTAATCAGTATTTCGGCTCCTTCTATTTCTTGCTTAAACACACAAACGCACTCAAATATAAATATATATATACATATATATATATATATATATATATATATATATATATATATATATATATATATACACACATATATGTAAACATATTTTATAGGTCCTCGTGCGCCTGCTGACCCCGAACTGCCATAATCCTAGGATCTTGATCGATTTGTCATCGACCTTGGACCCGAGTGAGTCCGTGGGACGGACACTGGCGAATTGGCCCCAAAGGACTCGGTTATGGAGCTATGGATAGCCAGTCGCTGCACCATGGAAACCTTGGTTCCTGGCAACGTGAGGGTGGGTGCCCCTACCAGGCAGTCTATGCTCCCTCAAGCAATAAATATCTGTAAGAATACCACATCGCGCGGCCAAGATCATAATAAAGAACTCCATGGTCTATAGTGCCAACAGAAAAAAAAAAAAAAATATATATATACATATATATATATATATATATATATATATATATATATATATATATATATATATATATATATATATATATATATACATATATATGCAAATACTACCGTTTGCATTAGTTACAGTACTTTCACATAACAGAAAAAATGTTCCAACACAAATCCAACAGCTGTCCTACGGCTTTAGAGATGGTGGGGGGAGGGCAGAAGTAAAAACAAAAGCAGGCGCTACAGCTGTTTGATCAGCAAATAGATGGCGCCTATTCTTGGACTGGTCACCCTCTTGTTTTCTTTCCCGGAGCCTGTTTGATATTTTAGTGATCGCTCGAACAGTGTTATCTTTGACGTTAATCGATTCTCGCAACGGAGCATTTATTTAGTCTCTATTGAACAGGGCTTTCTCGAATATCACAAATGAATCGTGAATTGCAGAATCCACACAAGTCCAATTCTAAAAAAAATTTCAGAAGGCCTAAAAAACATATTATCATCCTCACTGTTCGAATTGGTGGACTGATATTTTTTTTTCTTAAACTATTATAACAGAATTATCTGACTATAATAATAAAACTAATAATTTTCACCGGAGTTTGTTTTTAAAAATATTTAAAATACAGTGGACTTGTATGGTTTCTGGAATCCATTGTAATGTTTTCAGGCATCTCTGCATGTTTAAAGTCGATAGGTGATCATGGAGAAAAATAAATGATATAACGTTGCATAAACTTGTTAAATAAAGTATAGATAATCATAACATTTATAAAATATAACATTAAAAATCTTATTCCTCCTTTTCTTATTATTCTGTGATATTATGAGTAGATATCTTTCAAAAAAATGTATTTACCTCCGCATTTATCGGAAGATTTAAATTTTTTAATATCATTTAAAAAAAGTAATACAGACACAATTCTGTGGGTATGCCTTGCCGGATTCTTCAGGAATAGTTCCAACTTCTATTATTAAAACAAATGTGTGCGATTCTAGCTCATCAATGTACTTTTTTACTTCTCCTGCATTTACACGCTCTTTTGAAAATTTAAATTCCATATATTGCGATATGGTAAATGCATTTTTTTGTTTTAGTGGGATTATCCTACCCTTTGTTTTGGCATGATAGGTAACTACATTTTATAATCTAATACTTCATCAGATGACAAAGATTTAACTTGAACTTTATTCTTGGCACTTGATTCTAAAATTATGTTTTGCATGTTGCTTAAGTGTAAAAATGCGATCTTCCGTTCGCAGTTTTCTTTTCACGACATGAAAAGAAATCGATCAGAAGAGGGAAAAGAATGGCCTATGATGGGGAATTGATGTATCACCATTTCTTCAAAGCGACCTTTAGCGATTAGCATTAAAAAAACTATAGCAAGACAGTGATTTGTGTTTTGTCCCGTTTAATAGCGATTGTTAGAAAATAATTAAAATAGAGTACATAAATAATCTTGTCAAGTTAACAAAGTTAATTTCCAAATAAAATGGAAAATTCTGCCAGGAAAACCGAGCGGCCATTTTAAGAACTAAAATACATAAATAGCAGAAAGCACGCACGTTCCGGACATGTGTGGTTTCTGAAATTCACATAAACTTAACAACTGTTATAACTAATCTGTTTTTCAAAGGGCATCTATGGCTTCTGTGCCTATTAAAAGTCTATGGACAAAATATTATGTTCAAATAAAAAACTAATTACAAATAAAAAATGGAAATGCGATGTGTATGCAATTCACGATTCAAATGTTGTAATGTGGTAGACAGTTCAACTGGAGATATGTCTGAATTTCGAGTATTTTTCCTGAGACAGGACCCGGATTTTAATAAATTTAATAAATGAACAAAAATAATAATAATTAAAAATAATTAATAATTAAAATAATAATGATAATAAATTTAATTAATGAACAATTCCATTTAATACATCTTCCTAAAAAAGATCGGATGATTCTCATTTATGTATGCTGTTTGGATTGGACTGACGATAAAAATCCAAGTTTCCGACTCTCTAACAGTTAGTCAAGAATAAAACTTACAATTTCCATTATTTTTTTTATCTATTGCTCAATATCTTGCAAAATATCTTTCCCACAAAAAAAATATATATATATATATATATATATATATATATATATATATATATATATATATAAAAATATATATAAATTATAACATTTATAATTAACATATAATAACAGAAGCAATATATATATATATATATATATAAATAAAAAAAAACTTAAGATCAATAGATACCTTAAGAAGCACTTTTGAAGTAAAGGGGTTATAAGTGGGAAAAAAATTATAATAGTTCAGGACTAAAGTTGAAAAAAAAATAACCTGGATTTTCTTGGATTAAAGTGTGACAGAAAGTTCCATAAGATATTTTTAGATTCTCGTATTTTAGTAAACTAAAAAAAACTATACTGAAAAATGTATATATCCGTCTCCAATGAGTATCAAAAGCAGTCCTATCGTCTGCGTATTCGGACAAAGTGATTGCGTCGGGATGAATGGATTGTGCTCGGATCCTATCTATTAGTAGACACTGACGAATGATGGGTCAAATTCTCACCTCTAACTCCATCTAGATCCAGGGCCTGTCTTCATTCTCTGTGGCCGGACGGTTATTTGTCTGGATTGTAATGGAAGTTATCTCTCTCCTTGAAGGATTACCCATTGTCCAAAGATTGGCGGTTCGAAAAATTCGACAACAGTCAATTTAGAACAAATAAAGAAGCTAGAGGATTCAGAAACCAGAATGAATGTAAAAAAAATTAGCTTGATTTTAAAAATCATAAGCTTTAAAATATATCTAATATTCGAAAGTCTGTAGTATAAATAGAATAGTATAAATATAAAAATATAAAAAATAATATAAGAAATATAATATAAATAGAAAAGTAGTATAAAATAATAATAAAAGGCTTTAATTACTTAGCCGTAATCAATCATTATTTTAATCATTAGTCATTATTTTATATCTAAATATAAAACCAACCTCCCGTTATATAACGCTTTCAATACAACCCTCACCGTTTCAGAGGTGTGTAACAAGTAAGAGTGTGACCCGTATAATGTAAAGAGCAGCATACAGGTAGACCTACAAATCATAAAAAGCACCAGGTGTTAAGCTATATATGTGGCGATATCTAAAATAGACATCTCCGAAGAAGAAGTAGGCGCCTAGACGTACTGAAGCATCATAACCGTGTGAGACAAAAAAAATAAAAACAAAAACCCATTGTAATACTAACATGGATCCAGAATAACAATGTTATTATTATTAAAGTTTTATTAAGATTATTTTAAGAAATATTTATATAGCAAGAACAATCTAACCTTTTCGTTTATCATCTTTCACTAAGTTAGGATATCAATTCTTAATAAACGTTTTTAAGGAATAGCTTGAAAAATCGGCATATACGAGTAGATGTTATAATTACAATGTTTAACTGAATTTAATTTAAGGCACCATACATAATTTATTTCAAGTTTCTCTTTTATTTATTCAATTATTTTCTATATCTTTCGAATTATATCTTGAAAATTTAATTCTTATTAAATAGGAGTTTGCTGCATTCGATTCAGTAGAGAGGCTAGATTGTTTTCGCAAAAAGGCCGTTTTGTGACCAATGTGCGGCGTACGACGGGCGGACGGATGAAACCACAAATTTTTACGTGAGGTTAAATTTTTTTTTCTTTGTCGATTGCAATGGTTCGTGATTGAAAATAATATACCGAAATGGTTGGAGGATAAGAACAGGAGTGCACATCAACTGTAGTATTTTCTTGTAAGACTAGATATCATAAAGCTCTCCAAAAAGTTTTAAATGGATATAAATCATTCAAATATTTGTAGGCCGCCTCAGGGACTAGCATAAATAATAAATATAAAAAAGAAATAGAGAAAATAGGTAAATATTTTTATTTAGACAAAATCAAATACCACTTTCTTTCCTTTGTCCTAATTCATTATTTCACTGGCATCGTCTGAGTCGAGTTCTTCATTTTCGAATTCCGAGGGTCTGCCCAAGAATTCATCCGCTTCTTCGCCGCCGAAGACATCTGGGTGTTCGGCTTCAGCCCTCATACCGTCGCTGATCTGCTGTTTATTGATCCTCATCAGCTGTGGCAACCACTTTATCACAGTGGTCTTATAAGATCTAAAATCAGATATGTTAAGTTTTATATAAATGCAAATTATATAAATGCATGTTAAGTTTTACATAGAAGCCTCCAGAGCGTTTCCTCTTCCTGACGTTGCTCATAGATCACCTATTGAGTCTATTGTTTTGGCCTGATATTTGAGGGTTGTCTGATTTTTGGAATTGTAAGGCTCCAAAGCTCCAAATAATTTATAATTTTAGGAATTTTGAGTTGTGCGTCATTCATTTTGTATATACGATATGTAATCATTAAAGTGAACTAAAATTGGTATGGTACGATCTAGTGCATGACAATCCGATATATTTAGAATAAAATAAATGCAAAAATAAAAGTAAATACAATTATACAAATTTAAATCTTATTTTAATAAATTAATAATACAAATTGAAATAAATAAATTGTCAATTCGTCAATTAATAAACCAACTAACAAGGGGAGTGCACGATATGTCCGTCGCCGATTTTGATTAAACATTTTCGGTTGACGTCCGCCTGATGATGTAGAAGGATCAATCTAATTAGAGATTGATAAATTATTTGTCACTTCTATAATTTTGTTTTTATTGAAAACTAGTTTCGAATGTTATTAGTTTCAAAAAGTTGCAATAATACAATACAATATAATAATAAGACAGAGTATTCCAACTTTGCAATTCAAAGTTTTTATAAATAAATGAAAAAAAACCTAAATTCATCAAAAACTCAGGAGTTAAATTAATACATCACCTTGAAAACAGTCTCAAATTAAATATATATGAAGGCACTTGAAATAATAAAATCCTTCAAATTCAATCAAGCTTTTTGCTTAAATGACAAAATAAATATCTCCAATAGTCCAATCTTAAATTTATTCCCATCCATAAAAGAAAAAAATAATTACTCACCGGAATTAGAGGAAAAACCCCGACCCCTAAACTATTTACCCATAAATTTACACGTTGAAAACAGCCTCAAATTAGATATATATGTGAAGCACTTAAGATAAGAAAATCCTTTAAATCCAATCCAGATTTTTGCTTATATGACCAAATAAATATCTCCAATAGTCCAATCTTAAATTTATTCCAATCTATAACAGAAAAAACAATTACTCACCGGCATTATGGGTAAATAGTTTAGGGGTCGGGGTTTTTCCTCTAATGCCGGTGAGTAATTGTTTTTTCTGTTATAGATTGGAATAAATTTAAGATTGGACTATTGGAGATATTTATTTGGTCATATAAGCAAAAATCTGGATTGGATTTAAAGGATTTTCTTATCTTAAGTGCTTCACATATATATCTAATTTGAGGCTGTTTTCAACGTGATGTATTAATTTAATTCCTGAGTCTTTGATGAATTTAAATGAAAATTTTAAATGAAAATAATCATAAATTCATCAAAGACTCGGGACTTAAATTAATACATCACGTTGAAAACAGCCTCAAATTAAATATATATGAAGCACTTGAAATAATAAAATCCTTCAAATCCAATCCAGATTTTTGCTTAAATGAACAAATAAATATCTCCAATAGTCCAATCTTAAATTTATTCCCATCTATAACAGAAAAAACAATTACTCACCGGCGTTACTGGAAAAACCCTGATCCTTAAGCCGTTTGCCTAAAAACATCCTACCTACCTTTCGTTAATTGTTAGTTCAATGCGAGAAGAAACCGGTACAAACTTTTCTGTTTTGTATAATCCATTTAAAACTAGGTGAATACCAACCTGTATTTGATTTCTTGTCTTAATTAAATTCATAATTCATAAATGTTTTATAATACTAATTTATATTACATTTAATTTAATAAGTATAATAAAACCAAATTATATTTTGAATTGCTTATTTTTGAATTTTTGTTTGTTTTTAGAATTGAAGATGAATGTATAACATTCGAAACTAGTTTTCAATAAAAACAAAATTATAGAAGTGGCAAATAATCTATCAATCCCTACACATTTTTTGGGTGATTCTACATTGAAAAAGAGTTGACCTTGAAAGTATGTTAAGGGAAAAGTATAAACATTAAAAAATAATTGATTTTGGGTTAAATAAATTTTAAAAAGAGTTTGAATCACTGAGTAAACAAGTCTCATATTTTTTCACACTAAAAATTATTGCACATTTCGATTCAACACATCAAAAAAACCTTAATGTTGAAAAAATTATCAAAACAAAAAAAAAATTTCAGCTCCGAGTGTACTCAAACTTTTTAAAGCCACAAAATTACTAGTTTACTTAATAATTCAAACAATATTTAAAATTTATTTAACCAAAAATTAATTATTTTTTATTGTTTATATTTTTCTTTTAATGTACTCTAAAAAACAAATGTTTAGCTGAAAAAACATGTCGATATCATTATTCAAACACGAGATATAAAATAAAGCATTTTCAACATGTTTTATTATTTTTTTTCTCAGCTCCTAAGATCCATTTGACAAAACGGGAGGATATAGGCCAACGTTTTGGTTTATTATTTTCAATAATAGACCTTTGGAATCGACCAAGGAAAACATTTTTGTAACCCTCCTCAAAATTTGAGGTTTTACCTTTCAAGATACGTAGAATCCAAATATCGAATAAATAAAAAATCCTTCCGCAAAATTGTACGTGATTATTGTATTTAAACGAAAGTTAATGAAATTCCCTAAAAAACGAACTAAAAATCACTTAAATTGGACCATTATTAGCTGAGATGTAGGGTAATAAACTTCGTAGACTGATTCTTTGGGCGGCTAGTCATCGTGGCCCTAGGCCTCCTGACTTATCCTTTGGTGCCTACTGCTTCATTTTTTTTAATTGGACAGAATAGATATTTTTGAAATATTACTAAGTGGAAATAATAAACCATTGTGTAATAATTTGCAGCGTTTTTTCAATGTAGAATCACCCAAAAGATTTTGATCAAAATCGGCGACGGACACATCGTTCACTACCATGTAAGAAAATATCTGATGTGAGCAACACATGACTTCCTTGTACGCCTATAAAATTATAAATCCGTGGCTCAAAAAGTGATACTGAATTTGGTTACTAGTTTCCGAAGATTCCAGTAAAAACGACACTCCGCGTCCCGTCATCCATCTATTGACACACACACAAACACACATTCTTGTCACTGGAGGTCTCATTCCATTATTATATGTCGTTTTCCTTCAGTAGGCAACTAGTTTCCAAGATATTTCTTCATGTTCCATGACAACAATAAAACTGTCAATATCACTGGATAAAGCATTAGAAATGAACAGTTTCGACATTTTAAGCGGAAAAACCCACTTAACTAATATCTTATTCTCATGATGAACACTTGTTGATCTCACAAATGGGGAGAAATTTTAGACTCAATTTTAACACTTGAAAAAAGTAATAAAACGCTGCAAATTATTACACAATAGTTTATTGTTTCCACTTAGTAATATTTCAAAAATTTCTAGTCTGTCCAAGTAAACAAAATTAAGCAGTAGACACCAAAGGGAAAGAAATTTGAAGCTTTTCAAAAGATGATCGACGTGAGAGTGCTGAACTGGAAATGTTAATTTAAAAAACTCTGTCAATGCAAGTAGGCTGTGATGTGAAATGATACAGAGGAAATATTTGATGTGCACTTCAGAAGGAAACAAAAAAAAGGAAATACTAAGGAAGCTAAAGGAAGTAAAGAAATAATCCAAGGAAGAATAAAACAGAGAGATACGAAGAAATCAGAAGTCCAATAAATAAGTCAGGAAGCAGGATGACTAGCCGCCTGGAGAATCAGTCTCAGAAGTTCCTTACGCAATATCTCAGCTAATAATGGTCCGATTTAAATGATTTTGATTTCGTTTTGTAGGGAATTTCATTAGCTTTCGTTTAAATACAATGAAAGCACCAATAAAAATTTTGCATAGTATGTTATTTCATACTCCAAAATCTAGTATGTCATTTAAATCAATATATAAGTTGTAAATACCAAATTTGAGAAGTTTTGCAAAGTATTTTAATATAATTTTTGATGGAAATCATTTATGACCTTCAAGTAAAGTACCACTTCCGGTGATTAAGCAGTGACCAAAAAGGGAGGTTCACAGCTAGATTTTACAACAATCCTAAATACAAAATTTCAACTTTCTACGGCTAACCGTTTTTTAGTTATGCGAAATACGAACGTACGTACAGACGCCACGACGAAACTAGTCAAAATGGATTCAGGGATGGTCAAAATGGATATTTCCGTTGAAATCTGAAAACCGAAAATTTTAAATCGTTTACTTCGTACAAGGAAGTAAAAAGAAGAAAACCATCGATATAACTCATATTTAGCCTCTTATTTTATACGTATAAAAAATTAAATGTCCGTTAGAGCCCTGCAGATAACGCCGTATTGTATCAGACGGCTGAAAATAAAAGTTTTCGTCGTAGAGGTGGCGTGAACTCGATGAATGGAGCTCCCTTCAAGACTAGCCATGGAGTCTGCCTGACCGGGGTGTTTCTATATTTATACCCGTGTTAAGGGAATTAGTTTGAGCAACTAACTTCGTTATAATGAATCGTAACATTGTACACAATGGACTAAAGTCGCCATATCCCTAGACTTTGGAAACTTAATAACAATTCCCTTTAGGTTTCTATGTAAAACTTAACCTAAGTCAGATGTTCGTTCTGACAAGAACAGATTTTTGTAGTTGTGTCCCTTTCATTTTGGACGTACGATATGATCAAAACAAAAAAATGACAAAAATTTTGACATAATCGCGAACCAGCAAAAAAAATCCGCTTACAAAGTCAAAAAACGACAAACTCAAGTGACTGCTACTTTTTCGACTAGTACGGGTATTTGGATATCTGGAACCCAGAAATATAAGGTCTTGGATCTTAAAATGTTAAACAAATATACTTTTATACAAGAAGAGAAAATATCTAAATTTTTATTGTAATCGGAAGTAAGAGAACAGAGGTATAACACTACGAAATTGCAACTTTTTTCCGATCAGATTCTTGTTTTTCTTCTAAAAAGCTGAATCAAATAACTTGAAAATTTGTATGCATATGTATTTTGAGCTGGTTTAAGTACTTCTGGTATAAGTTTTACGAATTTGAATAAAAAATACAAAAAAATTATTTATGAACTAATTGTGATGAAATTTAGTATGCTTATTTTTTTCGGAGCGTTTAAACATATTTTGTGTTTTTTGTGGGGGTCTGGAAAACTGAGAATGTCTTAGAAGCAAGAAACATTTATTTTCCGCATATTTCGGACGTGTCTGTAATTATTATCATAACTTCACAGACGTGGAGGAAGCAAGTTCACTAAGAACAACAATTTAATAAGAGAGTAAGTATTGCGTAAAAGCGGTATTTGTTAATAAGAAAAAAAAGAAAAATTGGGAAAATGTGTAAGATTATTGCCATTTAGTTAAATTTATTGTCATTCTGACCTTGTTCCTAGAAAATGAGACTGAACCACATTTTATAAGTTATGATTTCATATAACTTTTAATTTGTATTTGGTGGGTGACCTAATAAATACGGATTATTATTATCAATATTGCCATTTTATTCAATTATGCTTTTGCAGCTGTTGTTTACTGCAATCTGTTTCCAATGTTTTTACTCAATCGAAGTTGAATATTATATTATAATGTTATGTATTTTTTTTGTAGTGATTAAAACCGCCCTTTTGAGAAGCCGTCGTTAGGTTGTTAGCAACAAATCCAATGTATGCCGATGTCCATCAATGAACAAAAAAACTGCAAAAAAAGTTGTAACCCCAAAAATCAGCTCCGTTGTAAAAATATACCCCTTCAATAATTTCTACTTTTATATCATTTAATGGAAAGAAAATGCATATGAAATGTATAGTAAGGGGAAGTATTGCGATCGTGAAAATTTTCGAATTCCAGTTTTCAACGTAAATACACGTTTTAAGGTCCCCTGAGTCCAAATAACCAAACTTGCAAAATATTTTGTGAGTTTTGTTGTACGAAACTGAAATTAAGTATTTAAGGGAGGTAAGTGCCAGTGATGGTACAGCAACTTTTCCCTCAAAATCGACTAACCGGACGTGCCGCTTTATAAAAAGGATTTTACAATTTTCTCGAAAAAGACATACGATGTTGATTAAACTCTTTATACCGATGTACAATTAAATGGCCTTTAAAGCCGAATTTTCAAAATGGCTTCCTCTAAAGTACCTTTAGTTTTTTTTTTATTTGGAATTATCAACTGTCTCTTATTGTTAGTAGTAATAGAAAATGGATAAACATAAAGTATGATTAACTAAAGGAGAAAAAAGGGAAAATATTTTCCCAGAATTAAAATAAATTTCCAGGGTGAGCGTATTATTTATTAGTCTCAGTGTTTTTGATTGAAAAGCCTGTATTTTTTGGATGTGAGTTTTTTTTTGCTGTCTCAATTTGTAATGCATAGCTCCATATAGGTTTTAAAAGGTTTGTTGAAGTATTCAGTCGTTGTCTGATTTGTAGTGACGATCGTTTATGAAGGATAGAGAACAGTAGTCTTAGTCTTCTGTTCGGGCTTAAAAGTTTCTGTTTCAAGTATGGAGCCCAACTCATCCTTCTGTCGAAAGTGAGTCCTAAGTAATGAGCTGTGTTAGTCTGTTGAATGGGTTCATTGTTTACATAAACTTGAGAACAGATGTTGTGTCTAAGAGTGAACGTTATGTGCTGAGATTTGTCGTTGTTGAGTTTTATTTTCCATTGTTTAAAATAGTCCTGTAGTCTTAGTATGTAATGCTGGATAGTCAGTAAAGCCTGAGTTATATCTGCGTGCCTGGTAAGAATAGCGGTGTCGTCTGTGTATGTTGCTATTATTGTGTTTGGGCGAACTGGTATATCGTTTGTGTGTATATAATGTACAGCAAGGGTGCGAGAATTGACCCCTGAGGCACTCCGGCCCTGATTGGATGTATAGAAGAGACTTCTGATCCTCGCTGGACAGAAAAAGAAACCTGTCGGGTAGAAAAGAAAGAAGTATGAGATAGTAAGTCGAAGGAAGAATAGATTTAAGTTTGAAGAGTAGTCCAGACTCTATCAAATGCATGAACTACATCCAGGATTAGGCCAGTAGCATGTAGTATATTCTCCAGTGCGACTGAAATGAAGTCCGTGAGGCTGTATAGTTGGTGTATGATAGAGTGTAGTGAAAGAAATTCAAATTGATATTCGGATCGAAACTTTTAAAATATATTTTCAGCTTGACAAACCAAAAGTATATAGTGTACAAAATTGCCGTACTAAAATTATTTATTATATTATTATTATTATTATATTATTATTATTATTATATTATTTTTATATATTATTTATTATACTTTTGTGAGATAATACTTGAAGATGTGCATTCGGCTGAGTTTATTTCAAGTTGTATTTATGTGAACTGTTTAAAATTATGTTAAAATGATTATTAATATAAGGTGGTAAGAGAAACTCGTGTGACGCGCACACCATACTAGATTTATTTTAAAAATGGCACCGAAGTCACTGATCATCACAGAATGATTCTCGGAACTTGACATTACCATCGGCTGTTTCGGCTACCGAGGTATATACAATGTAGAGGTTTCGTACATTCTTATGTGAGCCATTAATGAAGATCGAGGAAAAATAAATAAATTCCTAAGTGTTTCGGAATCATTATACATTATTAAAAAAAAAAAAATAAATAAATAAAATAATAATTCGATCCAAATAATTTTTTTTCAAATTTTGGGTACTTAATTATGTATTTAAAAATAATGAACTATAGAGTAATAATTTCCAGGGTTTTTATTTATTTATTTTTTGTCTCACGTAAATACACATTTACTCTTTAAGATAGTAAAAGTCTTCATAAACTGATTATTACTTTTTACATTATACGCTATTTTCATTCGACAATCATTTTTAATCGAGAAATAAATTGCAGTATAATTATAAATATTTATTGAAGGTTTACTAGCATTTAATAATAAGTATAGAGTCTTATTATGAGGAGAAAAAAACCCCTCCAGCCAAAATTGATAAAAGGAAAGTTTAGCCTCTGGCAGTGGATCCAGAAGTATTTTTAATTTAAGAAGCTTTTCATTCTGCTTCTCGGAGAACATAATATTAAAGAATTTTTGAAATGTTTCAAAAATTAACTGTCTTCTTTCTAAAAGTAGATGTAGAGGATATATAAAATTTTAATAAAAAAAAAATATATATATATATATTAAAATGTACCTTGAATTTTATAGCTCTTCAAAAGATCAGTCATACATATTAACAAAATACAATAAAAAAATGTATAGTATGATCAATTTAAAAAAAAGTTACTGCCACAAATTATTAACAAATTCATATAGTAATGTATTACTGGATGCATTTTATTAAATTATCGAGTGTAAGAGACAAAAGGACCTCCAAATTTTAAAATTTTTATCCAGCTAATGTTTCTGGAGTCTTTTCCATCGGCTTATACCTGGACAATGGGGGAGGGGCAAGATGGCTCAGTAACAGTTAACTAAAAAAATCTATACAATCAAAATTCTTGTTGAATATATGTTAAAATAAATAATATGAGGTACATATAAACTCGTTCAGTGTAGACTAAATTATAAATATGTACCATGCTTATAGTTTAAAGTGATAAGGAAATGTTGTCTATTGAATCGAAGTAAACAAGACCATTGATTATTCATTTTTTTACGGAAAAACAAGTCAGAAGAGTGTTTTTGTGAACAATTGTTGTAAATAAAAAAATATTCAAACTTTAGTGTTATTATGAACACTTTACTAATGCAATTATTATTAAATTAGATTGTACTATAATTATTAAGTAATTAAAAAAAAATTGAGTTGCATTCCATTTAAAACAATAAACTCTTGTTTTTATAACACAATAGTAAGTTTTGTTTTTGAGATACCTTAATCCAGGCACGATAGAGTAAATATATTTATTTTTTAAAATAAATTGTCACGAGATTATCTCAACGTGATAAGTAGGAGAAAAATAGTAGAAACAAATTTTATATGTTATAGATAAAATCTGTATGTAAAATTTGTTTAAGAAAAATAAAAAACAAACACAGTACGTAACAGCATTTAAAAATACAGAAAAAAATTAGTTTTAAACAATTGAAGTCGGTCAAAAACTTTTCGTAAAAAAAATTAAAAACCGCGAGAAATTACAGGGCTTTATATTATCACAGGAACCTGTTTTCGGGCTTAAATTTTGGTATTTGTTAGTGCCTAATAAATAAATTTTCCAGAAAATTGAAAAAATGTAAAAAAAAAACTAGAAAAAATATTGGAGCATGGGCCAAAATGGATCTAGAGCGATTTTTCAAAGTGGTATTTGTTCCCGAGGAGTTTCTCTGCAACCCTTTTTTCATGAAATATATGTGAGGCACGATTAAATATCTAAAAAACGCGTTTGAACACGCGTTTCTCGCAACGGCCACTAAATGTGTGCTAGCAGAGTAGAAGTGAAGAAGGGTCGGGAAGGCTCTCTGTCCTTCTGCATTGAGCGATGCCCGGCCGTCAGAGAACCTTACCCGCCCATCGTCACTTCCCTTCCGCTACATCACCTTTAGTACCCGTTGCGAGAAACAGCCCTATGTTCAAAGGAGTTTTTAGGTATTAAATCTAACTTCAGATATATTTCATGAAAATAGGGTTGTAGAAAAACTCTTCGGGAACAAATTGCGCTTTAAAAAATGGTTCTAGAACCATTTTGGTCCTTGTTCAAATCTTCTTTCGAGATTATCTGTTTTTACATTTACTCAATTTCCGGGAAAAGTTATTTTTTTTCATACAATTTTTATTATAGATAGGCACTAACAAAAACCACAATTTAAGCTCCAAAAAAAGTTCCTGCGATAGTTAAAAGCCCTGTAATAAAATGACAATAAATGGTCATATTTCGCGCTTTTTAATTTTTTTTTGTCCCGATTTCGATTGTTTAATATTTTATGATTTTCTTAAACAATTTTTTTTCACATTTTAAATTAAACCATATTAATTAATAATAAGAAAATATAGTTATGTATGGAGAAATGCTATTAAAAACAAAAAAAGTTTTAGCACTTAAAATTTTCAACCTCCTTTTTCTTAAATTTAAGGCCCTAGAAATTTAAATTTAGAACCTTGCCAAACCAAGGTAGCGGTTGGTTAATTTTTAAAGCCATAATTGTGGATATAATGAAGTTAGCGTAAATATTAGACAAAATGGAAAGTTGAACCAACTATCTATTTATACAAAAATTAATAAAAACCGATGCCTTCGTTAAAAAAAAAAACATAATAATTCTCAAGACAGCGCTATTTTTCTTTCCTTATTTGATGTGCCCCTCCCCTTACCGAGGGCAAATGTTGAAACAGACTTTGTTATAACAGAACCCCGAGAACAGCGAAATTCCAGAGGTCGGGAAATACATCACATCCCGAGCCAGTCAACGAAGCGTATTAAAAAGTTTCGGGGGTGAGGCGAGGCTGTCGAAGGTCTAATAAATTGGAAAGTCTTGCCATTTTGGTCCCTCCGCGGGTGAGCTCTTCTTCTCATCGACCATATGGGTTTAATACATAAAAAAAAAACCCTAGTCAGCGTTGAAACTGAGACTGAAATTGAATTAAATATACGATTCGGCAATCTTGTAAAGGATACAATACGAAAGTGTAAAGAATACATTACTTACAATAGTCACGAAGTTATTTGAAAAAAAGGTTAATTAATTAATATTAATTTGTTTAAGCTTTATAATACCTAGTTTAACAAGAATTGACTATAGCTGAAATATGTATGAACCTGGATTTTTTTAAATATACTGTTTTTTGTAAAAAAAAAAAAAAAAATACAATTTGTCTCGATAAGGACATCTGTGACAGTGATAAAGGTATTTAAATAAATAAAATGATATATTAATAAATAAAATTATTAAACTAGTTATATCCCGATAGAAAAAAAAATTAAAAATTCATTTGGGTTTAATTTTTTTTTTTTTAGGTACAATGATTACAAAGCATTTTAAAAATGTTCTCGATCTTCTCAAATGACCGAAAAAAATTTTCATGATCGAAAAACAAAAAAACATTTATGCATAAGTACAATATTTACTCTAAATCAGAGGAAATCCAAAGCTTTTTGGCCCAGAAGGAGGGAAAAGCAGGACTCCAGAAGATCTCAGCGCTTTTCTCTCAATGGATGTGGCACTGAAACTGACTCCAGTTTTATGATATTGATAGCATAATTAACACAGGGCTATTTTTTTATCAAAGGAAATTGAAGTTCTTTGAAAGTAAAGCACCTGTCTGACAATACAAGCGGTGGACACTCCAAAACCGATGAGTGACACTTATAACATTTCTAAATTAATATTTATAAATTATTCACAAACGGACTACATTTGAACTCTTATTTCCAAATTCCGTGGCAGCATTATAAAATGTAAATCAGGTGCTATGGTACGGGTTATCTCCCCAGTGTCAGCCTGGACAATACGCCTGCTAGACACTATCTGTGTAATTAATTTTAGTAATAAATCAGCTGACGGGTCGACCGCATATTAGTTCCAGAGGCCAGTCGAATCTTGCGCACAATTATCTTGTAATGCGCAAGTATTTGTATACATATCTTTATAAGTATATCACGATTTATTACGTAAAAAGTTAAAAGCGTTAAAAAAATAAATAAATAATAATAATGCTCTAGGTGACGTTCGTGCTACCAACACAAGATGATAACTTCTACTAAAATTAATTTTGTTTTATTTATTTACATATGAATGGCTGATTTGAGAGAAATCATAAATCATAGATACCAAACTTTCGGAAAACAATAAAAAACAGTCCAGGCCAATGTATAATGGTTCAAAGCAACTCAAAATGATTGATAATTAAAATTTGGTTGATTCTGAACCTATCATGTTGCCAATTAACAATTGGCTAATTACCCCCCGGTTCCAAGTAGTGAGCCGAGGCGGAGGACGGGGTGGGGCAAACCCCTAAATTTTTAGATGTTTTTCAGTTTCTGGCCTATAACATTTAAAAGGTACACCCTAATGAAAACTTTATTTCATTATGCATTAAAGAACATTAAAATCTGCGTAAAATGAGTATCTCAGACGTTGAATTCTATTTAGAGGAATAGTAAAAAATGAAAGTCGAAAAACGATTGGTCTGCGAAGTTGCATAAAAATATCCTGGTTCAAAAACTTAGGAGTAAAGCAAACGTTGAAAACTCTGGGAGAACTACTATAAGAGTTCTGGACCGAGCCTCAGTTCGCAATCGCCAAGCATGTTGAAAGAGATACCATTTAAGTCAATGACTTATGGTGCTTCCCAACTAAATGATAACTAGCAAGCATTCTAAAGCAGCAAAATTCGTAGGACTTATGTACTTATGCTTCCGAAACTCTTGCCACAGAATGGAAATCCGGAAAAAATCTAAATAATTTCCAAAAAGTGACTTATGGGTTTTCTCAACTCGACTAGCCATATATAAACGCAAATCTACTGAAAAACATTTAGGTCAAATCACAGGAAAAGTTTGGTTTATTATTTTAAATAACTTTTTAATCGACAGAGGAAAAAAAAAACTTCCCTTCAAAATTTGAGGGAATGCGTTTCAAAGTACGTAGAATCCAAATATGGAATTAAAAAAAAAAAAAAATACGTCCGTTCGCGGCATTTCTCCAACACTTTGTTTATAATTTAGCAACAAAGTCAAGTCAACCCAGCATGATCTTCGGAGCTCGGCATCACTAATCAGCCGTTTTATCCCAAAATGGCGGCCGATTAGAGGGTTCGTACACCTCCGTCTCAACCATTTATGAGGCTAAAGGAAAAGTAAGGTTTCTATAGGAATCATTATAGCAAATGATAAAATAAAAAAAATCATATTTTTGATAAAATACCCACAATGTAATAATTTCCAGAGTTTTCACAAGTATAACTGTATAAATTATTTTAATTTATTAACATAAAATGTTTTAAATATGTAAAACATATTATATATAATACTACTTAAATATAGAAGTAACAACTTAAATACATAAGTAACTGTGAAAATACTGGAATTCAGGTAATGGTAAGATTTCATGCATAAATAGGTTGAACGAAAGTAATAACAGATTTTTACTAACTTGGGAAATGGTGGGTAATTCTAACGATTCTTGGAATATTTCATTAAACATTAAAAAAAAAAAAAAAAAACCTATCACAACAGAAACTCCGTTTCAAAAATTAATAAAGTGGAAGAGAATACTAGGTTTCTACAAGAACTGGAAAACTTCAGAGAAAAAATCGAGAGTGAGACATGATTTTCAAAATTTTCTCGTTTAGAGCACCTAAACGATCTTCCTTGTTGGTCAATCATATGAATTTATCTTTCAATAGTTGTAAACGGCATCACTGCTGTTAGATGCTTTTAAAATAACACTAATTCCACTTTTATTAGGAGAGAAGCATCTTCAAATTGCTCTCCTATAAAGTAAGGGACATCGTGTTGACTTCCGTGGTACAGATATACGTAATATACATAAATTATTTTTCTGTAACTAAAAAAAAATGCGCATACATTTTTACCTATAGGTATACATTTTTTTTAATTATATAAAAAAAAAATTTTACGATTTCCTTGCAAAAATCGTCGTAAAACATGTTTTGTTGTTTGTACTTTTTTACTGCTATTAAAATATATTAAACAATTATAAAATCTTTGAGGGAAAAGAAAGTATGTGAAGATATTGATTAAAACGTATTTCCAGACAATTACAATCTGCCACAATTTAGATCGATAGGTATAAATATACACATTTATACAAACAAAAATTAATAATAGTAAAATAAAATTTAAAATGTACATTACAAAAATTAACCAAAATAAGGAAAAGATTAGTAAAGATATGTCTATAAACATGAATATGAGAAAGTGAATCTTTTTCTAGTCATCAGTTTAATAATTTAGTTTTAATTTTAGTCTTAGGAAAAATAATAAAATTATAACACTGAACACACACCCTTAAATTCGAAAATAAATAAGTTGTTATTCAAAATTTTGGTACGCAACTTATTTTGTAGTATGTAACTTTTTGTTTTAGTTTTTTTATAAAACATTTGAATTGTTTCTCACTCATTACTGTTATGTACAAATTGATACTATTCAGTAATTAATAAAATCTAGTGGGTGCGGAGGTGGTTGTAGGAAGTAGATAGGTCAGCGCTTTCCCCGGAAAATCCCACCTTCGCCATTGAGATAAGAGGATGTGTGGCAGCCGAGCGGTATCGAAGGCCTAGCTGATGCTGCGATGTCTAAAAGGATAAACTTCGCCAGAGGATGCATATATATTACCTCATTCCGAGAATGAAGATATCTCAAGTCCTCTTTTTCCTTATTGCTTACAATACGACCTGTTATTGCATTCTTCTTCCAAAGTCCCTATAACTCACTTCAATGTTTGAATTGCTTTTTTATTCCTCCCTCCACTCCTTATTGATTCTCCATTCATTGAAAATTACTTGTACTTAATTTGTATCTTACTATCAACCAACATAACAATTTCATTCCGATTTTTGTTTAATATATTTTGTCAGAGTATAAATTTTGATTCATATCTATTCTGATTTATTTGATATCTATTTTGATTGATACGAACTAAATTGTAATGATTGTGAAGCCAAATACACGGGAAAAACTGGAAGATCGCTAAATCAGAGATTAAAGAAACATATACGTGCATATAATAATAAGACAGATAATTCCAACTTTGCAATTCATTTAAATGAAAATAATCATAAATTCATCAAAGACTCAGGATTTAAATTAATACATCACGTTGAAAACAGCCTCAAATTAAATATATATAAAGCACTTGAAATAATAAAATCCTTCAAATCCAATCCAGATTTTTGTTTAAATGGCCAAATAAATATCTCCAATAGTCCAATCTTAAATTTATTCCCAGCTATAACAGAAAAAACAATTACTCACCGGCATTACTGGAAAACCCTGACCCTTAAACCGTTTACCTAAAAACATCCTATCTACTTTTCGTTCATTGTTAGTTCAATGCAAGAAGAAACCAGTACAAACTTTTTTGTTTGATATAATCCATTTAAACCTTGGTGAGTGCCAACATGTATTTGATTTCTTGTCTTAATTAAATTCATAATTCATAAATGTTTTATAATATTCATTTATATTACATCTAATTTAATATTTATAATAATACCAAACTATATTTTGATTTGCTTATTTCTGAATTTTTTGTGTGTTTTTAGAACTGAGGATGAATGTATAACATTCGAAACTAGTTTTCAATAAAACAAATTTATAGAAGTGGTAAATAATTTATCAATCCCTAATTAGATTGACCCTTCTATACCATCATGCGGATGTCAACTAAATTTTGATTCATTGCGCTTTGAGATCGAGGTAGTAAAAGACAATGATATAAAAATTAACCAGTAATAAACATGTAATTATTAAACAAAGGGAAGGAAAAAAGTTATTTTAAAATATTCCAATATGAAAATCATTAACCAACGGCTAATGAAAATTCATACACTATAAATTGATCTGTTATAGAAAAATAATAATTGAATACAATAATAAAATATAAAATTATATATATATATATATATATATATATATATATATATATATATTTGTATAAATCACCGACAAAATTGTATATATGTATATACAATTTTGTAATTGATTACAACGTACATTTATTTTTTTGTATTTTGTAGTAAAAACGCACAGAACTTGTAATCCTACAATGACTTGTTCAGTTGTATTTGTTCACTCACTTAAGTCTCTCATCAGCTTCTTCTTATTTTGTGAATTTTCCCTATACTGCATGACCAACATTACGAACTGCTGATGAAAAATTAGCCCGTTTAAACCAATGTTATGAAAATTCATACTGAAAAATAATTTGTTTATTATTGTGAATGTTCTAAGAGCATCTGCACTTTTATTTATATCCTGAGAGATTATTGAAATCTTTCACGATTCATTCTCCCAATTTCGAAGTGTAAATAGGTTAAAATATCGCTGAGCATTTTTCATATTTTACAAATGTCGTCCAAAGGCTTCTGACAAAAAATAAGCTTTGTCAAATAAGATTGTTTTTCATGATAAATACATCTATAAATTCTCAAATTTATTAGTCCGATAGTAAAACAAAATTATGGTATTCCAATAATTCGATTGAAATTATTATAATTTTATATTTTATTTTATTAAGTCAACACTATGTCCCTTTCCCTAACTTAATAGGAGAGCAATTTGAACAGATGCTTCTCACCTAATAAAATTGGACTTAGTGTTATTTTAAAATCATGTAACACCCCCCACAATTGCTCTAGAACATAGTAATTTATACTTCTGGGTAAAGCAAAAAGAGTTCTGTGCCTCTGGGAAATAGGAAATTATGTTACATTTCCCCAACAAAATACTTTTGTAGCAACTTTAACAGATATTTTTCTCCAAATAAAAGTGTATTTAGTGTTCTTTTAAATGTAATGCCTCTTATGACTATTGAAAGAAAAATATTTAATAAAAAGAGCCATTTAGGAAAGAAAAGAAAGACATTTTAAATAATTCAATTTTTTTTTTTCAAAATTACATCCTGCAGATTCAATGCAAAGTTATTACACTATTTTAAGGAGAATTAATTAATTTTCCCAGTCCAGACTGATTATTGATTTTTATAAGCAACATTATAAATACTGTTCTGAAAATTAAAGTCAATTTTTTTCGTATCCTATACATACATATATATATATATATATATATATATATATATATATATATATATATATATATATATATATATATATATATATATATATATATATATATATATTTATATATTATGTCTTTTGGCCAGATATGAAACTTTATTATTTGATACATCTTTTTTATCCTAACGGGATTTTGTTCCAGAATAAAGTGGTTATTTTCTAAATCTATTTCTATACTTATATAATTCTAAATATATATAATTTAAAGCCTGTATTTAACCGCTTGATGATGTCATCAGATTTAATAACAATATGAAATAAAATGGATTTCATATAAACCATTGTTATTCTCCGGTTTAATAAGTTTTATGATGGAAGCTGTGCTCTTTGTTAAACTCCCGGCTGAAATTCAAAAGAATCAAAGTCTACAGCTTAAAGAAACCAAAAATTAATGCTAAAACGAAAATACAATATAAAACCTAAATGGATTAGATATTATATTTTCCAGTGGAGAAGATCTGCATAAATAAGGAATTAAAATGAATGAAATTTCCGACTTTATCTCCCAGTGCCATCTACCTCTCCTTTATAACTCATAACTCACTAATTACAAAACGTGATTATTACGGCTTCATTAGCGGACTCCTTTCAAAACTGTGAAGGTTTCTCCTTTTCGGTCCTCCCAAAAGTTATACATCCTTCTAAAAGAGGAGGAAAAAAATAACCTCAACTCCTCAAGGCATTATAAATTCCAAACTTAAGAATAATTTTATAGTTCTTTTCTATTTCGCAATTTATTTAAGCAGATTGCTTGGGGTTTCCTTGGAATGGATAAAACAAATTTAAGAAAATAAATGTGCTTTAAGCTATGGAATTTTGTAGAGTTTGTGAAAAAGACCAAATAATACATACAACTTTGAAAATTGTATTAAAATCTAATAGTTCGGAATCCAACCTACAAAAATTTTACTACTTAATTCAAGCCACAACTTTTTGGAAAGCTATGTAATTGTTAAAGGATGTGACCATATAATATGGGAACTATTTTTTTCTTAAACTGCAACTGTAAATATATGATTACATTAATTGAGGCATTTTTAAAATTTAGGTCACATTGCAGTCCATAAATTTCAAGTTCTTTTTACATCAATTTGGAGATGTTTTTAAAATCTACGAATAAAGCAAAAGTAATTATAACATATTAGCACTAGAAAATTGAATTCCAACATACAAGCTATTCTGTATTACTTTTTCTATTATAGTTCAATTGCAACTGCGTTACATCGTATCAAGCAAATTCTATGTCGTATTGTTTTTATCGATGATCTGCTTGATGATATCGATTGATCTACTTGACAATCTCGATCTTTTGCAGGAATTCCTGATTCACCAAGAGTTGTAGAACCGGAAAAAAGCGGAGGGTATGCTTGCTAATGAGACAATTTTGAATTTTGGATTACTAGTGAACCAGGAGATCTCTAGGCCATCGTTTTTTGAACGGTTGTGTATCTATAGATAGACCGGGAAACAGAGAGGAGGAAAGAGACAGAACTAGTGGATTGGGATTATTCTGGATTAAAGCGTGAAATGGTGTATTTATCGTGAATGTAACGTTTTACTACTGAAATGTTCAAATCGTTGCGTAAATATACGAAGTGTAATTCGAAATATACTAAGGTGCATTTACAATTATTCGAAAAATTTTAGATTGTGCAATTTGTATGTTGTGTGCTTGAACGTGTTTTGCCGAAGACATTTTGCTGAAAATATGTTTTTACATGTCCTTAACGAGGCTGTAACATCTTAAATAAATCTATTTAAGGATTAATATTGTAATAGTGTGTTATTAAGAGCAAATATTGGATAATGCCAGATATAATACAAAAAATTATTGTTGCAATCAAATTTTATCAAGTAGTAGTAATGTCCTAAAAATCTGTGGTGGGTGTTATTTCATAAATACTATCTATGCTTGAAAAGGATTTTTGGGAATGTTTGTTCTCTTAGATTGGTAAAGAGTGACCATTTTGTTTATATTAGATTAGATTAGATAACAAACAGATTAGTGTTTTCCAGGTCGTTTGATTGTAGAGAAAGAAAAGTTAGAAAACCAGAATAACGTGATCAGTATTTAAATTCCTTTTTTATGAGCGCTACCCCAATAATTTACTTTAATTATTATGTTTTGAACAATCATTTAATTAGTTTTCCTAGTTGATGGTATTCTTACTCAGCTAGTATAATCTCAAAATGCCAAACCGCATTGTTAGCCATTTATAAAATGTGTAATCCTAAATTGTCAAGAGTGTTACTGGTCATGAGTGTTGCCTTGAATAAGGAAAATCCCAACGAAGCTGTCGGGTGTTAAAATTACAATATTTTAATAAAATCGGAAGCCTAGAGGCATTCGAAAATTCAATTTTTCATAAATAAAAGATTATACAAAAAATAAATATGAGTTTATTTATTTTTTCTCTGAAAAGAAATATCGCTTGCACAATAATCTCGCAAGCTTGATTTACTTTACTTTATATATATATTTGTTGAACTCTTCATTTATAAGAGAAAAGATTGATATATTTTCATAAAAGAATCAAGAATTTAAAGATAACATTTTTTTTTTCTTCACTTTTTAGCCCAGAAGTGAAAAATCATTTTAACACGGAGAATTAATCTAAAATATAATAATTCAATGTTACTACAATGCGTTCTAAATAATTTAAGACAAGTTGTGGTATTTCGTAAAAATTGTTTATGAACGAGATATGTAAAATTAGATATGCTATAGATATAGATAAACTAGATATGTAAAATCTATAAAATATGTAAAATGATCCTTCAGAGATTCCCACATTTCACAATACTACGCTGAGGTGGAATGGCTTTACACTAATCACCACTGTCGGCACTTTCTTGCATCGTGGATTTTCCTCTTATTTCATCCACATTATATTATCAATTCACAAACATAAACCAAAACAATACCTTGTATAGGAACTCCAGGTGTAGCTCTATTATCACAACCATAAAAAGGGCCTATGGGCCACTGTATCATCTCATTATGTTATGTATTATCACATTGTTTAATGTCTATTCGGGAGTGTATGGAATGCACATTAAACTTTTCTCAAGATTAATCCAAGCATATGGCCTTTGATTCAACAAATTGAAATATTAAGTAAAATAAAATTATTAGATATATTTTGTTTAAAAATTAATGTTTAGCGTTTGCAATTGAAGACAAATAAATGGTGTCTATGGTGTACACTAAATAATACCGTAGCAAAAACATTTCCTCAGGGCAAGAAAACATCATTTAAAGTAATAACAATAAATTTTTTTTCAGAAATGTTATTTCAGAAACAGCCGATCAGTGGACTAAAACTTCCTTTCGATGTACGTTTTCAATCAAGGCGATACGATGTCTTGCTACCAAAGCAAACAGTAAACTTCCCCCACCCCTACGGCTTCAGCATCAAACAGGCATTTCGAGCTGGAGCCAATTCGATAATCGATACATAAATACATCAATCCCGATGTATTGGTTCCCTTGGCGTTATGTAGCCAGTTACTCTCGCGCGAGGCTCTTTGCCAACTTTCCACGTTTCATTTGATCCTAAATGATTCTCTCCCTCCCCTCCCCCCGTGTTTTATTGAGTTCAATATTCGTTACACCTACAATACTCAAAGTTTTTTTTTATATTAGTTTTATTTTTTCAAAAAACATAATTTTTTTATTATTTCTTTTATTATTATTTTTATTTTTAGGAAATTTAGGAATCGATATAAACCGTTTTAACAATTACAAAAAAAAATCTGTATTTTAAACATCAGTATAAAAAAAAAACTAAAAAACTGAGTGTTTTATCTTTTGAGTTAATACAGTGCGAAATACTATATATATTTACAAATCTGGATTATAACGCCACCAGCCGTGTACAGCAGGAGGAAGGGACTTATTTGTTACAGATATTTTAAATACCTTTTACCAATAAGTCTTAAGTTTTTACACTTTTAATTTTCCCTTACTCTGACATTTTATTTATCAAATAACGTTTCCACACAATTATTTCGCACTCATTAAAGAGTTCGTGTAGTCAACTTGCTTTTACGTCATGAAAACGACACATATGCAATTTGGACTCTTTTTCCGTTAGAAATTTATAAATGGTTATTGCTCTTTTCCTATGGATCGTAGTGTGATGTTATAGATTCTAAAGCTTTCCTCACGGAAACGGTCCATCTAAGGAAAAAATAATTTTACATACGGACTAGCAGTTCATGAAATAAGCGCATTCAAATCCAAAAACTCTTCAGCAATAAATAATAATATAATATAATAAAATATTTACATACATAACTGAGGGTAGATATAAGAAAAAAAATGTAAATAAGATGAATTGTATTATTTACAATTAATTTTATCATTATGCCTGTTTAAATAAATTGCATATAATTTACATCCTTTTGTCCTTATATATATATATATATATATATATATATATATATATATATATATATATATAGATAGGGAGCCGGGGTGGCCGAGTGGGTTAAAGCACCTGCAAAAATGCAAAAATGCACCAGCCTACAAACCCAAAGGTTGTGGGTTCGAATCCCGGTCCCGGGATTCCACAGGCAATAATAAAATAATTAAAAATAAAAAATACATTAATTAATTAATTAATTAATTATGGAGGAAAATAACGCTACCCGATTACTCAGGCCAATACGGCGCGGGTTCGATTCCCGCATAGGGACAGTAATGTCCTTACCCTGAGAGTCACAGGGAGGTGAGCGACCCCTGTGTCTGACATAGCTCCTGGCCCTCCAGGTTGGGGGTTGGGCATAGGGCTAATAACCCTATCCCGTCAAAAAACAAATATTACGAAACCTAAAACTATCCTCGGAAAATCTGACTGTCTTAACATGGTAACGACCCCGGCTTTGTATAACGGACTCCATCTTGGATCATAGAATGTTCGGAGCTTATACAGACCAGGGGCCGCCTAAACGGTAGTGAATGAAGTAAAAAGGTACAACATACCGTTAACAGCCATACAAGAGGTGAGATGGCCAGAAGGTGGTGAAACCACTATTGATGGCCACACACTGTTCTACACCGGGAGAAATGCCAAAAACGGAACAGCTGGCACTGGATTTATAGTTAGTCCAGCTGCAAGGAAATCAGTTATAAACTTCACCCCGATTAACGAGAGGATAAGTGTATTACGAATTAGAGGTCGCTGGTTTAATACCACCATTATTAACGTATATGCACCAACTGAAGACAAAGATGATGAGGTGAAGGATGATTTCTATGATCAGCTAGAAAAAGTAGTGGACCAGGCTCAAAAATATGACATCAAATTAGTCATAGGTGACTTCAATGCCAAAATAGGCAGAGAACCCCAATTCAGGCCCATTATCGGAGGCCAAAGCCTTCACGAAACGAGCAATGACAATGGAGTGAGATGTATTAGTCTTGCAGCAGCTAAGGGTCTAGTGGTCAGTAGCACGATGTTCCCGCACAGAGACATCCACAAGTACACCTGGGTAAGCCCTAAAGGTGCTAAAAACCAAATTGACCACGTGCTGATAGATAAGAGGCATCAGAGCTCCATCCAAGACATAAGAAGCTACCGTGGAGCAGACTGTGAATCGGACCACACTTTGATTAGGATCAAATTCTGTCAGAGGCTGAAGCGAATCAACAAAGTAGGGGACCATGTGGAAAGAAACAGGTACGAAGTCCATAATCTGAAAAATCCTGAATTAAAAGCTAAATTCCAAATTAAACTGAAGAATAAATTCGAACCCTTGGACTCAGAGGGCCTCACGGTTGATCAACACTGGGAGGCATTAGAGACCGGGTTAAAAGAAACAGCTAAGGAAGTAATAGGTATTCAGGAGAAACGAAAAGCCAAGAAGTGGTTCACAGAAGCATGTGAAAAGGCAGTGGAGGAAAGAAGAAAAATTAAAGTTCTCTCCGTAGCCAAAGCTGATCATGACACGCTGGAAAAATACGCCGCCGCCAGGACAAAGACAAACAGAATAATAAGAAAAGCAAAAAGAGAATTCCTCAAAGAAAGACTGCAAACTATTGAGGACAACTGGCAAGCCGGAAATATATGTGAATTCTACGCAGACATCAGGAAAGAAAGGGTAGGATATAAAGCGAGAAACACGCAAATGCGAGGAAAAGATGGCAAACTGACGGCATCAAAAGAAAAGGTATTAAGCATCTGGAAAGAACATTTCCAGCAGCTTCTCAACCAAGGGAACCCCACAAACGAAGAAGACATGGACCACGCTGAAGACCTCGACCCGCAAGAGGTTGAAAAACCAGACATTCTGGGTGTGGAAATAGCTATCGACAGGCTTAAAAGAAGAAAGGCCCCAGGATTGGACAGCATACCATCAGAGCTGTTTAAAGATGGAGGCGAAACTCTAAGAACCAAGCTATTAGAACTAATCCAGAAAATATGGGAGGAGGAAAGGATATCGGAGGCTTGGAACACAGGTCTAATATGCCCTATCCTAAAGAAGGGGTCCATGTATGAATGTGGCAACTACAGAGGCATAGCACTCCTTCCGGTCGCCTATAAGATAATGACTAATATCCTGCTAAACCGGATATATCCCCACTATGAAAATATAATAGGCGACCACCAAGCAGGATTCAGAAGAGGAAGGAGCACGCTAGACCAGATCTTTATCCCAATACAGGTACTCGAAAAACGTTGGGAAGTAGAGCAGGATGTACACGCCTTATTTGTCGATTTCAAAGCAGCCTATGACTCCGTGGACAGAAACTGCCTATGGAAAATCATGACTGAGCTGGGTATTCCCGGGAAATTGGTGAGATTGACGAAGGCGTGTACAAACGACCCCAAATGCAGAGTACTGATACAAGGAGTTGTGTCTGAAGCCTTTGAAGTTAGAACAGGTCTGAGGCAGGGGGATGGACTCTCGCCGATGCTGTTTAACTTAGCCCTTGAGAAGGTGATTAGAACAACTTCATTCGAAAATGGAGGGGTGCACGTCGGAATGAAACACAAAATCCTAGCGTATGCGGACGATATAGCTGTCCTTGGAATCAATGAAGAGGACATTGAGAGACTTGCTGAGACTCTGTTACGAGAAGCAGAGCAAATCGGCTTGAAAATAAATGAAGACAAAACAAAATACATGATAGTTAGCCGAAAAATCCACCCCAACAATAGTATCTGCGTAGATGGCAGAACATTCCCGAAAGTAGACAGCTTTAAATACCTCGGCTCCACAATAACCTCAGTCAATGACCAGCATACAGAGATAGACCAGCGTATAACAAGCGCAAATAGAGCTTTCTTCTCTTTGTCAAGAGTACTGAAATCCCGAAAAATCTCCAGAAATCTCAAATTAAGGGTGTACAATGCTGTGATAAAACCAGTTCTGATGTACGGCTGCGAGACCTGGGCTCTAACCGGCACCCAAGAAAGCAGAATCGAGAGATTTGAAAGGAAAGTCCTCCGCACGATAACCGGAGCGATATGGGATCAGAATCTAAAATCCTGGAGAAGAAAGACCAATAAAGAACTACTTACAGAAACTGGTCAGTCAATATCTCGTGATATGAAGGCAAGGAGGTTAAGATGGGCGGGGCATGTAGCTCGAAGCAATCCATCAGGACGCCTTTTCACAACGATGAATGCCACAATAGTTGGCAAGAGACCACGTGGAAGGCCAAAAACCAGATGGATAGACAGGATCAACAAAGATGCGAACGAGCTGCATGCAGCAAACTGGAAAGCAGTGGCCCAAGATAGGCAGAGGTGGAGAAGGCTGGTTCAGGCGGCCAAAGATCTACAAGGTCTGTAGAGCCAACCGAAAAAAAAAAAAAAAAAAAAAAAGGGGACCCTCCTGGGGCTCACCCAGCCTCTATAAAATGGGTACCCTTAATTGGGGGAAAACCTGGCGGTTGAGCGTGATCTCGGCCAAATCACCTCCTTACACAACCGTTGGCTTAGAAACAGTACGTTCCTTACCCCAAGTACTGAGCCCAAGACCCTTCACGGGTTGTAGTGGTACAGGTTATTTTTTATATATATATATATATATATATATATATATATATATATATATATATATATATATATATATATATATTAACTCACTGAAATCATCAATACAAGATTTTTAAACTTTTATTTCGATACTCGCTTTTGCAATACAATTTAGCTAATCTGTTTGTTGAAAAGTATTTTAACTATAGCAATTTTCGATAGTACCAGACTAGGGCATGTTTGAATAAGGTATCACTAGGAATCCAAGTAGCTAGAGAATTATGGAATACGCGCCTTCCCGAATATATTTATATTCAATGGCCTTAGTTCGATAGGTCTCAGACAGAGTTTTCCCAGAGGCGTAATATGGATGATAAATGCTGCAATCTTAGCAGGTATTGATTCCGCCTCACACATATCAGTTGACCGCTATAAAACCTGAGCTATTTTTTGCAAAAAAAAAATAAAAAAAATGTAATTCCTTACTGAATAATTATTCTAGAAAAGAGTAGGCATTTCTTTACCTAATATATTTATCATATTATTCATAGTTGAAAATTTACTTCTTGTTCTAAAAATTAAATATAAAATAAATTAGTTGACATCCGCATGATGGTATAGAAGGATCAATCTAATTAGGGATTGATAAATTATTTGTTCTATAAATTTGTTTTATTGAAAACTAGTTTCGAATGTTATACTTTCATCTTCAGTTCTAAAAGCACACAAAAAATTCAAAAATAAGCAATTCAAAATATAGTTTGGTATTGTTATACATATTAAATTAGATGCAATATAAATCAGTATTATAAAACATTTATGAATTGTGAATTCAATTAAGACAATAAATCAAATACAGTACTACTAAGTATATGTATTATTAATTACTAAGTATTACTAAATACATGTATTTAATTTCTTGTTTTTTTTTTATCATTTAGAACAAAGTCGAATTTCTAGAAAGTACTCTATGAAGAATTTACTCTATTTTTATAAGTTTAAAAAAAAAAATAGTGACTATGAAAAAATAAAATTGGACGAAATACAATTATGGATTTTATGATGACCAAAAGAGTGCACAATGACAATTGTAATAGAAAACATGATATAAATAAGATTTTGTCCTGAAGATCGGGAAATTTCCTAAAAAGTAAACAGAATAATGTGAAAAATCTTTAAACAGATGATTCGGAAAGAAACTTTTACTTTATATAACTAGCAAAATTAAATTAATAATAACTCTTGTATAAAATATCTGATGAGGGCAACACATGACTTCCTTGTACGGCCATTAAATTATAAATCCGTGGCTCAAAAAGTGATATTGAATTTGGTTACTAGTTTCTGAAAATTACAGTAAAAACGACGCTCGGCGTCCCAACATCCATCTATTGACACACAAAAACACACACTGTTGTTACTGGAGGTCTCATTCCGTTATTACATGTCGTTTTCCTTCAGTTGGTAACTAGTTTCCAAGATATTTCTTCATGTTCCGTGGCAACAATAAAACTTTCAATATCACTGGATAAAGCATTGGAAATCGATAGTTTCGACATTTTAAGCGGAAAAACCCACTTAACTAATATCTTATTCTCATGCTGCAGACTTGTTGATCTCACAAATGGGGGGGGAAAACCAGTATTTTACACTCAATTTTAACACTTAAAACAAGCAACATAAATTTTTATAACTTATAACTCACTCACTGAAAAGTGAATGGTGCGTGGAGGTCGTGATTCACTTAAAGGAGCTGCCTAGATCACTCACTAAAAATAAAAGAGCTAATAATCTTTTTTAAGAAATCATTTAACACTAACTCAGTATAAGAGGTTGTTTTAAACCAGTTTATGAGCAGAATCCCTATTAGGATAATTTTATCATATTACAGTGAACATGTTTTTGTTTTTTTAATTAATCAAAATAATAAAAACGATTTTTTTTTTAAATAGTGAGTATATTATTTCATTTTTGTAAAGCTATTTCATTTTACGTTAAATAATTTTACATTAACGCACTAAATATGACTATTATATTAGTACATCGGAAGCGAACAGTTATCGAATCAGCTTATACCATCAGATTATATTAATCGATTCTTTACATTATTCGATAAATACGGCAGTCGTCTTTATTGGGAATCGCAAGGTAATCCCGCAGTCCAATCTTCTTGCTCCTCTTTTCTAAGCTCTTCGTCAGTCCAATCTTTATTGGAGCTTAGGCTTAAATGCGCTTTTCCAGGAAAGTGGAAAGAGCTAATTTATTTTTAAATGATACGAGTATTGCTGAGAATTTATTTTAAAAAAGTCCAACCTGCTTCATCCGGAACTAGTGGAAAGGTAAAATGTCTATTTAAATTTTATATCTAATAAACTTTAGAATGCTTACAGATGCATATTTGTGTACAAAACAGACTCTCGCAAATCCGAACTAACTAAACCAAGAGGATTCGAATTACCGAACGGAAAAAAAAGATAGCTTCATTAATATCAAATCAATTTAAAAACAAAAAATTATATAGGTATTAAAGATATTTTTAATAGGTAGAGATGATTCAGAAATTTTTTTAAAAATTATTTTATTGAGAAATAGTGTGAAATGTTCGTCTGTTTAATGTTGAAAGCATCTTTCAATCAGATAAATTATGATCAGTAATTTTTTTTTTTCAAATTTGAGCTATCAGTGCCATCTGTTGTGGTATAATGAAAGCTTTCTAGACAACTAAGCATTCATTTGCTAAATGAACAGAGTCTTTGGTATTAATAAGTAACTGATATACAGTAGCTAGATTATACAGAAGGTAGATCACCCAATTTTATTAAATAAAAGTATAAAATGTGACTCAGGTCGTTTTAATGCCATTCAATTATATTTTTGAATAGAGTAAGTTACTCGTTGTAATAACAATACAATTTCGCACTGAAGACTTTAAAGTACCTGTATATAATTAAATAAATATTTCCAGGTTTTTCTTATATAAGGCATGGAAGCTTTGTATTCATTTAGCAATGGATCAAAATTTGTGCTCTCAGAAACGAAAATTTCCATAGCCGTTTTACGTTTTAGACATCCTGGAACTAATTTGGTTTGGCGTCTGTCTGTCTCAAGTCAAATCCACGTGACGGATAACTACAATACTACTGCTAATCCGATTTTGATGGTCCGTATCGATTTTATCAAATTCCATTTACTGCTTTCACATCTTAAACAAGCGAAATCGTATTTTCTTTGACATTCCTATATTTCTAAGGGGCCCAAAGTTGCAAAAATGTTCAGGGCTAATTTGCAAATGGTCCACTATATATTTCATCTAATTACCTTTAACAATCAATGTAATGTAAGTAAATAATGTAAAGGGAGTTGAATGGAATTAATTGGAACAGAATGAAGTGGAATGGAATGAATTGGAATAGAATGAAGTGGAATGGAATGAATTGAATTTGAGCAAAATGGATCAGAATGAAGTTGAATGGAATAAAGTGGAATGGACGGCAGCTGATTGGAACGAAGTAGATCGGAATGAGGTAGAATGTTATGAAATGAAGTCGAACTGACAAATTAAACTTTTTTTTAAAAGATTAGTTCCTGTTTGTTTCTTTTTATTTGGCATACACAATTTCTTTTTTATGATTAATCATCACTTTATGAATCAAATTGTATCTTTCGTCGATTTTTCTCTACTAAAAGTATTCCAATTTTTTATTGAGTGGAATGCGATAACCGTTTTATTAACCAGAACAAATTCAAGATGTGTACATATATACATGTACTACGTATCCATATCAAAGCATAAACCCATTATATATCGCCATTGCTTCCGTAAAACTTCCTAAGTGGGAAACGCATGATGTTACAGGACAGACGAAAAAATTATTTATAAGCAATATTATAAAATATGATTTTATAAACATTTCAACATGGTATGTGCGTAATAATTGTTAAAGAATGTCATGGAAATGCCTCATCGGCAATTTCGAGCAGTAAATGTTGCAAATGTGGTAAACATTAACAATTGGAGGATTCATTTTGATCACTTTTAAATCATGTTAAGATTTTTTAAAACTTAATTGCTTTTCAAAAGCAGAGATGAGATAAATATTGTATCTAATAAAATCAATATGTCATTACTGATTTTGGGTCACATAAGAGGTTTCAAGACGACAACGAGATATGGTGTTCTTAATTTTCAACATTATGTAAGTGTCCGTTCAGAGAAGTAAATTTATATCTCGGTGAAGAAAATTTGCCTGCCCTCGTTTGTTAGAGGTGTGGTTCGTTGATAAGAGGTTTACATTTCTAGACTTCCAGATCGGGACATTTAAAAATTGTCAGTAGGGAAGTGTGGAGAGAGTTGTGCGTTAGGGGAGGTTTCACCATACTTTAAATCAAATCTTCAAAACTTTTTTAGTGGTGATTCTTATTACGGAAGGGTCCGGATTAGGTATAGCCAACTGTATATATTTCCCACAGAAGCGGATATAGGTACAAGGAGACTAGGCAGTTACCTACGGAAGCGGCACTAATAGGGAAGCAGCAAACTTTAAATGAAATTATATATATATATATATATATATATATATATATATATATATATATATATATATATATATGTTAGTATAATTCATTTATTACATGTGTAGAAGTAATTCAACCAACATACGAAAATATTTGATGGGAAATATGTAATACCAATTGTGTATCATTGCATTCATTATTAAGGACGATAAAAGCCTCTATCGTCAAACTGACACGTTTATATCAGTCTCAGAAAAAAATAAATCCAAGAATGAAGAACTCGGCATTTTCCGATCTCCGAGATACGGCCCTTCGGGTGATTAATGATATTTGCCGAGAAAACAGTTGCCCACGCCCAACAAACGAAAGATGGATGATTGCCGAAAAGTTTTCTGAAGGGGAGGAACAGAAAGAATGATGTATACATTGCGGAAAGCACGATATCGTGTATATATCCGATAATCGTGCCGTGGCAGCTGCCGGGAGACTAACGATTCCCTTTCCTGGATTAGCGATTGTCTTTTCTCCTAATCTCCGGGGGAGGCGATGATGTATTGACTGTCATATGTATCAGGCAAAGGGTCCATTTGGAAAAATTTAATATCTTTTTAAACGACTAAACATCGCTTTTAGAATATTATATTCCAAAAAGAAAAGGAATGGAGTTTATTAAAAGAATGATATTGTGCGTTATAATGCTATTTACTAGTGGAAGTGGGAGATGAGAATGCAGTCAAGATTAGCTTCGTTTGGAGAAAAAGCAAATAGAAAATACCATCTGTATACCTGTGCCTGAATTTTTGACCTATCGCATTAAAGAAAAGTATTCTGACCATGTGAGATAGATTTGGCGTCTTTGAAGGTAATGTAAAACTGTACAGGAAATACCAAGATTTGAATCCCATTTCAAGACAGTTTTCATACCTTACTCCTTGATAAAAAAAATTAAATTATTATTAATTGGTGATTTTAATCTTCTATTTTTTTTAATATTGAGCTAAATATTCGATCTGACGTTAAAATTACTGAACTTAATCATCATGCAATGTTTGGTTTAAAATTTTACAATTTATTTTATTTTTTTATTTCAAATCACTAATTTAAATATGTTGAAGTATCTAGAATCTTAAGAAGCGAAGTATTAATTCACGAGGAAGACTATCATCCTTTGTTATAGGTAAACTTTATGGTAAATAATCCAACGAAAAAACTGACATATATGAGTCATTATCTCTTAAATTAAAAAAAATTAGATCTTGAAAAATTTAAAAATGCTACTTCTACATGTAGTTGGGACAATGCCTGCAAATGAACATGAGTAAATGAGGTAGTTAATAAAATGTACAACATGTTTATGTTCCATAAAAAATATGCTACCTATATTCTATTTTATTTTTTTTATTGAATAATATTACATTATTCCTCAATTAAGAACAATAGTAAAAAAAAAAATTAACATCATATAACCTAAGTATACCTATTATGTATTTATACCGAAATAAATATAGGAAAAAAAAACATTAAATTAAAAGATTAAAAAGTGCAATCGCATTATTACAAACAGATATTGCATCCTAGGGCTTAAATTTGAATCATGAATGCAGAACTAATACTATGTTTGTATACTATATTTAGGGAGCATGAAGATATTTTCGATTTCATTGGAGCCTACTCGGTACTCCAAACATTTAGAACTTTATATTTCAATAAAACAAAATTAACAAAAGAAGAAACAGTGAATTTATTAAATCGAAATAATTTAATAAAAATGAATATACGCATTTTTTTTAAAACTGCGTAAATGGGTTGTATAAAGTGATATACAGTTAATTTTATCTTATTTCTTTATTTTAATTTTAGTTCATATACATATATATATATATATATATATATATATATATATATATATATATATATATATATATATATAAATAAAATTTACAAGCTACATCCAGCTTGGTGTTAACCTATTTAGATAGGCAGGAAGCTGTCATAATCCGAAAGTTAGTTTGTTTTATGTCTACAGGAAAAACGAATTAAGAATAAATTCACAAGAGTAAGTTCAGAAAATGTTTTCGAGTCTTTTAGTTAATCTAAATCTGTTTCCTAGCAGGGTGATGTACAATCTGAAACAGAGATCATTAAAACAATCTTACTAACAATCATTAGTTAGCTTTTGTCCGTGGGAACGTATCATTACTCACCAAGGATCGTTCAAAGCGAATGGACTCCAGCGAATCTAGGGCTTTAATAAATATCGTCTGACTAAGCAGGACCGCCAACCATTCCACCAACATTTAGCATTTACAACTAGAGAAGGAGAGGGGCTTCTCTCACTCTCTCTTCCTCTCTCTCTCTCTCTCTCTCTCTCTCTATATATATATATATATATATATATATATATATATACACATTCCAATAAGCTAATTTTATTTTAGAAATACCTGTATTTTTGAAGGTAAAGGGTACTATGTCCATTTTTTAGCGATGCAGCATTATTATAAATTTGTAATTCACTATTAAAATGGTAGGCGAAAAACTGAAACCTATGTACTGTTGGAAGCCTAAATTTTTTCGCTCAGTGTTCAATATATTGAAAACTACCAACCGCGGAAAAACATTATGAATACCTTTTTTTAAAGAAATGTAAATTTCTAAAATTTAAACTCTTATAGAGCTTTTTATGTTAACTAGTTGATGTGTTTTTTAGAGTAATTCGGGTACAATACAAAAATGTATTTAAAAATTATTTGGAGTTAGGGCTTTTTAAATAATAAATTTTAGCAGAATAAAAACGGTGAGGAAACTACTTGGCAACTGACTGACCTACTTGGCACTTCTTTTTAGTTAGAAGATATTGATTTTATTTTGAGTATATCTATAAGAAAGAAACAGACATATCCAGCAATACGATCAAGTGATGGGGCTTAAATAAGTGAGAAAATGACTGTTAATGACTGACAGGGCGCTGAATTATTCCCTCCTCGCGGTCGGCGGCTCACGACCTGATATTAACGACCCCTTGGCTCGTATATCATTGCACTTCTTATTGCCCGATAGTTCGTTCTTATCTTGTACGCAGTATTAATCACCCCCTCCCCTCTCAGCTTCGAGTGCTCTTTTTGCTTCTCGCTCACTCAACCCCTCCCCACCATGCAAACCAATAACCTCTTCGCCATTCATCGACGGATATTGGGACTGCAACACGCCAAAATAAAACTAAAAAAAACTTGTCTGGATTTTTTTACCAATATTTCAGCTAAGTATAAAATAAAAAGCGAATAAAAAGACAGTGCTATTCGAAAACATAACAACACACAAAAACATCAATGAATGTTCTTACACACGAAATTAAACCCAACTTAAAAGTCAAAAACAAATTTATTTACAAATTTGACTAGTATACCCGAACGAGAACTCTCGCATTAGATATTTACCCTTATTCTAATCCCTAATGTATTTCAAGTGTAAGTGATATTAGGGAAACATGTTTATTCCCATAAACAATAGAATGTTTGGTGAAGCTCCATAGTTTATAATGACTCTGTTTGAGTAACAGTTTATACTGAATAAGTAATTAGCTTGCCCCATTGGAAAATATTTCTTCAGTTAACTGCTAAGCAATAAGACTCAGTATTTATATTTAAATATTTAACAGTTATATTCATATTTAACAGTGCCCTTTAGAGTTAGACATGGAAAGAATATATTATCTTCTCTATCATTCATAGAAACCTAAAAACAACCTTTTATTTACAAAATAACGTTTTCACACAGTCTCAAACTGCTTCCATAGATATAAAGTCGTCATGACAACGGTACGTACGCAAGATAGCATACGACCTTCTATATCGTGCGTTTTCTCAAACACGGTAGGTTTTAAGAATTTAAAAAGCTGGACCAATACGTTCCCTTGGAACGTACATGATCTTGATGCCAGCGTCGAAATCTTTAAAACCCGACCCATCCCGTCTCGTTTCGCCAACTCCCAATCGTCAGAGCTTTGAAACCTCACAGTTTTTCCAACACTTTTATTTAAGCCATAGGACAAATTTAAGAATTGAAATTAGAATTTGACACTTCTCCCGAGAGCCGGAAAAGGGATCTATAGTACCGTATTATACATAGGGAAGTGATACTTGCTAATTGATTGAATTTATGTAGACACGGAAAGCGTCAAACTAAAACTAAATAATTTCAAAAAGGTAAGTCAACCCTCTGAAATGACATGGTGCCAGGTAACACTTCATTCGTTTCGTGTGAATTGATGTCAAATTTTCAGAAAACTCATTATTCTGTAGTCTATCTACTTACATTTAATAAGGAGCATTACCAATGCTGGTTGCAATGAACTGTATAGAACATTTACAAAAACATGGTAATAAAAATGCAAGATAACTTTGCCAACCTTCCTCAAACCGCATTTTTGGTAAAACTGTTGCTGCAAACAACCTCTGAAAACTACAATAAATTGGTATCCTGATCATGCGTTCTAGAAACTCGGCTATTTCTCCACAGATTTGTTCGATAGTTTTCGCGGTTAGCGCATACAAACGTAAAACGGGCTGTTATTTTATATAATATTATGAATATGATGACTGAATTAAGGCCAATCCAATAAAAAATAAACAAAAAGGATATTTACTTAATTTAAAAATAAAATTTCGCTCGAAATTTTCCGCCCTTAAAATCCTGCCATACAGGGCAAGTACACCCTTTGCCACCCTCCCCCTTCTGAAGGGGGATGAAAAGAATGCACGAACAAAAAGTTTTCATCAACCTCCTAAAAAGGAGAAGATTATTAAATTCGGATCAGTGGAGGAAGTTTATGTAAGTGATAATTACTTATTCAAACTATTTAATTTTTATTTATTTATTCAAACATTGTCTCGCAAAAGATGTCTAACTGCTTTCATTTTTGAATAGTAGATTAAATGCCTACGGCTTTAATTCTGTAAGACTAAAATTAAGTTGAATACAACCAAACCATGTTCAGTAATTTCAAGACAGTTACGTTTTCATATTGGCCATTCTTAAAACGTCCTAAGTTAAAAATAAACGTTATTTCAAAATAACGTTTCATGATATTTTTGCTATTAGGATTGCATATTAAAGATTTTCAGGAATGAACACAAGAGCAGTATGCTATCGCTATGATTTCAGTTGTAGGTTCTCTTTGACATAAATTCTCTAAATTCCAGAGTAAAACTTCTACATTATGAGATATTGCATCTTCCAAGGTATTAGGAGTTCAGGGTTACCCTCTTGTAAAACGAATATTATCCGAAAGTGGTAACATGCTTGAGATCTCGTTTTCACCATTCCGTGGAGACATAAGTTCTTGATGACCTAGCCATTTTAACTACAATTTACTTTAAAGTTAAATATTTTAGCCATTCGCTATTTACTATTAGATAATTAGAGACAATAACAATTACCAATAATAATTAGAGGCATGTAAAAAAAATATGTGATGCGGACAACACATGACTTCCTTGTACGCCTATTAAGTTATGAATTTGTGGCTCAAAAAGTGATACTGAATCTGGTTACTAGTTGCCGAAGATTGCAATAAAAACGACACCTGGCTTCCCGACATCCATCTATTGACACACACCCACACACATACAAAAACACACACACTCTTGTTACTGGAGGTCTCCGTTATTATATATGTCGTTTTTCTTCAGTAGGTAACTAGTTTCCAAGATATTTCTTCATGCTCCGTAACAACAATAAAACTGTAGATATCACTGGATAAAGCATTAGAAATCGACATTTTCGACATTTTAAGCGGAAAACCCCAGTTAACTAATATATTATTCTCATGCTGCAGAATTGTTGATCTCATAAATGTGAAGGAAAACCAGTATTTTACACTCAATTTTAACATTTAAAACAAGTAATAAAAATGTTTAATTGGATTGGAATTATTGGATTGGAATTATTATTATTATTATTATTATTATTATTATTGGATTGGAATTATAATATATAACATAATATATAATAATATATAATTAATTGCATTTGTAACCTTTGTTACCGAAACATATGATTTCTCTTTTAATCTAAATATAATTTTTGACGTAAGCTTATTATGACCTTCAAGTAAATTACCCTTTTCGGCTCACCAATTTTAATCAAAATATAGTAAATACATTCATATCCATATAAAAGTCCTATTAACCAAATTTGAGATGTTTTACATTATATTTTATTATAAATTTTTATGAAAGTCTAGTAAGGTTAGTAAAGTACCGCTTGGATATCGCTTCCAATTTAAACCAAAATCTAGTATGTTATTTAAATATATATATATATATATATATATATATATATATATATATATATATATATATATAAGTTATAAATACTAAATTTGAGAAGTTATGCTTATTATTTTAATATGTTTTTTCATAGAAATCAATTATGACCTTCAAGTAAAGTACCACTTCTGGTGATCAAGCAGTGACCAAAAAGGGAGGTTCACAACTAGATTTTACAACAATCCCAAATACGTACGAACGTACGTACAGACGCCACGACGAAACTAGTCAAAATGGATTCAGGGATGGTCAAAATGGATATTTCCGTTGAAATCTGAAAACTGAAAATTTTCGCGACTACAATACTTCCTTTACTTCGTACAAGGAAGTAAAAAATCAAAATTAAAAGATGCGAATTTGACAAGCCTCACGAGAATGATCCAGAGCAATAAGAAGCAAAGAAATCCTTCAATTATTTCTTTGTTATTTTCGAAATTCTCTTCAGAAGCGCTTTATTTGACTAAGAGATTAGTTTTTCGTATTAGGATTAGTTCTTACTCGACCCTTCATGACTTCAATCATAATAATGGATAAATATAAAATACATGAATATCCTAAGATGGAATCGTTCATATGATACCACATAGCCAATGAAAGGGATGATGGGAAATTTTCCACCCCAAAAGGTAGCTACATCAATCAGTGTCAGTCAAGTCAGCCTGGTCTTCTCGGATATTGGGTCACACAGGGTTATTAAACTGCTCTTCATACTTAACGTTTCACTAGATATCAAATATAAATAATTTATTTAATTATAAAAACTGAATTTATTTATTTCCTACAGTTATATTTTATTCTTAGTATACTATTTTATATTCATTTCTATCATACAAAAATATTAAATAGGAAACAGTACAGTATATTTTTAAGCTTGAAAAATACCGTGTACGACTTAAGAAAAAAGTAAAAATTGTTACCTTTTGCTATAATTCCATATTAATAATTATGATACAATAACAATTAATTTTTTATAGAAAAAATACGTTTATTTATATATTTGAATATTAAGATATAATATGAAATTCCCTCAATTAAAAACTTATGAAATGTTTAATTTGTATCATGGATAAAGAAAAAAAAATAAGTTTCATAGATTGGGTCCTTCAGGCCAACAAGTTAGCAGGTATTAAATAAAAATCTGAAGAATTAACACGTCTTTATTCATTTGACGTTTGAACTAATATTTTTGTAATTATCAAAAACATAATTAACTATATTAAGGGTAGTAATTAAGATATAGATTGATCGAATAAAGGTGTGTTAATTGTACTGATTTTTATTTAATACCTACACACCTTGAGTCAACAGTAATAAATATATTTTTCTTAATCAAGAATAAATAAATAAGTTTAAAAAAAAAATAGAAACAGAAATAATAGGCAACTATAATAAACAGAATAGATCAACCATAATAATAATAATAATAATAATGAATTGAAAACACGACATGATTAATTAATGAGTATAAAAATTAACAAAATATATAAAAATGAAAATAACACCTGTTTAAAATTCATATAAACGACAATGGTTCTTATTCTAGCAAGTGCAAAAATGTTTTTAGCAGAAATATAAAAAAAATTAAGTCAAAATAAAAACACTGCAAATTATTCCCTATGATTTATTACTTCAAAATAGATATAAATCCAAAAAAAAAAATACAAAATTAATTTAGAATTTAATTTTTTTGTATTTATATTTATAATTTTTTTTTCAACTCTTTGATTTCAAAAGACTTTATATTTTTCCTTTATCTTATAGATGGTAGAGATATGGAGGCATGAAACCTTTAATCGGCCGCCATTTTTAAAAAAAGGTGGATAGTAATGTCAAGTTAAGGGAGTATATTCTTTTCTTGGTCGATTACAAAGGTTAATTATTGAAAATAACAATTTTAAAAAAATCATTATTTAATAAATATGAAATATTGTAGATAAAGAAATTAATTTCTTATAAATACCTCAATATCATAGTATGACATACATACTGTAATTTATCACATACAAACCGTTTCAAATGGTTCTTTTATTATAAAGAAAAAACTTGTCTAATATAAAACTAAATCTTATCCCGGCACTCGAAAATATTTCGTTTCTATTTCGATGAGATTTGAGTGACTCAAACAGAGAGAGGAATCACTCAATGAGAATGAGATTTGGTGACATGAACAGATTTTGGGTATTGCCATAAATTTTAAGACTGGTTGGAAATCTGAATTTTGTTTTTTCTCTGAAACGTCAAGAATTTCAGATAAATCTAATGAATATAACTAGACTAGTATACCACAGCGAGAACTCTCGCATTAGATATCAATCCTAATACATTAGAAATATAAGCGATATTAGGGAAACATATTTATTCGCGTAAACAATATAATATTACCAAAACAGTATATTTAACACACACATTTGGTGAAGCTACATAGTTTGTAATGGCTATGTTGAAGTTACAGTTCATACTTAATAAATAATTAGCTTACCCCACTGGAATATATCCCTTCAGTTTAATAGTTAAGCATTAAGACTCAGCTATGTCATTTTCTATCTGTAGTATTCATATTTAGATGTGCCCTTTAGAGTTGGACATGGGAAACAATTTATAATTTCCCACTCATTAAAAGTTTTTGTAAATAGACTCAAATTGATATAAAGTTGCCATGACAACGGCACGTACGCAAGATGGCATAGGGCCTGTGCGGACCTATATCATGCATTATCTCGAAAACAGTAGGTTTTAAGGCTTTAAAAGGCTGGACCAATATGATCCACTAGGGATCATGTGTGATCTTGATGCCCGCATCAAAATCATTAAAACCCAACTTATTCCGTCTCGATCCGCCGACTCTCAGACGACGAATCTTTGAAACCTCCCAGTTTTTCCATCACATTTATTTAAGCCCTAGTAAGAATTTAAGAATTGAAATTAGGATTCGTCACTTCTCCGTGAAATTCGTTTTCTTTTGATATCTCACTTATCAAAATCCATCGCTCCTGAGAGCCGGAAAAGGGATCTATACTACCGTAATAATATATAGTAGTGATAACCATTTATTTTAATTGAATCGGTGAGAATGAAAACATAAAATAAAGTATGTTTCGCAGGATATTTTTATAGTATGTTTTTTCAGTATTATATTTTTATAAACTTGGAAATGATGTCACTTTTCAGATACTGAACTTAAAAGGAAAATAAACATAAAATATATGGCTTACTGCAAGAATAATTAGAGAAAAGTTTAAATCAATTTTCGATAATTACCAATATACCGTTCGATAAAACCAAATATGTATAGATAAAGTATTTTTTATAGATTTATATTCGAAACCTCCATATTTTCAGGCATTTATATGAAACTATTTTCATAATCCATAATTCAAATCAAAGTTGTCATAATTTTTAATAAAAGAAATTGTAATATGAAATGTAAAATTCTTCAATTTGACAGGTTCAGTAAATATAATAATAAATTATAAATAATAATATTATACCGAATTCTTTATAACCAGATGAAAATTTACATTTAATAAGTACGACGGGCGGAGCAGAATTTTAATGAACCACAGAATAATTCGTCTAAAATCCTGAGAAAACTTAGTCAGTTTGCTATTCTTCGAAAAGAGTTCTTCACCATAAGTTATGGAAACAGTTTCATTCTTGTTCCCAAGACTTAATGCGAGAAATTAATTCACTTAGCCTAAATTATCTCAACCAAATGGAAGCTTTAAGGCTAATAATATTTAAATATTTTAACTTCTCACCTCTTAAGATTTTGTAAAGATTAGTTGACTTTTAATTAGTGTTTGAATCGTGTAAGGTAAAGTAGGGTAAGTGCGCACTAGATTTAATACAGTTTGACTTTACAGTACTCTAAAATCTTTTCTTTTTTTTTTATGCTAATTTCTTTTTCTTTGTTTTTTTTTATTTAAATGTTGCTTAGACCACGTCCATTTTGATGAGATTGACAAATCAATTAAGAAGTACTTAGCACGCACTTTCGTCTGCCTTGAGGTTTCGTTTTGTGAGTATCACTTCTCGTCATATGATAGGGTAGTATAGATTCCTTTTCCGGCTCTCAGAAGCGATGGATTTTGGCAAATGAGATATCAAAAGAAAGGAAATTTCTAGAAGAAGTGACGGATCCTAATTTTCATTGTTAAATTCTTACTAGGCCTTAAATAAAAGTGATGAAAAAACTGTGAGGTTTCAAAATTCTGAAGGAGGTGGGTCTGCAGATCGAGACGTGATGAGCCGTGTTATGAAGATTTCAATCAAGGTCATTTAGGTTCCAATGTAACATATTGGTCCAGTGTTTTAAAGTGCTAAAACCTATCGTTTTCTAGATAATGCACGGAATAGGGTCGCACGGACCCCCATGCTATCTTGCGTGCTTGCCGTTGTCATAACGACTTTATATAAATTTGAAGCAATTTGAGCCTGTATACAAAATTTTTTTTTACCCTAAAGGGCACTGCTAAATATGAATACTATACATAGAAAATAATATTGCTGAGTCTTATTGCTTAACTATTAAACTGATATTTTTCGATCGGTCAAGCTAATTACTTATTCAGTATAAACTGTTACTTGAAACAGTCATTATAAACTATGTAGCTTCGGTAAAATATTTTAAATAAATACCGCTTATACTTGGAATGTATTAAGGATTAGAAGAAGGTTAGTTAGATTTCTAATGCGAGAGTTCTCGCTGGGGTATACTAGTTATTTAAAATACTCTTAGAATAACCCCAATTCCTCTCTAATATCGCACAGTTACCTAAATGTTTTGTAATGTAACTAAATGAAAATTTATACATATGTTGTAACGTTATACTGGTTTAATTGTTGTAAAAATTATAGTAGCTATGGAGAGGATAGAGGTCCTTCATAAGCCCTTCTTTCAAAAATAGTCAGTTTTAACGTTAATACAGGCTAAGAAACCGATGTAATAATCGAAAAAAATTCGCATTTTAAAGCTTCAATGACAGTTATGGAAGTGAAACATAATTGAATACATTTATTGAAAAAAAAAGTTTTGTTTCAACCGGCTAGTCCGAAATTGTACCGTCAAAGCATGATAGTGGGAGTAAGTTTACACCACCACGCGAACTACTCCCAGAACAGAGATGTACTGACAATTTTTTATTTGTTTTTTTAACATTTTTTGCCGCCAAAGTGTGTATAATCCTACTAGGAGCTATTCAGCTACACAAGTATCTATTCATCCCAAATATACGAATACGATTTTTTTTAAATATAAGACATCTAAGGGCTTGGAACAAGTGTTTCGAAAGAAGTGATATTTGCATAAAAATCAACTATTTGAAGGCTATCGAGCAGCAACGCTCGAAGTACAAAAAAAGTACCTAAAAAAGCAAGCTAATTTTCATTCCTAACAACCTAAAAAGCGGGCAAATTCAGCAATTATTGCTAAATGCCACAATCATTAATAGTATTGCATAACTATTAATTATTGTGGCATTTATCCCGCTTTTTAGGTGGCAATTCGCTAGGAATGGCAATTAGCTTGCTATTCCGAGTCTAATTCAATCGGCGCATAGCCTGTAATTGATTCCCACTCTTCATTTGTTATACTATTGGCACAAGCTGTAATAAATTAAATAATACAAATACATAGAAATAATTAACTAGCAGGACTGAAATTGCATGATAGCATAAATGAAGGATCAAGTGGATAAAGCTGATAAGTGACATTTTTGGAAAAGATTAATTATTGCCATGAATGAGGGAGTAAAGTGATATATGTTTAATACTTTAATATTCTCCTTCACATAAACTCAATAGATGGTTCAAAACTGAGTTGATAAAGGCGATGCGCGTCTATCTCATTGTGGGTACAGGTGATTTGAATTCTGTTAATCAGAACCCGAAAAATGTTACTTATCATCTTTATCCACTTGACCCTTCAAATACAGACCGCATTAAGCACATCTAACACAGTCTTAAAAAAGAAAAAGAAAAAAGAGATTTTATAGGCAAATAACATAAGGAAGAACCTTGTGGGAGGAGCATAGACTGAGAGGTTACGCTCAAGGAGGGAAAAGCCTTTTCCTATACACAACTGCCGATAGCAACCTTGTCAAATAAACCATCTTGATTTTTTTTAATATATTTTTTTTTTTTTTACGTTCTTTCGATCGCGTGCACTAATTCCTAAATTCAATGATTATTTCAATAACATCAGGTTATTGTTAGACGTATATGCCCTAAACGTTCCGTCCTTGAGTTTATTGCCTATAAATGATTCCAAAACACTTCAACATAGGTAGTTGATCTGTTTAGTATAGTACTCGTTGACCACGTGGATATGGTATCAGATATATGTTGAATTACTCTGGAGTGTTCTTCATTATCTATTTGATCAATCTTTTTAAGGCTGGGTGAGACGTGCTATCTTCGATCTGCATTCATGTAATCTTACGTTTTTTCAGGGTTTATGGTGCCTGAATTGACGAAACGTTTACTGGTTATTTATTTACTGCTATTTGAGAGACTCAAGACTTTGTTTTGAATATTTTAGTAATAGCCTATTAATAGTTTTTGTTACTTTTTTTTCATTAGTCATTAAATTACCAGTAATATATATCAGTCAATATAATAATCAGTAAATTACCTTCTAGTGACTGGGTGTTGAGTAAATGGATTTTCCGACACTATCAGTTCTGCAAGGTATTCAAACCTGGCCAGGAATTCTATACATCTCAGGTCTGCTATTTTGTTATCTCTGGAAAAAGAACAAAACATTAAAACAAATAAAACGCACTTAATTTATAAAGTATACTGTTAAATGAGCAGTAGATTCTTTATTAACTAGGGTATCATCAGTCTTAATATACCCCGTTTACACGTGCTGAGTATACAAGTATTTAGTTAATTTTTAGTAATTTCAACGCGTATAAACAGTTAAGTGTTTAGTATATTTAAGTATTTAGTTAACGATTTGGTCATTAATAAGTAAGTAGAATTTTTCTGTTTAGTAGCGGTGGGCATGCAAACTAAACAGACAAAAAGGATCCATAAACATTTGACTGAAATTTACCCTTACTTATATGGTAATAATATCATAGAACTGAGGATAAATTTATATATATATATATATATATATATATATATATATATATATATATAATTAAAATAGAGTAATTTAATAAAACATAAAGTAATAGAGTAAATTTTTATAAGCTATATATATTATATGTTATATATATATATATATATATATATATATATATATATATATATAACTTATAAAAATATATATATAATAATATAGATAGATATTGAGTTAGAGAGTTGAAAATTCGTATGCGAGTCGAGTTGGTGTTGGAGAAGTAACTTTTGGGGTTGTCAACTCTTTTTTCTCACCTCCGCCAATTTGATATTTTCAATTTTGTATTTTAGTTACTCTTAAAGCTAATTTAATATTGGAAATGTTCCGTCTTTTTGTTTACTTGCTGTTTCGTCTACACCTGTTAAGAACACGTGTAAAAAAAAAAAAAAAAAAAAAAAAAAACTGTTAAGACTACTATGGCCTTGTTATTTTAATAAAACTTATTATTTATTTTTAAGTGTTATTTTTTATTTTACTTTTTTAAGCGTATCTAATGAGGCTAAGTTAACTGTTATTTTCCAACCTGATTAAAATATTGTTAATTAACATCCCATCTCAACTGTCAACTCTTCTCATATCAATGAATCCATATTAATCAACAAAAATACCTCAAAAACAAAAGGTTATTCTGTCATTAGTAGTTGAATTATAAAAGCAGATGTTGGAAAAAAAATTTACAAAACCTGATATACTATATCTGTTATAACAGCAAATAATTATAATTATTATTAGGGAACATGGTAGAATAATAAAAAAATATAGAAAAAGCCATAGCTAAAATATAATTGATGAAGACTTATATTGCATTCCGTGTCAGAACTCTGAAAACTCATCTATTCTGTCCATAATTCTTTTCATGATTTTTAAACTGGCTTATGCTCCTCACTAATATAAATCCTTTCCAGTTAAGAAGCTCGTAAGATACCAAATTAATACTTCGAAACGGATTATTTTGCAATATTATACCGTTACTATATATTATACGTTGACTCTTAATTATAACTACCATACATATATGTAATACAATCACCAAGACTTATTGAAGGATAATTCTCAGATTACGGACAACTTCCATGATAAGAATTTTAATAATTTTTACTGCATTTAAAAAATAAGTAATTTACACCTTCTATCGACGCTCAGCTATTAATCATAACAAATGACCGATAAAAAAGTATTATTTTCGTGGGAAATTTAAAATTTTCAAAAGTGACCGCGTGAGCTCAGCTATGATGTTCTTTTTTTTTAACGCTTGAGTCCTAAAAGTATACAAAGATAACTTACACAAAAAAAGTTGAGTTTCAATGGCCTTCTTTTTTTTATTGAAATACATAATTATATATAAAAATAATTGTACAAAAATTTGCAACACCAGAAGTAGCAACACTGTATTTCTTTAAAGACTAGATTTCATGAAACTTTTTTGAATAATGATATAAACTATATAAAAAAAATAAATAAAATTAGGCATAAACTTACTAAAAGTTAATTTTTAAAGAACAATTGACTGAATGTTCTAAAAATTTCGGATAAAACCATAAACAAATAGAAAAATTTAAATAAAAAGTTATAATTAATACCTATATTTTTGTTGTTGAGTGCCTACAAGAAAAATAAAAAAAATGTTAGCTACCTTATAGTTAACATGACCATCAAGTCAGTGTAAAGTTTATAATGCACTTTCAAATAAATTAATAGACACGTTTTCCTTAAGTTAGGATAAATGAACAGTTAAAACACTAAGTAGACAATTAGAATTTAATACGCCAAATTCAGGAGAGCGATCAACAAATTATAGGTAGTAGTGATTCTAAAATGCTTCATTACAGCTCAGTTTATGTCATTACTACGTTAATAATTCGGGCCTGGTAATGACCCGAGTTGTAAACTTGGTAATAACATTTCTACGTATTTCATTCGGCCAAACTAAAATTTAAAAAATTTGTTTCTGCAAAAATTCTAACACCACACGGAAATCAACCTTAAATTATAATAAATGAAATAATTTGAAAAGGTAGAGTGATAATAAAGGACGCGGTAATGACAGCAATAAAGGTACGCGACTTATCTTATGATGAAAATGCGTTAAGATAAGCTTCGTAATTTAAGTCTGCTGTCCGCTAATGGCTGGTTCTTCAGCTCAGGGCTACCCCTACACTCGGACAAAAGTAGCCTCCTGTTCCCAATTTTTCAAGGCTTTATCTCTAACATTTTGTTTTTTTGCCTGATAATGACATCAAAGTGAGAGGACAAAGTTTGGAAAGTACAAAAATATACTTCACTGTTAACAAAAATTAAAAATATCTGACGTCATACATGACATCCTTGTAAGCCTATTAAATTATAAATCTGTGGCTCAAATAGTGATACTGAATTTGGTTACTAGTTTCCGAAGATTGACACTCGGCGTCCCGACATTATATATTGACAAACACACACTCTTGTTACTGGAGGTCTCATTCCGTTATTATATATCGTTTTCCTTTAGTAGGTAACTAGTTTCTAAGATATTTCTGCATGTTCCGTCACAACAATAAAACTGTCAACATCACTGGATAAAGCATTGGAAATCGACAGTTTCGGCATTTTAAGCGGAAAACCCACTTAATTAATATCTTATTCTCATACTGCAGACTTGTTGATCACACAAATGGAGAGGAAAACCAGTATTTTACACTCAATTTTAACACTTAAAACAAGTAATAAAAATGTTTAATTGGATTGGAAACCAAATTGCGTTTGTAACCTTTATAACCGAAACATATGATTTCTCTTTTAATTTAAATATAATTTTTGATTTTTAAGCTTATTATGACCTTCAAGTAAAGTACCCTTTTCGGCTCACGAATCTTAACCAAAATCTAGTAAATACATTTATATCGATATAAAAGTTCTATTTACCAAATTTGAGATGTTTTACATTCTATTTTAATATAATTTTCGATGAAAGTCTAATATGACCTTCAAGTAAAGTACCGCTTCCGGTTTTCCAATTTAGACCAAAATCTAGTGTGCTATTTAAATCAATATATAAATTATAAATACTAAATTTGAGAAGTTTTGTATAGTATTTTAATATAATTTTTTATGGGAATCAATTATGACCTTCAAGTACAGTACCACTTCCGGTAATCAAGCAGTGACCAAAAAGGGAGGTTCACAACTAAATTTTACAACAATCCTAAATACAAAATTACAACTTTCTACAGCTAACCGTTTTTGAGTTATGCGAGATACGAACGTACAGACGCCACGACGAAACTAGTCAAAATAGATTAAGGGATGATCAAAATAGATATTTCCGTCGAAATCTGAAAAGCGAAAATTTTCGCGATTACAATACTTCCTTTACTTCGTACAAGAAAGTAAAAATATATGATTCAGAATGCTTAAGTTATCGTTTATGAGCAGAAATATATTTCATTATCATTTAAAGCAGGATATGAAAGGAAAAAAAATCATGTTTACTAGATAACTGAGGGTAGAACAGTGCGTAGTAATAACATTTTAGTAGATTAAGTAATTGTAAAATTAAATTATTCTTTAATATTTTATAATGAAGAAATATTTCGTATCCGTTTAGAGGTGGGAAAAAATACTTAACTAATTGAGCAACAATTTTAAAGACTAAAACTTACTCGTAAAATGAGAATCATGGCATTTTTAGAAGAATAAAAATATAGCGTCTTCCAATTTCAACCTGCTCAGGAAAACTTCAAAGAGTTGATGAACCATTTCAGTTCATTATGATTTGAAAGGACTTTGACAAAACAGTGCCTTGTAGATCGGGAATGTGATTATAGCTCTTCATTCAATTCTCAATCTCATTTTAGCTCTAACCCATTTACCTCAGAAGAAAATGACGCGGTAGCCAGCAAAAAGCATGGTCTTCGACTCCTAACTGAATTACTACTTAAGACAACCAGGGCGGAGTTAGTGCTAAGAACATCACCCTGAGGAAATCCATTTTCCACCAGCCACCCTCCAAAGACCATTACACTATTGATTTGGGCTCTACAATATATGAGCCCTTTAGATATATACATATATATATTTTTAACAATCTACTTTGTACACTCCGTTACCGGAAAATCCGAGATGGCAACTTAATCGTATTTGACTTACATTCCTCCAATATAACTTATTTTTGTTTTGTTATATTTATTTATTTTACTTCAATTAATTTTATATTTCAAAAAGATCCTAGGTTCAATATAAATGATTTTTTTTTTTCAAGAAACCAAGAAAAATCTAACATCATCAAATTCTCCAACAAATATAATTTTAAAAAATGTCTGTCAAGTAGGTCTGTGTAACTTCCTCACCATTTCTAATGGATACAGAAATACCTATAAAAGAGAATAGAATAGAATAATGTTTTATTTATAATAGATATATAACAGAAGATGTTATGAAAATATTATTAGGATTTGGATTGACCGTTAGCCCGATGTTGGTTGGCTAATATTTTTCTACATAGAATTAAAAGAAGAAAAAAAAACACTGTATACAACAAAATAAACAAATCAGTTACTCCTCATCTAAAATTTTCACATTAAATGATTATAATTTTAAATACATATTATCATAAAGATCCAGATACCAGCATCAATTACAGTTAAATTCCTATATCATCTCTTGCTTTTAATTATAAGCTATTTTACAATATTTTATTATACTGTCCCAATTTTTAGCATTTAAATAATCTATAATTTCGTTATTGTTTAGTTGGGCATACGGCGAGAAAATGAGTATTTTCGATTTCTCTGGTATTGCATAGTGAACATATCTGAGCTTCTTCCTCGTTGTATATTTTATAATTTAAGTTCAATAGTTCATTTCTACCCATAAGTATCCACTAGATATCACTTATATTTTTGTTGCTGGATAAATAATTATTTTATTATAAAAAATTATTTCTTCCTTAGTTATGAGATAGCTGTTTATATAAATTAAGCAGTTTTAACTGTTTTTCTTTTTTAGAAAGGCTTTGTAGCCATGTAGACATTTTTCATATCTCAAATTTTCTCAAAGTTAACCTCATATTCCACATTATAGCTTTTTGTAAGCTTGATTAAATCCTTAAACCAAAACACTTTATTTTGAACAATCTCATTTGCTAAATATTTTGGTATTCTATCTTCCTTCATACTTAATACCTTTAATATATAATCATGATGTATCTTTAATGTGTAGAAAAAAAGAGGCTCTAAACCAGAAATATATATATATATATATATATATATATATATATATATATATATTTATATATATACATATTTATATATATTTTATATATATATATTTTATATATTATATTATATATTATATATTTTATTTTATATATATTTTATATATATATATATTTATATATATTTTATATATATATATATTTTATATATTATATTATATATTATATATTTTATTTTATATATATTTATATATATATATATATATATATATATATATATATATATATATATATATAATATATATATATATATATATATATATATATATATATATATATATATATATATATATCTACAGAAAGCTGTAGATGGAAGCATATAAAATTGATACCAGACCATTTTTAAAATATTCTCCAACTTCGGGTCGAATTGGATGTCTTTTTGAAATATAGCCGTGTCAAAAAAAAAATATGATTAAATATTCGCGAATAAATAAGCGAAGTTAGTGGATGGAATTTCATAAAATTCATAAGGGATCATTTATACACTAGTGTCCAATTTTGGGCCAAATCAGATGAACCGTTTTCGATATATGAGTATGTGTGTCAAGGAAAATAGATTTGCGCAAACGTAAGTGAATGTAGGGGATGGAATTTGATAAAAATTGATATAAGACCATCTAGGTAACCAATCCGCAAAATCTCTGAAAATTCTATCAAAATCGGACTGCCAGTAGTAAGTGTTATGTCGGTCACATGGATTTGACAACAGAAAGACGACAGGCATGAAACCAAATTTGTTTCTTGAAGTCCATAACGTAAAACGCGAGTGGAAATTTTCGGAAATTCCTGAGAAAAAAAAAATTTGTTTTCTCTTCTTGCATGAACAGAGTCTCTATCTACGGTAGTGAGGAAGCAATATACGAATTTTAAAATACACTATTAATACAAGAAGTGATAAATACTTGAATGCAATGTCTACCCCTCCCATATCATTTGGCAATTTTTCTAAATAACAATAGTCCACACATAACCGAAATATTCGATTATTTAAAAAAAAAAAAAAAACGACGTATATGAATCGATTTAAAACTAAAGATATATAATCCTAAGTTTCTTATATCTTTCTCTTGTTTCCACTATAATTATTCATTTGTATATGTTTTATTTTAAGTTCTCTTCTTTTATTTTAACTCATTTATTATCTTTTATTCATTATTATTATTATTTTTATATATTTATATATATATATATATATATATATATATATATATATATATATATATATATATATATATATATATATATACATGCATATAATATATATATATATATATACACACATATATATATATATATATATATATATATATATATATATATATATATATATATGTGTATATATATATTAATCTTTTCTATTTTTATTATTATTATTTTTTTATTTTTTTTACCTTATCTCCCAACTGTATTAGCAGTGCAGTGTGAACTGATATCGATGAATCATTGAAAGTTGACATAGTTGAGCTTAGGCAGACATCATTCTTTCGTGGATTGCCTTTATTAATAATAATAATAATAACAACTATGCCTAGATTTAACCTTCCTATTGCAGGAAAAAGAAAAAAAATTAGGTATCAGCACGTATTTCAGTAAAAAACCTATAATCCCCTGGGGCATTAAGAGACCATCTGGATTATCCAAATCCTGATCCTAGGCATAATAAAATCCATAAAATATTTATTGTAGGTGGGTACCCAAACGGGTTCTAAATCCAGGCATGGTACCAAGCCACCTTTAAGTAACTCCTTTATTATTCAACCTAAACTGTCTCGAATAAATACTAAAATCCTGAATGCTCATTATGATGCCGTAAATATAATTACCCCAAAACCATTCATTACGCAATAAGAAGCGAAATTGAATTGAAACAGACCCCAACTTCTTTTCTGATCAGTCTCTGTTTATCATCTGGGGCCTTGATAAGCCAATGTCTTCTTTATGTTTTAAATAATTTTGTGTATTGGCAGCTAAGGAGATGGTGCGGGTGGCGGTCAAGAATCAAATAAAATAGTTGTAACTATTTATCTAATGCCGACGTTTCGACCCATATTGTTGGTCTCCATCATGGCTAGAAATAAAGATACAATGGATTTATACGCCACAATTTATCTTTATTATTCTCAGTTCACTATATTATTAATATGATACTATTATCTGTTTGTTCAATTTTAGTATTATGTTTTACACATGTCTTTATATCCCTATATTACTCCTTTTATTTTCTATTTGTTCAATTTTAGTTTTAGTTTTTATATATGTTTTATAACTTACTAAGTACTACATTGCTCTTTTGTATATTTATTTCTAGCCCTGATGAAGACCTACAATGTGGATCGAAACTTCTAGACAGTTTCGACATTTTAAGCGGAAAACCCATTTAACTAATATCTTATTCTTCTGCTGCAGACTTGTTCATCTAACAAATGAGGAGGAAAACGTAAAAAAGTATTTTAAATTCAATTTTACACTTAAAACAATTAATAAAATTATTAAATTGGATTAGAAACAAAATCGCGTTTGCAACCTTTATTACCGAATCATATGATTTCTGTATTTAATATTAATATAATTTTTGATGTGTTTATTATGACCTTCAAATAAAGTACCCTTTTCGACTCACCAATTTTAACCAAAATGTAGTAAATACATTCATATTGATATAAATTATAAATACCAAATTTCAGCTGTTTTACATTATAATTTAATATAATTTTTGATAAAAGTCTAATATGACCTTCAAGTAAAGTACCACTTCCGGTAATCATGCAGTGACCAAAAAGGGAGGTTCGTAACTAGAATTTTTAGCAATTCTAAATACAAAATTTTAACTTTATACAGCTAACCGTTTTTGAGTTATGCGAGATACGCACGTACGAACGAAAGACGTCATGACGAAACGTACAGAAGTCACGACGAAACTAGTTAAAATGGATTCGGAGAAGGTCAAAATGGATATTTCCGTTGGAATATGAAAGCAAAATTTTTGCGATTACAATACTTCCTTTACTGTGTATTTTTCATTTATAGAATTTTATAAAAGAGAATATTTATTGCCATAAATTATAATTCATTGATCGGGCATGTACTGGGCAAACTGAAAACAATATTGCCAAGGGACATAAAAATATTACCTGCCTAAGCTAAGCCTAAAACTCTAATCCTAAGCATCATAAAATTAATGTAACATTTATTTCAGATCGGCACCCAGCCGGCTGTAAATCCAGGTAGAAGAGGCTCCAGAAATCTGTTCCAGTTTGTTATAAATAAATATTAAAATGTTCCAATACTGTCTTCTTGATATAATATTATATGCAGAGAATCCAATAAGTAGGCAGCGGATTAATATGTATTTACATATTTCTTTCTAAGACTTGCACACCATTCTTTGACATTTTACTTTACGTTTCATACAACTTAAACGCAAATAAATTTTTTTTTATTTTACATATTTGGAGGAGATATTACATAATATTGTCTACGTTTAGACAAAAAGAAAATTTATATTGAACATTTTCAAAACATAAGAAAGAACAGAAGAAATACTTTCTACATTGAAAGTTGCTATATGATATATATTGAAAGTTGATATGTAATACAGCGGAGCCTCGGTATAACGAATTCTTCAATTCAACGAATATATCGAGATCCTCTTGAACTAGCCATACCATTGAAATATACCTTGACATAAAAAATGGAGGAGGTAAAAATTACAAACTTTTCAAAACAAAGTCCTGAGAATTGCAGTTGATGTTCCTTGGCTAAGGAAATTATCAACTTCATCCTGAGCTACAAATTGAAACAATGGAACAATTACTAAATTTTATTAATAATTACCAGTAGTTAAAGGTACAATTTCTTACAATATTGGAAATCCAATATAATCATACATAATATATATATGTATATATATATATATATATATATATATATATATATATATATATATATATATATATATATATATATATACATCCCATAGACTGAAACCCACACTTATCCAAGAAATTCTGAATTATCAACTATTGTTTTTATTTCGATTTCTATTATTATTATTTATTTATTATATTTTTATATGTTTTAAAGTTTTATATTTGTTCTCTATTTTTATTTTATTTTTTTAATTCATTCATTTGTCTTTTTTTCCTACTTTTATTTATTTATTGTCTTATTGTCCTATCATAATTTCATTGATTATTCTTTCACTATTATTTTATTTATTTGTTTATAGTGTTTTAGTTTACTATTATTATTTATTTGCTCTACAAATTTACAATTATTCGATAATTATAAACAATATGAATTTGTTATTTGTACCAGACTGTACCCCCACTTTGACAATTGTTAAAAATTAGGTAATTGTTAAATTACCCACGTAAGGCTCACCAAGCCGATCTGGAAATAAAGAATAATATATGTAAGGCAAATAAGGCATGCAAATATAAAAGAAATTTTCCCAAATTTATTTTTGAATAAGGGGAGATGAATTTATTCAGATAACGATTTAATATTTTATATTTTTATGATATTTTTTGTTTGAAGTTTCTTCGTCACTAATCACGTAATTTTTTTTATATTCATAATTTCCTCTTTATATTATCCATCATGTTTTTATGTAGTTTTATCATTTGTAGGCAATGTTCAACCCGGCTTAAGAATCAATAAATTAATTAATAAAATTAATTTCAAAGAACTTGGTTCTGAGCGAGGTCTGCATGGTAGGAAGTATGTCATGTAGTAATGGTTCCATAATAATGAGATATTAAAATTAAATAGTATGGAGTTAAAAAACATACTAAATTAATTATCCAGATACTAATTATATATATATAAGATCCTTAAATTAAATATTTGTAATGAAGAAGAGTGTTAAACATATCAAATGTTTGATAGGGTAAACTATTTTAAATTATAAATTAAAATATAACTAGAACTTCCAAATTATTTTAGAAACAAAAAAAAAATTGGTCTAAGAGTAGAATTCTAACACATCTAATTAACTGAATCTATTCAAGGTCTAGGTATTCTCTAGTAAGTTATTTTGAATTATAAAAAAATAGTTTCCAGATTTAAAAATAAAATGTATCCTATCTATAATTATTGAATACCAGCATATGTCATTAAGAGGGGGAGAGGGGAATTTAGGTACAATTAGAGTGGGGATATCTCGGACCTCCGATGGGAGCTACAGGTACAAAAGGTACCGGCACTGGACAGAAACTTCAGTTGACCTCAGTCTTCAGTAACTTCAGTTACTGTTGACTTAAGATCTTCTCTGTGGATTACTCTGTTGAGCGTGAACTCTGCTGTTATATTCTTTACTCATCACTTCTTTACACCATAAAATAGGTACGTATTTTCCGAATGCGTTAATATTGTTTTAGTGTTGAATATTTCAAATTCAGCTTCGTTTATAATCAAAATGAAGACCTGTTAGGCATATTTTACGATGATTTTTTTTTTTTTTAAGATCTTTAATTGAAGCTTATTTACAGATATGGCAATGAAGGAAATAGAAAAACTGTACGGGAAAGATTTGGGCGGACTATTATCGGAAGGACTGGACTGGATGGCTAGCTACTCCTGCTACTCGCCATCTCACACGCCAGAGCGAACCTACAACCCGACGCAGGCTGTCATTGCGGCAGCGTTGCACGCCCTGGCGAAAGAAGACATCGGAGCGTTTTCCATCATCCACCATGTTGTAAACCTGTCATACTTCCAGTATCCCTACATGAAGTCCTGGTTGAAGGACGACCACAACTTCTCGAAGAATATCGTGGCAAACTGTTTGACCAGCCTTGCCTGGCTGGTGGTAGAAGAAAGCCTATCTCCAAAATCGCCATTTGTAACCGCCCTCACCGGTCTAGAAGAGAAGTACAACCTTTGCGGTATATTCGTCCAGGCAGTGCTATTGTGCGCAAAGCGGGCCTGGAAGGGAGAGGAGAAGACACCGGAAATGAAGACTCCTTCCTTAGAGACTTCTTTTGAGGTAAATGAAACATCCCCGGAGTTGGGAGCAGTGAGGAAGGATGATGGCGCGACTCCTCTAGAGCCGGCAGTGCACCTCGACAAAATCGAGATGATCAAGATTTTAGTCCTAAGAGGAACCTGTAAACAGCACACAATTATTTCAGCTAAAGCATTGCTCCAGTGCGCAGTAGAACGAGAAAGTGCCACTACAGTCGATACTCTTCTAAGGTTAAGTAGTGATGAAATTAACAATGACAAATCCTTTTCAGGACTTCTAAATCATGCAATCAAATGTAAGCGTCACAAGATTCTAAAGGTTCTATTAAGAAACGGACTTGATATGCAGTTCCTCAACGAAGAAGGAAACGCACCATTACATATCGCTGCTGCTTCTAACCAGTTGAAGATGGTGAAGGCGTTGACTTTTGTGGGTGCAAGTGTCACACAAGCGAACGGATCCGGCTTTCTTCCCCTGCACCTCACTGCTGACCCGGATATTATAAGGCACCTGTTACTGAATGGTACGGATGTTGACGCGAAGACCTCTGCAGGTAATACAGCACTCCACCTTGCTGTTTCGAATGGCAACAAGAAAGTTGTAAAGACTTTGTTAAGGTTCGGAGCAAGGACGAGGCTGATGAACGCCAGAGGGCTGACACCACTTCTCGTCGCATTGCATTCCTGCAATCAAGAAATGGCAGATCTTCTTACTCGGCGAAGAGCTGTGGTCAACGAGAAGTTCTGCAATGGAGACGAGAGTAGAAAGAAGAAAGCTTTAGCCAAAGGACGACTGGAGACCGTGATCGAGGAAACGGAAGACGACCAAACTAATAACGGAGAAGTCAACAACAGCACTGAGACTGAGTGCAGTCTTTCGGAGTTGGAAGCGCTTCAAGACTCGAGGAGCGATAATGGCGTTACTCTTCAAGAACTATCCGTGGACCTCAACAAAGACGGGCCCATCCACAAAGCCGCCACCGAAGGGAGATTGGAGACCGTGATGGAGCTGTTGGATGGTGGAGTAGACGTCGACACCAAAGGCTGTAGCGGCTACACGGCCCTTCAATACGCTGCCAAGTACGGACACCTGAGTATAGTCCAGTTGCTGCTCCAGAGAGGCGCGGACATGAACATGGGCAACGACTGGAACTGGACGCCACTCCATCACGCGGCCCACTACAGCCGTTGCGATATCGCCGAGTTCCTCATCCAAGCAGGTGCTGACACTCAACTTGTGGACAGTGTTTACGGCAAAACTCCTTTAAGTTGGGCAACGTATAACTTAAAAATTATCCAATTATTTAATTTCAAAGGCATCTATAATTGATATATTTGCATGTGTGTATATATATTTGTCTGTTCATAAATGTATATATTGTATGACTATGTACATTAAAGAATGTAAATATTGTATAAAGTCATTTTTATGTTATATGTTAAACGATGAATATTGTAAATATATATTGTAATAAAACGAATAAAAGTAAACTTAAACAAATTTTATTGTTTCTTAATTGAACATTTTCACTATTACTAGATAGACATATTCATTACACATATATCTGGATAATATTCTTGCGATATAAGGTTTCAAAAAATAAAAATTATTCAGGATAAAAACCTCATGGAAAACAGAAATATTAAAAAAAAAACAACTGAACAATGAATGTTGATTAAATGATAGGCTTGTAAGCCTTTTGACAGGTTGTGCAGGCAAAGTGTCGCAAGTAGGACTTTCTTTAAAATAATACCAGTACAATATGGTAATGGAAATAATCACTGTAATATCATTCCTAAATGATATTTTTTATATTACAATTAGATTCTATCAACCAGTCATATGCACTTCTACTATAAGACCACTTAGTAAAAGGATGGTATGCTATAAACGACTAGCTTGCTGGATTAGCTCAGAGACTGATCTTTTCCATTTGTAGTTAATTATAATTTGGAATGTGGATCAGGGTCTACGATGGTCCTTAAATGATTGTGGTTGAATGAAGGAATGTGAAGAGTCGTATTCAGTTGAAATCCGAATAATCGAATGGCATTACTTAGATTTTTTAATATAAAAAATGTAAAAATATTCAATAATTGCTTTAAGGAATGTGATGATTATTAAGGTATGTATCATTATCAACTAGTTAAGTATATATCATTAAATTTTTGATCCGTATTTCTATACCTTTTTTGGAAAAATAAGGATTTCAAAATTTTAGACATTCGATCGTAATTGACAAAATGAAAACTTCTCCAATCTTTGTTAGTTTCAATGTTTTACCTTCATCCAGCAGTCACTTCCTAAACCTTAATACTACCGTATTCTTCAAAATATCTCATGTGGACACCCCATGACTTCCTTGTATGTCTGTTAAACTATAAACCGGTGGCCCAAAAAGTGATCCTGAATTTGGTTACTAGTTTCCAAAGATAGCAATATCTCAAAAACGGCACTCGGCGTCGTGACGTCCATCTATTGACACACACAGACAAGATCTTGTTTCTGGAGTCTCAATCCGTTGTTATACATAGTATTCTTTTAGTAGGTAACAAGCTCCCAAGAGATTTCTTCGTGTTCTTTGACAATAATAGCATTGGAAATCGACGGTTTCGACATTTTAAGCGAAAGGATCCCCATAACTTATATATTATTCGCCTGCTGCAGACGTGTTCAGCTCACACATGGAGAGGAAAAAAAGTATTTTACACTCAATTTTAAAACTTAAAACAATTAATAAAATTGTTTAATTTAGAGTAGCGAAAAAAAAACGAGTTTGTAACCTTTATCACCAAGCCATATGATCTCTGTATTAAATATTAATATAACTTTTGATGAAAGTTTATTATAATCTTTAAGTAACGTACTCCTTTTGACTCACCAATTCCAACGAAAATCTATTACAATATTTTATAGATATAAAAGTCTTATTTACCAAATTTGAGATGTTTTACATTAATAATATGCCAATATTATTTTTGATGAAAATTTATAATAATGTTTAAGTAAAATACTGCTTCCGATTTGCCAATTTAGACCAAAATTTATCATATTATTAATATTAATATGCAAGTCTCATACAACAAATTTGAGAAGTTTTGAATTATATTTTAATACAATTTTTGATGAAAATCAAATATGACTTTTAAATAAAGTACCACTTCCTGTATTCATGTAGTGACCAAAAAGAGAAGTTCAGGACTGGATTGTAAATACTTTCTTTACTGCTTACAAGGAAGTAAAACACTAATTTCCTACAAATCCATCATCAACAATCAAAGATATCAGTTGTAAGGAATCGGTTTTTACCAAAAATTTCATTCACAAAAGGTGTTACATACCATTTTTTACGACCAAGTATCTCATTTTTTCCTACACCATTTTTTTCATGAACACTTAGTCTATTCCTTCATATTACAGTTTAATTACAGACACCCGATGATATTTTTGTACCTCAATGCACAATAGTTTCAAGTCTATTTCTTTTCAATTTTGATACAACGTTATTGCTTATGAAGTTCTGCTTTCAATCCATAATTCCATTTATCGGTCCATAAACACCTAAAAATCCAATAACATCCACACAGAAATAGTTAACTTATATTTAAAAATGTATTCGAAACTGTTTTGGAGTTTTCTAAAACTTTGAAAAACGGATTTGGAACTACTGTGCATTAAGATATCGATTTCATTGAAGTAAGTTGAAAGAAAAAAAAAATACCTAAAATATTTTACATTAGGGGCCTCCTAAGTTTTTAGGCTAAGGGACATACTGACTACTCCCCCAAGCTGTAAGGGTCACGCTAAATCCTTCACTAAGTCCTAAGGGCTAGACTGACTCCACCACCAAATCCCAAGGGCCATAACCTAGCCAGCTCATCATACCAACATACTCATATCATTAATTACTTACATTGGGTTACGATAAAGGTTAACGAAAAAAAAACTCAGAAATTACATAATTTGTTTCAATACTATCAAAAATTAAACAGTAGAAGTCGGACACGATCGGCTTTGATTAACATAATTAAACTGTTGCAATATAATAAATTTAGACTGCATTTATAAACATCCAGGAGATAAAGCCATCATAGCTTTCATTCAATCTCTATACATATACTAAGTTTCTGCAAAAGATCTAAAGCAATAACCGAGATAGCAGACGAAGATAAAAACGACATTTAAAAAAAAATATATATATATATGTATATATTTAACTCAAAGGATCGTAAAATATGTAATTTCTAAAACATTTTCGACCAATCACCATATTTCTTGAGGTAGTTGAGGAAGCAAAATAAACTTTTGAAATGAAGTATATTTATATGTATATCCCAAATAAAAAGACAAAATAATTTACAACGAAAACGTAATAAGTAGAAATCACATTCAAAAGACAAAATATTATGCTAGATATTTTCTAAAAAGACATCTTCTTAAAAACACTACACGAGTACGCATAATATTTCATATCAAACTCTTTATATGGTTTAAGATATATGTACATAATAATCGTTTGGAGATATACTATAGTTTTTAAGATTATTTTTAGTATATAATTAAATTTATTTAAGAAGGACGGTGGATATAAAGAATAGCATAACGGATATAAAGAATTTTTCTATGGAACCTTGAAAAACAGGTATTTACCTGTCATTGAAAGGAGTGATACCTGCGGTAAATAAAACCATATCCTATATACCCTCTTGAGATAAACCTGGTGACACATTTATTGCAGGTTCATACCCAGCGGGTCGTAAATCCAGGTATGGCGATTTATAAGTATTGCTTCCGTACTGGGAAGTACGTCACAAATTAATATGAAAATGTTAGATGTTCCTTATTGCATTGAATTTAATTAGTAGGTTTAAAACACATAAACAATGTTATTAAAATAAAATATTTTTTCATTATATAATTTTTTTAGATATTGAATAATGCGCAGACTTAATTATGTGCCCAACGAAATTTTCTGTTATTAGAATAAACGTGCTTATGAGGGAAATGACCTCATTCCTTTGAAGCTTGGTAATTGATTGTTAAGGACTTTTGCTCGATCGCACACAATTTATGGGAAACGACCCAGGCAAACCTGATGATGATTTCTCTGTGTAACGCAGATAAGCCGAACCCAATATCTGAAAAAATGGTCACTCATTCAAAATTCGGACACTCCAGAAAGGGTGAAGGGACTGAATTATTATCTTTTTTGCCATTTGGGACTCAATTCGGCCCGGATGGATCACGGGGCTTCTTTTATATCGTTTTTTAAAAAAGGCGAAAGCGCCATTTAGCAAACTTTACAGGAAACACACGAAACGATTTTTCAACCAAATAACAATATATTTTTTAAAAATTGTATTCTTTATTTTATAGAGTAGGAGTTTATTCAACTGGCAAAACCTTTATAATTACAAAATATTTTAAAGGATTCTAGCACTGGTTAAGGCCAGAGTTATGGCTGATAGTCATTAGTATTTGGTACTTACGTCACGAATATTCGATTTTTAGACCATTTACAATTTTTTTTTCTCGATATATCGTGAGCGGGAATCGATAGAGGGGGGGTTCACGTCTAAAAATCAATTGAAAGCTAAATTTCGAATTTTTGGCGCTTAAGCCTTTATCAAAAAACTATGTCGATATATTCTATATTATGGGTTTTTACTTTTTGCTAAGGATTCTTATAAAATAAATATCCGATTTTAAAAAAGAAATAGCTACCTTGGAAAAACACCGGCAGGACTCAAAAATTTACGATTTTCCAATTTTTGTGTATTCATAATCAATGAGATGATTATTTTTTTATGATGAAGATAGCCACAAAAAATATTCATCATGTAGCTGTTGGAGAGCAGTTGTTTTTTAAACAAAACTGTCACAAGTCAAAATATTTAGGTCTAAAATTATTTTTGGAATAAAAAAATAAATTACACAAGCAACCACCAAGCATATTCTTGCAAATGGTTTAAGAAAATGTTTATACAATTGTAAGGAAATCCGTAATAATCATTTGAAATTTGATGATGAAAAGTTTAAGCACCATTTTTCAAAACTACAGCCTTCGGAGTTGTGCCGGTCTTCTTCCAAGGTAGCGAAATGTCTCGACAAGGACCAAATTATCTTTTCCTCTAAAGTATGAAACGATTTTCGCCCATGAAACAATCCCAGCAAATGAGCCGATAAATTCCATCCGTTCTTCAGTTATATTGGATACCCGGGCACAATCTGTGGATCCAATATTTTAGAAAATAATGTTATCACAAGAGGACTGGAAGAACATAAAGCAAATATTGCAAGATAGAGGTATTTTAGAATGATAATGCAATATTCCTTACATTTATTATAATTTTTTCAAATAATATTGTTAACAAAAATTATTTTGTCTGATTTATCTATCCTGATGGTGCCTGAGTTGGCGAGGTTTCGACAGTGATTTGTTTTCTGTTGTTTTTGAGAGTTTTAGCTTCTTGTTTTAAACTTTCCGTTTATATTTATATTTATTTATATGATTTTTTAAAATATAAAATGTTAGTTTTATATTAGTATCTACACTTACACAATAAATGGCATTAACTGTAATGGCTGACTCTATTTGTATGGTGATTGCCCCAAAAAAATAAATACATTCTTTTCCTATTAAAGCACTTAGGAAGTCTAATAATTATTTATTAACAATTAGCAACGGTGACATTTCATACATTATTCTTCTTCTTTATTCTAAAGAAATAAAGCAATAGGCATTTAAGGAGCAGAAATTTGAAGATTGTCCAAAAATGATCGCCGTGAGAATGCCGAACTGGGAGTGTTGATAAGAAACTGTGTCATTGCAAGTACGCTGAGATGGTTAGGACATGTAATCAGAGGGTAAACTGGTACAGAGGAAAATATTGGATGTGCACTTAAGTGGGAAAAGAAAAAGGAAATTTTATATTTTATTTATCCAACTATTATGATAACTGTTCTAACAAATATGAGCTTGTAATTGGTGTTCGGGGTACGATGTACACTAAATAATTGATAATAATTCAAAGCAGTGCTTTTATTTCCCAAAGCAATTGGTACATAAAATGTATACTGGAACAAAATGAGAAAATAGTAGAATAAGAATTAATGGACAACAATACACACATGAGAGAGCTCTCAACAGCACTTTTTCAGGGAGGTAATTAATAGGCTTGCCAATGAACACGCAAGAAAATTTGAGTATTGAAATTTGCAATAAGAAAATTAGTTAATTGAAAATGTTTAGCGGAAAAACGAAAAAATGAAATAATTAATTTTATATACATTGGCAAACCCATTTTACAACCATAACCTCCCTGGCACTGATATCACTATCGCTGTCCAGTCGCCACATCACTCCCCCCAATGACATCGGCACAGAACCGCACCTTAGGCTTCACCTCCCTACCAGAGCGAGTGCGGTAACCACGTTGCAACGTAGGAGGGTCTGCGTCGAGGTCATTCGGATGGTCGCCTGAAGGTCCTGCGGCAGGTGTAGGAGTGGGTCGATCTCTGGTGGCGGTGCTTTCTCCGTTGTCGTCCAGGAGATGGGCCGGCTTCAGTCGATCCATGGATATGACCTTCCGACCGGAAGGCAGCTGGACAGTGAAGGTCTTCTCTTCCCTCGAGATGACTTTAAAAGGGCCAGAGTAGGGAGGAGTCAGCGACTTACGGACGTGGTCATCCCTCAGAAACACATGACTGCAGTGCCCTAAGTCTCGGTGGACGAACGTCTTGGCTGTGCTGCTGCGGTGAGGAGCTGGGCGAAAGTCCTTCATGGCCTGGCGAAGAGACTTCAACGTCGACTCGGTGTCTTCAGGACGTCTGGAAGGCTCGAAGAACTCGCCAGGGAGACGTAGAGGCTGCCCGAAGGTCATTTCAGCAGCGCTGGCCCCGATTTCCTCTCTAACGGCCGACCTGAGACCCAAGAGAACTGTTGGCAGCACAGTCGTCCAGCCATCATTGTTGAGTGCTGCCATGAGGGATGCCTTAAGGGACCTATGCCACCGCTCGATGCACCCATTGGACTGCGGATGGTACGCCGTCGTGCCACAACGCTGGATACCAAGGACACTAGTGAGACTAGTGAAAGGGTCTGACTCGAACTGGCGTCCCTGGTCGGTGGTAATCCTTGCAGGCGTACCATATCGAGAGATCCACGTGCCCAATATTGCTTCGACTACCGCAACACTGGTGATTTCCTCCAATGGGCACGCTTCGGGCCATCGGGTACATCTGTCGATCATCGTGAGGCAGTATCGCTGTCCATTAGAGGGCGGCAAAGGTCCGATAATATCCACATGGATGTGCTCGAACCGCCCGCTCGGCTCGAAATTACCCGGAGGGGTGACCGTATGCCGAACCACTTTGGAGCGCTGGCAGGGTATGCAACAGCGAGCCCACCTCGAGATGTCGGCATTCATGCTCGGCCAAAAAAATCTCTGGGCAACTAAGCGTCTGGAGGTTCGTATGCCGGGGTGACTGAGCCCATGTAGCCGCTTGAAGATGTTCTGACGCATGGATTCAGGAACGTAAGGTCGCGCATGAGAAGTGGAGGTCTCGCAGAGGACCGCTGTTGAGCTTCCAGGAGGTGTCATCCAGCGAAGTTGGAGACGAGGATTCTTCTGCATCTCCTGGATCGACGAATCATTCGCTTGCTCCTCAGCTAGACGAGCAAAGTCTTCCGTGCAGTCAATATCCTCCACTATCGACAGCGCGTCGGCGACCGTGTTGTCATTCCCGGCTAATGAAGTTAACCAACCGAATCCGCAAGGGCGTCGCTGTGTCCGGCTTCTGCGAAAATGCAAACTCCAGAGCTTTGTGGTCTGTCCAGATGACGAATTGTCTCCCCTCCAGTTGGCCTCGAAAGTGCTTGATGGCCCGATGGATCGCCAGCAGCTCCCGATCGTATGTGGAGTATTTCTGCTGGGCTGGAGCGAGGGACTTAGAGAAGAATCCTAGAGGCCGCCAGGCGTCGCCCTCCTTCTGCTGCAAGACAGCACCCATTGCAGTGTTGGACGCATCACAGACCAGCACGAGATCTGCATCGTTCTTGGGGTGTCCAATCACCACCGCTGCTTTGATGGCGGCCTTGCAGCGCTCGAACGCCTGGTTTGAATCTTCACTCCAAGTAATTGGCGACCTATCATTCTTCTTCGCTCCAGCCAAGTACTTGTTAAGCGGACCTTGCAGCTCTGCCGCTCTGGGTATGCAACGTCGGTAGAAGTTAAACATACCCAGAAAGCGTCGGAGATCCTTGACAGTGCCAGGTCGTGGGTAGGTGGAGATGGCCTCGACTTTAGCAGGCAGTGCGGTGACGCCCTCCGAATTCACGTGGTATCCTAGAAACTCGACGTCCGGACGCCCGAAGACACATTTGGCCAAGTTTATGGTCAGCCCTTGGTCATCCAGCCGTCGCAGTACTTCCTCCAGATGTGCTCGGTGTTCCTCTTCGTCTCTGGAGCATATGACGATGTCGTCCAGGTACCACCACGCAAACTCCAGACCTTGAAGAACCCTATCGAGAAAACGCTGAAAGGTCTGAGAGGCGTTCCTGAGACCAAAACACATCCGGAGAAATTCGAATAGACCAAAGGGAGTTATGACTGCTGTCTTCGGTATGTCCTCCTCTGCCACCGGAATTTGATAATATGCACGGTTGAGGTCCAGCTTGCTGAAGATCTTCTTACCGTGCATATTGATGTTAAAATCCGCCAAGTTCGGAACTGCATACCTGTCGGGAATTGTCTTGGCGTTTAGCTGACGATAATCTCCGCAAGGTCTGATTCCACCGTCCTTCTTCTGCACGATGTGGAGAGGGCTAGCCCAAGAGCTGTTTGAAGGCCTGCAAATCCCTTCCTCCATCATCTGGGCAAATTCCCTCTTGGCGGCGATGTACCTTTCCGGTGGAAGGCGCCGAGCTCTCGCTGCGACTGGAGCTCCCCGTGTCTCTATGTAGTGCCGCACGTCGTGCTTGGGCTGCTTCGTGAACGTGGTCGGGTTCGTGACGCTGGGGTAATTGCGCAGGAGCTCTGTGTACCATTCTCCTGCTGGGACGGAGTACACAGTGGGAACTGGTACTGTCGCCAACCTGCCGCGCGTCGTTAGCCCAGTGATGCCATCTACCAACTGCCAACCGGCGAGGTCTACTAATATGTTATGGCGATATAGCAGATCCGCGCCGATAATGGGGTAGCTCACCTTTGCCACGACGAAACGCCAGGGAAGGCTCCTCCGCAGCCCCAAGTCCACGTTCAGCAGTGTGCTACCGTAGGTCGGAATAGGGGTGCCGTTCGCTGCATACAGCGTGAACTCCTCGCTCATTCTTCTCGTCAGCGTCTTCACCGGGAACACAGATAGGGTGGCTCCTGTATCCACCAAGTATCTGTGCCCGGACTTCTTGTCCGTGATGAAGAGTCGGCGGTTAATTACCTGAGCGACAGAGTCCGCCTTGTCCGTCGCTGCGACTAGTTTCCCGATGGCTTCGGGACGGGTGAGGGCCTCCAATCGCACGGCTGGCGGCAGTTTGTCGCTTTACTCCCAAACCTGTTGTGGTAATAACACAGGCGGCGACCCTTACTTCTGCTACGGCTTCGTGGCCGGTTCCTCCCCTCATACCTTCCTCGGGTTTCTAGAGCTGCAACGCGATCGGTCAATCTCTCCAGGGCCGCTAGAAGCCTGTCTTCTCTGTCGTTGGAGGTGGAGGGCCGCATGGCAGCTACTTCGCCGGTTCGGTACCCCTGGATCTCGGCGATGCGATCAGCAATGGTGCTGAGTTTGACCATGTCGGCCGGCTCCGCAGCTGCTAGCGCTGCCTGCATCCCATCTGGCAGTCCCCGTAGCCAGATTGACTTTAATAGGTCGCTAGGCAGTGTGGTTCCTCCCAAAGACTGCAGTTCCCTCAAAAAGTGCGATGGGCGGCGGTCCCCGAGACGTTGGTCTTCGAGGAGTTTCTTGATTCGAGTATGTTCGGAATCACCGAAACTCCCCATCAGCCTGGCCTTGAGTAATTCGTAGGGGTTCTCCAACGGAGGTTGCCTGATGAGGTCTATGACATCTCTGAGCGGCTCTCTGTCCAATTGCGTGGCCACGTATCTAAATCTAGTAAGCGAATTAGTGACCCGGTACAGGTCGAAAACCATTTCGCACTGTAAGAAAAACATCTCCGGGTCACTCTTACGAAATGTGGGCATTCGGGCCGCAACTGTGGCCGCCGAAGCAGCTTCGATCACTTGGGGAGCAAACCCCGTCTCTTTGTCCTCATCGGCTCCATCGAGTGTCAATAAATCGAATTTATTGCTAAGGGGCATCTTCACTTATAGTCCTTAGCGTACAAAAAAAAAATTATAACAATTGTACTCACCGATCACGTCGGGGTCACCACTTTAGTGTAATTGGTGTTCGGGGTACGATGTACACTAAATAATTGATAATAATTCAAAGCAGTGCTTTTATTTCCCAAAGCAATTGGTACATAAAAGGTATACTGGAACAAAATGAGAAAATAGCAGAATAAGAATTATTGGACAACAATACACACATGAGAGAGCTCTCAACAGCACTTTTTCAGGGAGGTAATTAATAGGCTTGCCAATGAACACGCAAGAAAATTTGAGTATTGAAATTTGCAATAAGAAAATTAGTTAATTGAAAATGTTTAGCGGAAAAACGAAAAAATGAAATAATTAATTTTATATACATTGGCAAACCCATTTTACAACCATAACCTCCCTGGCACTGATATCACTATCGCTGCCCAGTCGCCACAAGCTAATTACCCATTGGTAACTCTTGGACGTATACAGTATTTTTGTATACATAATCAGGCAGACTAAAAGAAAGTAATCCTGAACATGAGGAAACAATCCCGAAACGTGGATACATTGGATAAATAAAATATATGTAAAAAAAGAATAATAAAAATATAAGGAATGTCACCGTTGCTTATTGTTAATAAATAAATATATTATTATTATAAATGAATTATTTGTTATTTCACTGTATATTAAAATTACATATTTACCCACATTTAAGTATAATCCACGATAACTAGAGTCATATCAGAGAGTTGGCCAAAAACTATATTAACTGTTAATCAATACCAATTTATTAATATATCTTGATACTTAAAAACTACTTATCAACAAAAACTATATCCTGATAGCTATGGCGCTCTTTAAGAATATCGTAAACGCAAAAAACCTCAACAATCAGAATCGATCTATTTAAAATGTGTTCAATAAAATGAAATGAAAATTGAAGAAATAATCTGTCTATTCACAGGGCTTTCCGTATTTCTTTGGTTTACAGTTTAGATTATCTTTCAAATGAGCATTTAGAGTGTTCGGAGAAAGGAACATTTGCAGAATACTTTATAAAAAGATATCTACCAAATTCAGCAAAGAAATAAAGCAGTAGGCAACTAAATTCAGGAAATAGAAGCCAAAGATGATCGCCGTGAGAGTGCCGAACTGGGAGCGTTCTGAAGAAACTGTGTCAATATAAGTAGGTTGAGATGGTTAGGACATGTAATCAGAGAGTAAAATGGTGCATAGGAAAATATTGGATGAGCACTTCAATGGAAAAAGTAAAAGGAAAGACCAAGAAGCTAAAAGAAGTGCAGAAATAATCCAAGGAAGAATGAAGAAGAGAGATGCGAGGAAGTCAGAAGCCCATTAGGTAAGTCGGGAGGCCTAGACGAAGTTCATTACGCTATATCTCAGCTAATACTGGTCCGAATTTTTAACGAACGGATTTATTTGAATTCGATATTTGGATTCTATGTATCTTGAAACGTAAAGCCTCAAATTTTGAGTGGGCGGGGGATTAAACATTTTATGTTCTTGGTCGATTACAAAGGTCTATTATTGAAAATAAAAAACAAAAACACTGGTTTTCCTAATGGCAATAAGGAAAATATTCATAGAAATTTTAAGACAGTGTGATCTTATTGAAATGTAATAAAGCATTCGATGATATCTTCTGATCAATAATATATATGTATCTTCTGATTTTATTATACCCTCTAAATTTATTTCTCTGTTTTTAATTAAATTCCATGCATTTAGAGATGTTATCAACGTTTAGTATATTAAAAAGCTGTTGATCCGGGCTCGGTGGTATCTGAATGCAAGCGTAAAACAATTAAATACGTATTGACTAATTTGCTGAATGTAGAAATATTCAGAGATTTATTAATTAATTAAGAATATATCTGAATATTTACATATATAATATATATATCATTTATTATTTTAATATTATTAAAAAAAAATTTTTTTTTAATTGTAAATGTGTGAATACTTATATATATGTATCTTGTATTAACTATATTTTTGATGACTGAAGTATATGTATATTTATCTCTTTTTTCTTTCTTTATATGTATAAATTTTTGTAATGTTTTATTATCATAAATCACTCTACAGGCCAATGCCAAGATAATGTAACAAGCATGTATTGCTTTATACAATAAATAATCTATCTATCTATCTATTTACATATATAGAATAAACTAATTATAATGGGTTTATACAATTTGAATTGGTATAAACTTCTTGCTTCGATAGAACCCTTAAGACAGGTAAGCACGAGCACAATAAAGAAGGCGCAAAAGATAACTTTGTATAAAAGATTTAACATTTTAAAAACGAATAAGAAAGTTTTAATGAAGGGAACTTTAAAACTTCACATTTTCTAAATGAAAGTTTTTCACTTAGCCCAGAAAAATATTTGGAACTTCTCTTGCCTCTCAACAGTAATTGCAAGCCTTTTAAGGTTTTATTTTTTGTCGGTAGACACGATTGATTCCTTTAAATATACAAACAGGATTTAATTTCAATATTTATTAAAATTAAAAATCCGGCGCACATCACACAACTTTGCCTTACAACCCTATTTAATAATAACTCATTTTTACAACAGAGCTGGGGAGTGGAGGGTGGAGGTTTGGTCGCATCCGCCTGCTTTCGGAAACCCACTCAGCTTTCCATCAAGAGTCTAGTCTTGTAGTCCTTTTAAGATACGCTGTCTGATTTAGCAAATGTTTTTTTTTTAGAGAATTTTATTACCTTTCATAGGATTTCATTCATACATATTTGACCGCAAAAGGCATATGTTTTAAGTAATGCGCAAATAAAGCTTAATTTTCGCCATAACTTCTTCCCTGCATTTTTTCGGTGATCAATTATGTATATGAAAAGTTTAATGGCTTCGAGAAAAAGACTTTGTGTAAGTTTTATTAAAATCTTTAAGTCAAATAAGCTGTATCTTTGCTAATACGGGTCCGATTTCGATGATTGTTTTTTGATTGTTAGAGAACGTAATTACCTTTTATACGTTGTCTTACATAATTTACTATAAATCGCATATTTTTTTAGTAATGCGCAAATAAAGCTTCATTTTCGCCATAACTTTTTCCCTGCGTTTTCTCGGTGATCTAGTATGTAAATGAATAGTTTAAGGGCTATGAGAAGAAGATTTTGTGTAAGTTTTATCAAAATCTTTAAGTCAAATACGCTATATTAAAACGTAATCATCTCTTATACGTTTGATTGCATTATTTAATATAAATCGCATACATTTTGAGCTTTGCACAAATAAAATTTTGTTTTCATCATAACTTTTTTCCCTGCATCTTTGCTAACACTGGTCTGATTTCAATGGTCCGATATAAAGTAGCACTTGCGGTTAGTCGATTTTAACGAAAAAGTTGCTGTAACATCCCAGGTATATATGTACCATAAATAAATAATATCAGTTCAGTATAACTTTTCGATTTTGAGCTAGACTTTTCACACAAATACAGACCATTTTGCGAGACTTAGTTATTTAAAATAACTTAAAATATGCATTTACATTAAAAGCTCGAATTAAAAATTTGTCACAATCGCAATACCTCTCCTTATTATATATTTCATATATGGTTAAGGAAAAATATAAACTAATATCAACAACATGTATATTATACACACGAACTTATACGAAATGCATGAAAATTTATACAAATTTTCACATTTCACAAATATAATTCAAATACAAATTAGATTATATTTTTAGTATATTATATTTTATTATATTTTACAAATATAACTCTAAAGTAAATTGCTGAGAATGTATCGCTCTATAGCCGAAGAAGGTAAGAAGATATTAACAAAGTAGAGATCTACCTTTTGAGGCAAGTATTTGTATAGTTGAATAAATAAAAAAGAAAATATACATGTTAAAAAAAAAATTGTTCGAATCAAGAGATTTGTTGAAACTTGTCCCATTGAGAGGAGCTCAGTTAGAGATTTAGAAAAAGCAATAAAAGAGGGAGGAAAATGAAAAACTTTATTTGCTAGCCGTTTTAGAAGCATTCTAAAATATTGGGTTGAAACATATGAAATGTCTAATTAGGGATTGATCCTTTTATACCACCATTTAATCAAAAATTATATTAAAATACTATACAAAACTTCTCAAATTTATTATTTATAACTTATCTACTGATCTAAATAACATACTAGATTTTGGTTTAAATTGGAAAACCGGAAGCGGTACTTTACTTGAAGGTCATAATAAACTTTCATCAAAAACTATATTAAAATATAATGTAAAACATCTCAAATTTGGTAAATAGGACTTCTATATCGATATGAATATATTTTAAGGGGACTTTACTTAAGATCACTATTAACTTACATCAAAAGTTATATTAAAATTAAATACAGAAATCATAGGTTTCGGCAATAAAGAGCACAAACGCAATTTGGTTTTCAATCCAATTAAACATTTTTATTAATTGTTTTAAGTGTTAAAATTTAGTGTAAAATACTGATTTTCCTCCCCATTTGTGAGATCAACAAGTCTACAGCAGGAGAATAAGATATTAGTTAAGTGGACTTTTCAACTTAAAATGTCAACAGTATTGATTTCCAATGCATTATCTAGTGATATTGACAGTTTTAATGTTGTCACGGAACATGAAGAAATCTCTTGGAAACTAGTTACCTACTTAAGGAAAACGATATATAATAACGGAACGAGACGTCAAGAGTGTGTCTGTTTTTATTGTGTGTTGTCAATAGATGGATGTCGCGACACCGAGTGTCGCTTATGAGATACTACAATCATCGGAAACTAGTAACCAAATTCCGGATTATTTTTTGAGTCACCGATTTATAGTTTAATAAGCGTAAAAGGAAGTCATGTGTTGTCCACATCAGATATTTATTTTATTGAAAATATTCTATAGAAAATAACGTATAATGGTTTTTCCCAAACTATCAACCACTGATAAAGTAAAAAAAAAAAAAAGAACGGAAATGAATCGTTAAACGAGCTCTGTCTTGAATATAATACCACTGCGAAAAGAAGGTCATTATGTATAACACCATAAAAATAAAAATATTAAACCGCTAGTAGAAAAGAAGCCTTCCATTTCTCCAGAAAAACGTATCCTAACAGTTATAGCTATTGAACGACTGGCATCTGCCATGAGTATTATAAAAGAGAAAAAAATAAGGTGGCATAAAGCAGAAATATGCGAGCTCCTATCCTTTACGAGAAACCTAATTCAAGGCAAAAGTAGGAGGCTGCTTCCAGTAGGGACCATTGTAAGCTTCATAATTTCCCGCCAGTTGTTGGTCTATGGCCCCAGGGCTTGGATTTCCTTCACTGCGGGTTCCGGGCATTTACATGATATTCCATCTCTCCTGTCGACTGGTCTCTATGGTTATTAAATCCTTCACACTCACTCTTAACGCTGATATATATTTCATAACAAGATATATATATATATATATATATATATATATATATATATATATATATATATATATATATACATACAGTGGAGCGTCGATTATCCGAACGTTCGATTATCGGAACGGTTATTTTATTATTTTTTTTTTTTATGTGTGTAATTTTAATTAATTTGATCATGTAAATTACTTATTGGTATTGTTAAAATTATTGTTATTTTGAATAAAATTAAACGAAAAAAAAATAAAAATATTTTTCCCAGAACGTCTATAAAGGAAACCATCTTTAATTATTTCTCAGAAACTGCTTCGTTAAATAGTATTTGTATGTAGTTCATAAGTGTGTGTGTTCAATGAACTTAGACGTTCAATACGTATTTGTTAACTTAGAACTGTATACGTAATTAGTTCATTGCATTTGTTTCTGTGAAACCCTTTCCGTTCATTAGGCTGGTTGTAGATAGCTTACTCTCAGTCTTAAACCGTTCTTTGTGAGGTTTATACCGCATTTATGATCATTTTGTTTTTTAAATTAAAACATGTCAAAAAAAAGAAAACGAGTGGTTCTTTCATTAAAAGATAAAATGGAAATTATTACGCGGAAGAAAAAAGGTGAATCGGGTCAGACATTAGCTATCGAGTTCGGTGTTGGTAACCTGAATAAAAAATAATTCTGATTCAATCACCAGGTACGCACTTAATCTTTACAGTGAGGCGGCCAGTTCAAACCGTAAAACTATGAAAAAAAGCGAAAAGTGAATTGGTAGGAAGATGCTGTTTACACTTGGTTTTTGCGATATGGTCTGCCCAGAAGACCGTTTTTGCAAAAGCCAAGTGTAAACAGCATACACATACACACACATATATATATATATATATATATATATATCTATATATATATATATATATATATATATATATATATATATATATATATATATGTGTGTGTATGTGTATGTATGTATGTATGTATGTGTGCGAGTACGTGAATTTCGATTATCCGAAGCACCACTGACAACATTAGTTCGGATAATCGACGCTCTACTGTATATGTATATAAATATATATATATATATATATATATATATATATATATATATATATATATTGTTTTTTAATATTTTTCCTTCTATGGTAAACCAAGAGTGAAGGAGAGTTTAATGATTATACATGTTCCATGCCTATTAAATTAAGCTGGTCATGATACATGTTAAATTTTTATATAACATATTAATATCTTTATTGAATAACGATACAATACAATCTGCCACACTCAAGGGCAATAAGTATTACGGCTCTATGTTTTCATATTGCATAATAAAGTTATTCTAATTAAGATATTCTAAAATTTATCAACATGATTATTTTTTTTTTTATCCCAGCATATATGCACCGCGGCCTAATAAGCCTATTAATATAAGCATATAAGCCTAATAATATAAGGCCTATGATGCGCAAATTAGTTTAGGCCAAAACAAAAATAAAAATAATGTTAAGAAGAAAGTTACAATAAACGATAAAGTAAATAAATATAAATATAAGTATATATACACTAAATAACAGACATTTAAGTAAACTGATAAAGCCCAATAAGATACGCATAAACTCATTAAATTGCCTTCCTACAATCTCTAATAAGTTGTTTAGTATATTTTTTTAATAAATTTAAAGAAGTCATTTTCAAATTATATATATATATATATATATATATATATATATATATATATATATATATATATATATATATACAATTAAAAAAGTAGTTAGAAGTTTTATTTCTTGACTGTAATTTTCTAACTATACTTTTTCGGGCGTAATAATTTTTAGGCCAATGAAGTTTATATTTCAATAAATTTTTAAATCACCAAAATGGTGTAATTTATGTTTTCAATGATTATTAGTAATACTTGCACAGTTAAGAGTATTTAGAAATGTTGGATGGAAGGAACATGCTTCCACTATCACTCTACTGATTTCATACAAAATATGTTAAGAATAAATACATCTGACCAGATACAAAAGTCTTTAATGGATCAGGTGGTGGATTCTGTTTAGGCAATACAACTTTTGTTGGTGTGCAACACAATGCTTAAATTTTTATTCATGAAAATAATCACATTCTATGTATATACTTCTTTTTTTTTTTTTTTTTTTAAGTAAGTCTTCAGGAACGTTTCATATAATCATTCTTGAAAATGACTTCAAGTTAATATCTTTATTCACTAACTCAAAATTATTGACCAATGCAACGTCTATGGGACAATATATATATTATCTTCAAACATTATATTATCTAAAAATAACATCAACAAATACCAAATTCATAAATCTACATTAATTATACAACATGATTATAAGATTATAAAATACATAATTTGTTTTAAAAAAATTTAATTTACGTTTAAATAGTCATAAATAACATAAAAATTGGTTGTCCATAAAATCCATATACATAGAATATTGTCTTACAAATTATAAAATTTCAATTATCTCAGTCCCAATCTGAACTGATCCAGAAACCTCTAATGTGATTATCCTTTGAAACTGTTTATTCATGTTTTTATGAACCATTTAGTTTACCTTTGAACGCTTTACCAACATTTTAAATATTTTTATGAACTATTTACTATTATATATTATTAAATAATGTTTTTAAAATCACTTATTAAGTGATGATTTTTATGGTTATTGAATCTTCAGTTTACTTATGATATGTGGATAGCGTATATTTAAATGTCTTGTATCTGTTTTGAAATTAACGGTATGTTTCATATTTTTTTTTATATTTTGATACGTGGATAGAGTCAAGTAATCTTCTATTTTTAGCACATGTTAGAATTTCCTAGATTGACTTCGTGGTTTAATGTACTGCTGTGTTGGGCTAGAGCTGTTTAATTTTTATTTTTAATATTCTTAGAACCTCCCAAATGTTGTTTCATTCTCGTTTTTAATTTTTTGGATGTTTATCCAATATAAATTCTATTATAATCACAGCTCTGTATACTATGTTTTGCTTTTCTGAATTTTCTATTTTGTCCTTCATATTTGATGTATAAAGCTCTCAATCCAAATTTTACATTGTGTGTGTTCACGTTCGTTAAATGCTTTTTTTATGCCTTCTGTCAGCCCGTTTATATATTATACACACATCCTTTGTCTATTTTGCAAATAATAATTTCATGTAATGTCTGTTATATTCATGTAATGAATATTCTATATTTCGTTCATGTTCAAATGCAAGACGATTGAACGATTATCATGTTATGATATAAATATCATGTTATTTGGATCCGCTGTCGATTTAATCATAGTTATGAACCATCGTTTCAAATTCGAAAATATATTGAGTGAATATGACAATCGGTCAAGTCGTTCAGAAGTTATACGATCACAAACAGGCGTATGATTATATACATAAACATTATGTATATTATATTTGAAAACAATATATATAAATATATAATTATAATATATATATATAAGTCGGGCTAAAATAACAGGGATCAAGTTAAACTAGATGTCCCGAGGTAATGGACGAAGTTAGCAACTTGGTTGGTATCCCTAGAAAACATTATTAGTGACTCAACTTCAGCTGACCTCTGGAAATAACTTTCAGTCGCATATTATTCAAATAAGGTTCATTTGTAAATGAACTAATTTGTTAGATGATGCGTTTTAAATTATATAACAATATAATTTCAGAAATATGGAAAAAAAAATATATTTGTAATACATCACCTATTTAAAAAGATATATTGTATTGTATTTTGCATTTTTATTTATCCAAATTTACCCTTTCGGGTCATTAGCAGGCCATAATTCACAAGGTTATATGTTGTTCAAAATATTGATATCACTAAAAATTTTTAATGATCTAGTAACTTGTTCTTCATTGTTACTCAATGCTTCTGTTATTGTAGAAGGTACGAGTATGTAAGGGCTTGTTCTGATGGCAGTGAATAGTGTGCATCAAGTTTCAATGTGTTTTATTGTTAGTGCTGTAGTGCATTTGGCACAAAAGTGCGTTTCAAGGCCTCCCATAAGGTATCCACGTCAAAAGGCAGTATAGACAATCCTTTCTGCATTTTTCAACTGAGGTTTTCCAAGGCAGGATATCTTTTTTTTTTTCCCTTTAATATGCAGAGTGAAGATAACCATTTGGTTTCCCACTTGTTCGTGATTGCTTGTTTAGAATTACGCTTCAAATCTTCCAGTGCTATAAAGTTCACAGTTGTAGTCTCTGGCTCTTTCAGTCTCGCCCTATTTGCCTCTTTGCAATAACACAGTGCGATGTGGTACCAATGCTAGTACAACTTTCTTGTCCACTGGACTCATGTATTTCCCATTTTCCGAACTTATGCATTTTTTGAATCAGTTAAAGTACGGATGATAGCATAGAAGGATCAATCCAATTAGAGATTGATAAATTATTTGCCACTTCTATAAATTTGTTTTTATTGAAAATAGTTTCAAATGTTATACACTCAACTTGGTAAATACCAACATGTATTTGATCTCTTATCTTAATTAAATTCATAATTGATAAATGTTTTATAACACCAATTTATATAACATTTAATTTAAGACATATAAATATTTTGACGACATATAATTTATTATGTATGATAATACCAAACTGTATTTTAAATTACTTTACCTAGACAGAGTTTATGCAGTTTTGAATGCAAAGTACCCCGCTTTGGTCTACAGGAACCAAGCCATTTTGCAACACGACGATGTCCCTACACACATCGTTCTCGTTTGACCAAGGAAAAATTACCGGAACTGTAAGGAGTAAACGTCTTGCCTCATCCTGCGTTTAGCACAGCTATTGCACCATCAGATTATGGTTTGTTTAGTTCAATAGCTCATTTTTTAAAAGGTCGGATCTTTGATAATCAGGAGGACTTAAAAATTGGATGTGAAGAGTTCTTTCTCTCAAAACCAAAGGAGTGGTACCGGCATCAAATCCAATTACTGGCAGAAAGATGTGTGAAAGTAATTGAAAACAATGGACATTACATTGAAGAGTAGTATTCAATAATGTTTAAAATATGTAATCTGAAATAAAGCTATAGTAATGCACAAGGGCTTTTGTAACAACCTAGTATATCTGTCTACATATTTTCACTGGCATATTTTTATGATTTACACTACTATATTTTGATACTTTGATCCTTTATTTTTTTTTTTTACTTAACCCTGATGTAGTCCGAAACGAAGTTCCACTTATTAGTGTGTTACTCATTAGAGATTCATCCCCCCTCCCTCTCTCCGACGAAATTCTCCTTAAATTAAACTATGAAGTAAGTGTGATAAAGTCACTTTGTAAATAAAATGGGAGGATACGTGAAACGTATTTAAGTGTAACTTTATTGCCGTTTATAAAAAAATATTGTCGTTTTGACCCTGTTCCTTGAAAAATACTGCAACAAATGAGACTGAATAACATATTATTTTTTATTATTTAAAAGATTATTATGTATTTCAGAGGTTAATTCAAATTTTAAGCGGATGCAACCACGGTGCACTGCTACTAACACGATTGAATAAAAAACAAACGAATCATTTTTTTAATAAAAAAAAAAAAATTTAAAAAGGAACAACAATTCTTGTTAGAATTTAATTTATATATTCCAAAAACTAAGTCTTAAGTCCTCAAATATCAGTAAACAACCATCAAATATATAAAACATATTAAAATCTTGAATTATAAAATATTTATTAATTAAACATTTGATGTATTATTAAACTTTTATTTTGTTTCAACGGATCAAATATATTGTTGGAAATATAACTGGAGATGTATCGAGTAATAAAAGAGCATCCGGTCCTCAAGTATCCATTGACAGTGCCCTACCTATCGCACCATCGAGTACAATGGACTGAGTTGGACTGAAAGGTTCACAAAAGGCAACAGTCCTTGAGGGGGATTCATTGTAGGCTGGATTGAGCCCTCCTTCCACCCTTCTAGTATTTTGATTTATAGCCCTGCCTTGCTATCCAATTCTCATCATAGTTCGCCAAATATTTTATACTTATTTCGAACCACTTGGTATTTTTTTATTTCGTCAATAAATAATTTATTCTTAATTAATTGCCAAATTCAGGGTATATATAACCCATCATACCTCCAAATCATTTGTATTAATTAATTTGTTCTACATCTACGCACGAATGCCAAAATTGCTAACTGTTTATTGTAGTCGTTGAGCTGTAGAATAAAAGTACTAAGTCATTTAAGGAGGAGAAAAATCTTACGAAGCAATAAATATAAACTATTGGGTATTTTTTTTTATAGTTCCGAAAATTACGATTTTCACTCTGAATTTCTTTTCTATTTCATTCCTTTATTGTAGAAATAATTCTAGAAATTGCAGGATTTCAAGTTTATGAATGCCTCAATCAGAAAACCTCGTCAAAACATGGCATTAACTAAAATTTAAAATGTAGAAAATTAAAAAAACAGCTATGCTTTCGATTATTTAATTTTTCAGAATAATTTGGGCAATAAAAGAAGCTCCGCCTTCCTACGATCTTACAATCCACTCGCACAATTCCAGAAAAAGTTAGCATTAGTGGGAGTAGGTGTTCAAATGGATTTGGCTAAAGACAGACAGTCACGAAACCAAACTTGTCCCTTGATGTCTAACGTAAAACGACAATAACTAAACAGAATAGTAAGGTAAACCAGGGTAAGTGGATCCCAAAATTTCATTAGTTCAACTTTTTATTGATCTCACATCCACAGTTCTTTTTAGATTCCGTCTAAATTTTTACTACTGGTTGATCTATTATAGCCCAAAACGTTTTCCAAATTTACAAATTGCAGGCTCTCAGTCTTACTTAACGAAAAAAAATTATATATTTTGTCAACATTACTACAAACCACGCAGAATTGGGGTAATTGGAACAAATTACTTGAATTCCCTTGGAAAACGTATTGAAAATAAATGGAGAAAGTAAAAAAAACTCATAAAAATTAAGAAGTGACTTTTTTTCCATTTTTTTTTTCAAGATGCTACAACAAATGTTAATCAACTTTAACAACAGCAAGATCTCTTAAATAAAAACGCTGCAAATTATTACACAATGATTTATTATTTTCACTTAGTAATATTTCAAAAATATCTATTCTGTCCAAATTAAAGAAATTAAGCAGTAGGCACGAAAGGAAAAGAAATTTGAAGCTTGTCCCAAGATGATCGCCGTGAGAGTGCCGAACTGGGAGTGTTAAGAAAAAACTGTGTCAATGCAAGTATGCCGTGATGGTTAGGACATGTAATCAGAAGGTAAAATGATACAGAGGAAATATTCGATGTGCAATTCTGTAGGAAAAAAAAGAAGGAAAGTTTAAGGAAGCTAAAGGAAGTGCAGAAATAATCCAAGGAAGGATAAAGTGGAGAGATGCGAAGAAGTCACAAGCCCAATAGACAAGTCAGGAGGCCAAGGGCCACGATGACCAGCCGCGCCGGAGAATTAGTCTACGAAGTTCATTACGCTATATCTCAGCTAATATTGGTCCGATTTAAATGATTATTTTTCTTTTGTAGGGAATTTCATCAGCTTTCGAAGTATAATAAAAGCCTAATTTTTTACGGAAGAATTTTATTTTATTCGACATTTGGATTCTACGTATCTTGAAACGTAAAACCTCAAATTTTGGAGGGAGAGGGGAGGGGGGTTACAAATGGTTTTTCCTTGGTCGATTCCAAAGATCTATAATTGGAAATAATAAACCAAAAGCATTTATAGATAAAGATTTCTTTTTTTTTTCGTTTATTCTTTTCTTTTTTAAAATTTTAATGCCTTGTTATGCTGATTCCAAAACACCTTACATTTCCCCTCTATCTTTATAAATGGCCGAGTTATGGGCTTATGAGATCTTTAATCGGCTGCAATTTTGAAACAAAAAGACGGATAGTAATGTCGAGTTCCGAAGATCATCCTGGGGTGACCTGTGACAATCGTATCGAATCTCAAGAAAATCGGTCCAGCAGTCTCGAAGAAAAGCCGCGGACGGCGTACGGCGGTCGGACGGATTTTTTTAAATTCGGTATTTGGATTCTACAGTTAACAAATGCCATTGACCCAGGAAGTATTTGTTATTAAATAATGTTTACAACCCAGGAAGTCACCGTTGTCCTTCCTCGTTGTCAGCATTAAAACAAGTTCTATTTCCTTAATCATCCCTTCTCCTATTGTATGTATAAAAGCCTATCTGAAAAGGACAGATTATAGCAGTATCACAATGTAGTATCTAGTATCACAATGTAGTAACCAGTATCTAGAATGTAGTATTAGAATAAGTATTAGAATGTAAGGTAGAATAAGGTTATGTGAGACACTCTCACTATGTTTAGCTTTAATCCTAATTATAATATCTTTAAAGTCTATCTGTCACTCAGTAGCCTCATTATATAGATATCATGTAACTTGTACTCTGCTTAATAAAGTTATTTTTAAGCTTACACTCATCGACTTTGTTAACTCTTCGTATCTTGAAACGTAAAACCTCAAATTTTAAGAGGGGGTTACAAACATTTTTTTAAAGGTCTATTATTGAAAATAATAAACCAAAATATGTGATCTCATTGTGAAATCTACATCTATTTCATTTACTGGGGAGCTGCTACATCAGTTTTTAACATCCTTAGTTAATCTCTTTCCTGTTGGAATGGAAGCGGACCATTCAACTCACTCTAGGTTGGATTATATCAAGTATTTTTTAGAACTGGTGAAGTAAGAGGTGTTATATCTGATCTGTATTTATTCGTTCTAATATTTCGTAATATTCATACTTCAATCCTGAATTGGCGAAACGTTCATTGGTTGGTTATTTACTGCTGTTTGAGATTTTTTCGGCATTTTTTCAAAATAATAATTGAATATTTGTTTTTCTCAATAATTAATTACAATTATAATTAATTAAGGCCCCTTAACAAGACTTTTTGCGGTATGCTAAGAATCTTCTTGAATAAATTCAATCGAAGCAAAAAAACCATTCCAAGAGAAGCAATTGAGCATAGAATTTTCGCACTGTGAAGGTAAACAGAGGAAACCCTGAGGAGCTTGTGAATTCGCCTTGAGTAGGATTTCGAATCGCCCTGAGGTGTTGGCCATTTGGGGTCCAGACCACGTCCAGCCTTCCTCACCGGTCTTAATGAAAACTGTTCGAGATACCGAAGATCGGGATCGGTAAACAGTTCTAAGTGAATTGTTTGAGTTGGCCTGAGTTGAACATTTATTTAACTGCTCCTAGTTAAATTTAACTGTCGCACAGTGGTCAGAATAGTGGAACTAGGATTTTTTCAATGAATAAAAATATTTCATTGATAAAAAAAATATTTCAAGTTCTCATTTCAATATAAGATTAGATGATTTTTCTATAGAGACTATTATGTGCCATGATTCTGAAAGGGTTAACTAAAATTTTCTTTCCTATTAAATTCTTCTTCCTGGTAAAGAAAAAAACACAGTGTTTTATCAAGAAGACTTAAGGTTTTAGTTTTTCACAGCAGCATCATAACATTATTAAGAATAAAAAAATACGAAATTAAAAGAGCTTAATTACGTGCGATTTTTCCTATGGCTTTCAGAATGTTATTTATTCTAAGTAAGCGATTCTCTTTATTCAAATGTCCAAAGGTGACAATGAACTGAGGTAATATTAATCATTAAAATTAATTTTAATTGCTTAATAATAATAAAAGGCTGAGCGAAGGTTCGATGGCGATACCACCAATCGCTGCCTACAAACCTCGGTCCACCGACTACCGTCCAAACCCATATGCATTAGATCACCCTACAATCCTTCCACCTACGTTTCGGTCTTCCCCTCTGACGTTTACCAGTCGGCTCAGCGTTTATTAACTTTTTAAGAATTCGTTCGTTACTGAGCCCAACAACTTTACAAGTCCCAATTTTTATTGTTTACATTATAGATTTGATTAACTTACCTTCTTGGAGGGCTGACAATTGGAAATAGTAAAATAAAAATTGAAGCAGAGGCACCTTTTTCTTTACGAGAGAAAACAACTGATTTGTCTGGAATTAAAACTGATCGCCAGTCGAGAAAATGTAAAAATTTCAATTAATCCTTTCAAAGTCAGCAGTTCTTCTAGAAATATCAACGATTTTTTCATGAAATGAGAACTTCAAAAAATCCTATATTGTCGCGCTAATTAACCTATTCTGAATATTCTGTGCCGTAGGGGAAATTGATGTAAAAATGTGTTTCGCACAATATCGCATTCTGAATCTTGTCTTTAGTATTGTTCACTTTCATACTCCACAATAAAAGGCATAGAATTCATATTGAACGATCGAACATAAGGAGAAATGTGGTATAGAAAATAAAAACCTATTATACTAAAATATATTCAATTCCAGCAACATTATATTGATAATAATAATGAGTCTTGTAAGACACGGCATTATAAAGCTCTCCCAAAATATTTAGCTTTATATTTACTGCTTACAGCGCTACGGTAAGGGAGAATATTCGTCTGCTGCGTGCCGTGTGTGTTGATCACGCGAAAATAGATTAGCCCTTTTTTTGCGAAAAGCTAACTTTCAATAAATAAGAGTTATTCCATCAGTAACATGAATTTTTTTTTTTTTTTTTTTTTGACAAAAATATGGACTCTAAGTAATTCAATGTCTTTAAAATCCCCCGGGTGTGTGATAAAGATAAACTGTCCGATTATTTATTTATTTCTTTAATTTCGAATTTCCACAAATCACGCGAAGTTGCTTGTTTCTTCCAAGCTCAGATGAGGTCATGATGCATTTGCTATTTATTGGGCAAATATCCAAGTTATAACCGATTCTTGTAGGACATGATATCATGAAGCTATCTAGAATGTTTAAGCTCAAATTAATACGTCGATTTTGTACACCCGAAATTCGGAATATATAATATTACAACTTCGGAAAATAATTGTTGGTATCAGAAATTGAGTTTTAAGTGTTCTTTATAACTGAGAACAAACATTTACCTCTAAAGTTTTGTGCAAATGGATCTCGTAATTTAGTACAGCAAGTGGCTTATTAAATTAGGAACTTTATGATAAATAGAAAGATCAAAAATAATTTTTGGACCTATTGAACAGGGGCAAAAGAGTATTATATTCTTTGAAAAGATATAAATCTGTTTAGTTCCGTTTTATTCCAAAGGATATTCAATTCATATCGAAGAGATAAATATCCCAGGTCGGAAGGGGAAGGGGGAGGAGGGCATAAAGGATTCGAGTTGTCTCATCCTTTCCTTGAAGAATCTTCGATTGCAGACGTGTCCATTCAGTAAGCGTGATATTCAAGCCTTTGAGAACGATCATTCCACGTCTTTCTGTCAAAGGCCTTTCTTCCGCAGTTTCAAAAGAACTTCTTAGCAGTCGATTTATAGTTAAAAAGGACGTTCTTCTAAAAATATTGCCATTTCAGAACTATATTAACTATTCCTAATAAAGAAATTTAAAAAGAAAGATCAAAAATGCAAGAAAAATCAAAAAAGCACCTGCATTCTAAAATACTTGCCAGACGTAGTGGTGAATCATTTTGAAACATATTTTTAATTTGTAAACACCGTATTACGCAGAAAAAGGTCAATAAGAAAAGTATCATTCTAAAGTATTTAAAATTTTATATTATTTATATAAATAATAATATTGTCTTATGGATTATATAATAATATAATTATACAGGAAATCACAGTCCCATAAAGAAACCGGACTTTTTTGATGCATCTGACAGAAATTCTTTCATAGATTATTTCAAAGCACAGTCTTACATTGTTTTATCAGGGATTAGCTTTCATGATAACAATATTAATTAAACATTAAAATCCCCACTCCCTCAAATTTCCCGTTTTTTTTTTTAAATTGTCTACATAGAATTTTCTCAGTTGCAAGAAAACCTAACCTATCGCTATCAAAATAAGTTAAGTGTGCAAACAAGCTCTGTATTTTCAAAAAGAAAACGAATTCATCAAAGAGTATTTACGTAGACAATTAGTTAAATTAATTTCTTATCTCTTGGCCATGTTACCTCACTCCCTCATCTTTTTCAAAAATGGGCATCAAATAAACTCATTGCCTTCTACAGCTGAGGAAATTAGTTGACAAGCCTCACCAGTTCCTTCCGAATCAAATTGTAACCGATGTTGAGAGGAGCCTCCAGTAACCACGTAAACCATTCATACCATATATATATAAAGTGAAACTAAATAAATATAAACGGAAAGAATGAAGAATTAAAAAAAAACATCTTTAAAAAAAACGCACCTATATACAATATTTACACTCACAATCAGCCTTGGGAGTTTCGAACCAGACTTTGCCCCTCACATTTTTTATTTTGTGAGATCGTTTTGAGTTTAACATTAATATTTAGACTGAATTAGCAGCAAAGAAGTACTACTATAAATGAATCAATTCATGCTAAAAGGGATTTTCAATAACAATTGGAAGTAAAAAAACACCTTTAAGCATGAAGCGATTCAAATAGTACTTAAATCAAAAATTTAAACCACCCAATTTTAAAATTGTGAGAGTTAATTTTTAGAGTTGACATCCGCATGATGGTATCAATCTAAGCAGAAGGATCGATCTAATTAGGGATTGATAAATTATTTGCCACTTCTATAATTTTATATTTATCAAATTTATATTACATTTAATTGAAGAATTGAATTGAAGGTTAATGTATACCATTCGAAACTAGCTTTCAATAAAAACAAAATTATAGAAGTGGCAAATAATTTATCAATCCCAAGTTAATTTTTACAGTATTGTTGCAGCGTTGAATCCTCATCAAGCTATTGTAAAAAACTTAATAATAAATTGTCACATATAAACTAAGAAATTTGAAAAATCGCCTTTTTTTAATGCTTCAGTCTCATTAATTTACCAGGAGCATATTTGCTGAATAAAGTCTTATAAACACAAATTTAGTATTTAGAGAACTAAAAAGGCACAGAGATTTAAAAAAAAAAAAATATTCGCAATGGAGAAGTTGAAAGTCAAATATAAAGTTCATTTTTGGTACCCTGAAAAGCAGTTCCTAGTATAATCGCATTCGTTAGTTATATGTGATTGGGACGATATGATAAGCACCTAAGTCTGTGTAGTTTAGTACTATTCCTTTCCGATTATTATTTAAAACGTTTGAAAATAGCTTATTTAAAATTGCTATTTAATATTTTATTTTTGCTATACCTTCTGGCAAATGCTCTAATTAAAGGTGAAAAAAAAAAGCGTGAGCAACAGAACTCCGTCACTAAGGTCGGGAGTGAGAAAAAAGTTGAGAACTTCAAAAGGCACTTCTCTAACACAAACTAAATTCACATACAATTTTTTAATTCTCCAACTCAATCTGGAGGGGCAGGCGAGGTGCGGAAAACCTTGAAAACCGCGAGTAAAAAAATTTTGAAATTTTCACTGAATTTACTCCTGCTTCTATGGTATTGGCCTGCCTAGAAAACAGCTGTACATACCGAATTTCAGATCACTGGATCTATAGAGGGCCGATGGAAGTGCCCAAATGTATCGTGTATGTATGTCCCCGAAACGCTTCATCTATGGTCTAGGTATTATGAAACAGATTTAAAATGCTCCCCCACTCCTTTCCTATGATCTCCTAATCTATTATTTTCTATTCTTAAAATAATAGATTAGAAGTATTATTTTCGGAGAGATAATATTCCAGGATTGTGAAGGATTTCATAAAATATATATATATATATATATATATATATATATATATATATATATATATATATATATATATATTATTTCTTGTATGTTTATTTATTTTAAGGTGCAATGTAATTTATAAATATAAATGCAGGCTGAAAATATTTTACCATAATTGGTTTTATTCAGATGCTACGTTTTTCAGAGATGCCAGAGGATGACTTAAAGGCAGAAACGTAGCATCTAAATAACAGAACTTGTGGTAAAATATTTTCAGCGTGAATTTATTTATATAATTATTATTTCTTAAATAGCTGTTAATAGATACATTAAAGGGTTGAAATTTATGCATCAAAACTAAGTAAATCTTCAGATATTGCTGCTGGAAATTTTGATTTACTAAAATGTAAATTCATAAACAACTCAAATTTTATATCATAACAATCCGTTATTGTCGAATGGAATTCATTTAAAAAAAAGAAGAAAAAAAAGGGCACAAATAATAAGCCTGAGATAACGCAAAGAGAACATGTTTTCAGCCGGTATATGTTTCACTTAGGAACTTCTATTAATGCCTCTACTAACATATATCTCAATAAAACAGCAGAATACACGTCTGATCCTAAAACCATGATAAAATGGACTTTTCTTCCCATACAGACCCTATTTATAATTCAAATGTTTCAACATAAAAAATATATGTATATATTTTTTTATATTGATATATGTAGTGAGACCGAATATATAAATCTATAAAGAGAAGGTATGATGTAGTATGGAGAGTCATTAGATGCAGAAGATTGATGAATAATGGAGGAGAAGCCACATTAAAGGGATCCCTTTGCCCGCCTACCTCACCTTGATGTGGTCAGGGGGGATCTTGAATGAACATACATGGAGGTCTTTTGGATTAGCCAAAGGCAGCAAGTGTTTTTAAACTATTAAAATGAAATATATATGTGAAATAATTTTGTTATGAAATATATAACAAAATTATGAAGTTTCATTTTTTTTTACTTTCACTTACCAGCATATATAAGAAATATGAATTAAAAACATTGCAATCGTGAAAAAAAAAAATGAGAATCCGAGTTTTTAACTGAAAAGACGTTTCAGGGTTTCCTCAGTCCAAATAACCAAGTCTTGCAAAATGTTTTGTGCAGGTTCTGTGTGTCTTTGTGTATATGAACAGCCTAGCTCAAAAACGAAAAGTTGTATAAAAGTGAATTTAGGTATTTAAGATTACACTTTTATACATTTTCTTGAAAACTGCTCTAACGATTTTGATGAAACTTGCCTAAAGTTTTCTCTTGAAGCCCTATAACTAGTAGTACATCATCGATAAAATGCAGGGAAAAAAGTTTTGACGAAAAGAAAATTTTATTTGCGCACAACTCAAAAGCTAGGCATTTTATGATAAATTGTGTAAAAGCTCTAATTAAAGTAATTATAATCTTTAAAAAAATTTATCTAAATCGGACAAGTATTAGCAAAGATACACCGCATTGTATTTCAACAGCTTACCGGACGAATCTAGATGGAGCACGGCCGAGTGTGTCCGAAAGCAGACGGATACGACCAATCCGCGCCTTCCCTACCTATCTACTCCTATTTTCAAAAATATGCTTCGTTCAACTCTGTTGGTAACTTCAAGATTGTTATTATTTTACAATAATTATCATAGGGTGATATGTGAAAGTTATGCGTACTGCACAAGATATTTTTTTTCTGCATGGGCAGAATTTGCATTCTAAAGAACTAACAACAAGCTTGCAATTCAGAAATTTTCTGATCTGCTTAAGTACTGATTAAAAGAGATTTACTCATTACTGACAATGAGTTAGAGGTTGAACTCTTCGTAAGTTAAAAGTTGTAGTTCCATTTAGATAATGATGACCAGCCTCCTCCCTCCATCGTATTTTCACTGAGTCATCTAGGTAACTATCATATTTTTACTGAATTACGTTTTTCCCCTTCCCTTCATCATTTTTTTACTGATTCACTGAGAAATCCCATTTTTAAGCTCGAGGTAATTCCTTTCATTGAATCATTCAGATCAGATCCTTAGAAAAAGCGGTTTAGACCATCATTAGTGCAGAGCTCAGCAAGTAAAGGTTTATAAAGATTTTCAGGAGAGCTTCATAATTAATAACTCATAATTAATAACTCATAATAACAAGTCGTATAAGAATAAATTATAGTTGAAATAAATAGCCACTGTAACTTATATATATATATATATATATATATATATATATATATATATATATATATATATATATATATATATATATATGTATGTATGGTAGAGCGCCAGAACAATATGAAAATATTCGTTTTTCTTTTTGGTTTCTCAGAAACCTTGTAATTTTAGTACTGATCCTACAGTGAGATAGATAGTATGGTAGTTCGGCAATGCTCTTTGCACCCTGATTGAAAACTAGTAATTTAACTAGTAAAGTTCACCATAAAAATAAATTATACAGTTTTTATTCGTGCTCTAAGAATAAAATAACGTCAAAAGCATTGGATACAATCAATTTTAAGTCTAAAAATAATTGAAACATATACAGAAAAACTTCGTTGTAACGGCGTTTTTCTCTAGGGCCCATATTTACGAAGTTCTCTCCTAGAACCAGGACAACGCTAGAACTAAAAAAAGTTTTTAAATGGATTCAAACAATAAATAAAAAAAGGATATAAATCTACATTTTTCCTGTTTTAGTTTTTAGTGTTGTTATGTTAAGAGATTGCATGTTCCTGGTATAAAGCAATCATCGTTTTTGCTCGTATTTTCTCCGAACAAAATAGACTATTGCACTGGGTCGGTCGACAGTGAGCGGTGGGACTGCGTTTTATATCCGCTTAATAAGCCCTAGAGCACGATTATGGAAGCTTTGGAGATGACTGATATATATATATATACTGTGCGCCTGCTGCAACCGATCGTTGGATAATCATAGAGTACATGAAGGCAAGTAGTGGAATTTGAGTGATTTTTAAAATATAATTACTTTTGTTCAGATTGACAGTAGATTTTTTGTGTTTTAATCATGTTAAAATTAATCTTCATTTGGGTTTGACATGTAGTTGAGAATGTTTTATTTATTTTTAATCTCTATCTTATCAATTATTTTTGTTTAATGATTTATTCTGATCATGTTACTTTTTATGCCGGAAAACTTATTAATCCTCTTTCAAATAATATTTGTTTATCGTAGCTTTTCTCTATTTGACATTAATTCAATTACGACAGCCATGTTATTATTAAGGCTCGCTGAATGAGGCCGCGCTCGGGCTTAATAGGCTTTGACGTTGATAGATGATAGCCAATATTCTCTCTTGTCTATTCTCACTACACCCAACATAGTTCTATCTAATAATAACCCAAATCTATCCATTATATTGACATGTAAATAGATCCAGAAAGGATAATATCTTATAATATATATTATATATTACCTTATCTGATTTTTACTTCCTTGTACATAGAATTAACAAAGTCGATGCGTGCAAGTCTTAAAAAATACTTTATTAAAGAAAATACAGAATTACATGATATAAAATAGTGAGCTACTGACAGTGTTAACTATAGATAGACTATACTAAAGATATTACTACTGGACTTAAAGCTAACATAGTGAGAGTGTACTGTCTCACATTCTCTTACAGTCTAAGTCTTACATTCTAATTCTTATACTCTATCTTACACTCTAATTCATCTGTCCATTTCAGATACGTTTTTATACATACATAAGGGGAGGGGATGCTAGGAGTATAACATTTGTTTAACGCTGACAAGTAGGAAGCGTAACAATAACTTCCTTGGTTAAAATTTTCGGTTTTCAGATTTAAGCCAAAATAAACTTGATAGAGATTAAAAATAAATAAAACATTCTCAACTACATGTCAAACCCAAATGAAGATTAATTTTAACATGATTAAAACACAAAAAATCTACTGTCAATCTGAACAAAAGTAATTATATTTTAAAAATCACTCAAATTCCACTACTTGCCTTCATGTACTCTATGATTATCCAACGAACGGTTGCAGCAGGCGCACAGTGGGGAAAATTATCGATTTAGTGGCCAAAATTCTATAACTCTTGATTAAAAGATGATAAAAAAAAAATCTTTTTTAATTTAGAAGCATGGAATGCCTTTATTAGTGAGAGTGAAAAAATATGTACAGGGTGTTTCCGGGCCTTTTAAATTAATTTGTTTCTTAATTACTTCATCACTTTATTTTAAATAAAACAATTTATGAGGTATAGGACCAACAAAAGAGGAAGAAATGAACCAATGTCTTTCTCTATAGAGCTTTATACGTATATAATTACCTTTTTCACGTATTTACTACGTTTACAAGATTTATAAATATTATTATTTCAAGAAAAAAAAAATCAATAATAACCATTTAACTTCTAATTGCATCGTCATTGGAGTGGTCTCATTCGATTCAGAAACAAAAAAAAAAACTATAAGAGAAACAATACCTTTTATTCGAATTATTTAGTGCAATTTATCATGTGAAAAAAAAAAAGGTTTTTAAGTGGGTGTAATTTTTAAAATGTAAGTTTATCACGACTGATATTGTGTTTAAAGTAAGCATACTCATATGTTTGAGAATGTTTGAAGTACCAAAAGAAACTGAGGGTGAGAAATTTTTGCTTTTTTAAGAAAATAACCTCCGAAGATAAATTTTGTTTATTTTCATTTGAAAACTTTGGCACATTCTACGTAAACAGAAACATACTAGCTAGGCTAAAAGGGCTTTGATTTGTATTGCAGAACGTACTGAACACAATCCAGTTTATTTCAAAGGTCTTGGACAGCCCAGTGTAATTTAGAACACCGCACATGTTTGTCGACTCTAAAAATGACTGAAAAAAAAAAGCTAAAATGGCAACCATTCGCAAACCAGTTACAATAAAAATTATTTTAAAACTACCAAAAGACCAAGGAATAGACCAACAAAGTACGATTTAAAAAAAAAATTAATTAACAATATACCATTTTTTTATTTATTCGAAATTTATCGTGTGTACAAAAATTATAAATGACAAATGAGATAACTTGAAGCATATTTTAGGCTCAAGCCTAAGTTGATGGCTTATAAAATATATGTAATGTTTAAAAATAGGACTTCAGATCTTTAAATCTATATAACACTGATTGATCGCATTTGATTGATCTAATTGTATTATGGTATTTTAGTACCATAGACCATCTACTATTGTGAAAAAAATTGAAACCATCTGTTGCCACCTAATTTTTTTTTTTTTTTTTTTAAATAACTGATATAGTTAATATGGCCGAAATTATATCGCAATTGTTATTTAATATGTTTACAGACATTTCCACATTTCTAAAATATACGTCGGCAAACGTCGGCACAAAATATATAAGTTCGCTTATAGTAGTCTAATTCTTTGACCGCACCCCCCGACCAACTTCTCCCTTTAAATTTCTAAAATATAGTAGGTGCAAAAAAATAAGAAAAAAAAAATTTGTGGCAACAGATGATATTAATTTATTTCACAGTAGTAGATGGTCTATGGTGCTAAAATACCAGGATTCTAATATTAATATCTAAATTCTAAAATGTTATTTTATTTACCGGACAGCCGAATATGAAAAAATTTAATATATAAATTAAGTTTTATTGTATAATAAATAAAAAATCATTTTTATAACGTAATTTTCATTTTCAGAATTAATTAAAACGAAGTCCATTCAAGCTTTAGCTACTGGATATTAAGCAGCTTATAATCAAGTAATTACCAGGTGGCTCCAGGTAACGACGCAATTAGCAATATGGCGACCAAAGCCCATAAAAGTGTAGGCCTATTACAAATCACCTCGTAATCCAACCCAACCAGAAAACAAAAGAAAATTCGTTCACAAAAAAAAAAATTAAAAATAGTTGCTATTATTTTATTTTAATAATGGACCACCTATCTCCAACTTTATTTTGTATTTATTTATTTTAAAATTCATCTACCCATAGAGGGTCATTAGCATGCTACAAAGATTATCTCCAACTTTAATTCTCTTGTTAGAAGATAAAAACGCTGCGTTTAAAAAGTGATTTTTGCCCGATTATGTGATTTTTTTTTCTAATCATACTTTTTTCCAGACCTATCAAATACAAACAAATTAACAATCTGCAAATTGCCTGTTGGTAGTATAGCAACAAATTGGCATGAGAAACATTAACAAGAATACCATCCATCGTCTGAGCGAAAATTAAAGTAATATTATGCACTTGTGTTTTTGTATATGCAATATACGAGTATGTTTGTGATAGGTCTAAATTGCTAATAAACTCATAATGAGCTTTATTGTAATTTTAATTAATTAACAAAATTATCTTAATGGGTTAACTTAATAGGTAATAAAAGAAATGTGAGTACGTATCACGCAAGTATTTCCTAAACTATGTATTGATTATAAAAATCGTTCATTTTATTTAATAATTTGTACTTTAAATACTGCTTATAAATCACCAAGTTAACCGCTAAATTTTACTGAAAAATTAAAAAAAATATGAATATTTTTAGCAAAATGTGAATATTTCGAAATTTAACATTTTTTTATACATACAATTAAAGACGTACAAATTTCCATCGGATCCAGTACAATAGTTTGGTCGGATGCAGTTTCGGCTTCAAGCCGGGCTTTAAATCGTAACATAATAATAAAAAAATGTGTTGTTGAGTAATAACGTCTCTTCACTCTTTTAAAGTAAATTAAAAAAAAATACTAATATTATAGAAGGAACGCCAAAAATGAAGGAAGAACAGATAATTAAAAATTCTTTACATAATTTTTTTCCTTGAACCAAACATTGATCTAACTTACTAATCCAACGTACAGATATTTGATATTCGGAATAGTATATTTATATTTCTTCAAAACTTGAAAAATTATTTTGAAATATTGATAATATTGGTTTATTTTTATTTTGGCATCATAATATATTACTGGAAATGTTTGACTGCATTTTTGCAAATAAACTTTTCAAAAACGGCGTTGGCTACTGGATGAACATATATTCATTCGTATTATTTTGTACATCTCATGCACATGTTAGCCCGAATGATATTTTATAATAAGTCAAAATTGTAAACCATGGTACAATATAAACCGTCTTACAATTTTTATTTTTATTTATTACAATTACATAATTTTTTTAAAAAATCGAACAGAGACTGCGTTTATCACACACCCGCGGTATATCAATGACGTATAATTACTTAGAGCGCAAGTAATGAGAATCGCAAAGAAGAATATAGAATTATAAAATAGCAATCTTGTGGATTAAGTTCCAGATATATGTTACAAATTATATATATGAGCGGCAGGACCGGACCTAAGAGATGGGGGAAGGGGCCCTGCCCTGAGCGGCAGGATTCAGAAGGCGACAAATTTCGAGCGAAATTCTATATTAGGATAAATGAAAAAAATTCGTTTCTGCCTTTTGTTATAATATATAAAAAAAAATTATTATATAAAACTGTTGACTTTTATCGGGGGAAAAGAGGTGACAATTAAGCTTGTCCCCTGGCAAACTTGCTAATTCCGGCCCTATTGATTGGTGACGTCATTTACTGTCTTACTGCACTTTCAGCTTAGGTCTAAATCACATTTTCTCCGTTAAATAATACCAAACCTCGCTTTCCAGAATTTATAGAAGCGGAAATATATGGGCGTTTAAAAATGTTACCAAAAGGGTCTTGATACCCCTGATGGGGAAACGTAATTCAATTGTAAAATTAATTTAAAAATAAATGTTAAAGTTTCGTATTTAAAATTTAGTTTGGTGCGTTATCATCCATTAAATTTTCTCAAATTTTAAAAAATATATATATTTATTTTTTAAATACGACAATTAGATTTAAAATATTTTTAAACATGAATCAAATGAAAATCTCTGGAGAGTTGGGTCACAGATATGAGACCTATACTGACCTGGGTCATAGTAGCAAATTACATCGATTTATGAACTATTTTATTTATGGTCTAATCATAAAAGGCACTTAAGCTGATGTATTTTAAGCGAAAATAAAAAATAAAATCACTTCCAGAGAGAGAGTGAGAGAGAGAAACGCTTTATTTACAGCAATGCTGCCCAAATACTTTACATATAACATTTTTTTCTCCTTCCATTTTAGCTCTCAGCACATTATAATCATCACTGCATTACCCATATTACATCTGTTCCTTTTTTTTTTTTCATTTGTTTACTATAAACCTTCCATCACTCTCAAATATATCTCTTATTTCTCTTCCGATGAACCCTCACTTTTTTCATAACTTAAAAAAAAAAACACCTTTTCTTAAAAATACAAAAAAAAATTAAAAACCAATCGAATGTTCACACTTTAGAAACGCACCATCAAAATTAGTACAAGAAAAAATTAATAAATAATCATAATAAATAAATAACAATTAAATAAAGTTTTATTTGATGGCTCTCGATTCATAATTAACAGTTGACCGCGGGATAGTCCGGGGTATGAGGTTTTAAAAATAGCAATTTCAGCAATAGAAAAATGAAAAATCGGAAAAAAAAAACCCACAAAAATATCTCTTTTAGAAATAATTTCCTGTACTTCTGGTCTATAAAATACATCCCTCTACATGCAAATTTTACCAGATTCAACTTAGATGAGACTAAAAGTTTCACATAACACATTCATCCATTAGCTTTATCTGTTGATGAAAGGTTCATATTGAAGCAAAATAAATTGTTTCAATATTGAATAACCTTCTTAGGTATATTACAAACATTCTCTTATAGTAATTATCTGGGAGGTCCAAACTTTTGTTTGTATAAATTTATTTTTTTGTCAGTAACGTAAATGAGGATTATTTATACACACGGAGCGTATGTTTAAAAGAATTTAATAATGTTGAATGAAATGGATATGTTTCCACTATCACAATAATGATTTCAAACAAAATATGTTAAGAATAAATAAATTTACCCAGGTATAGTAGCTTTTATTTCAATGGATTCAAAATAGGCAATATAAATTTTCCTGCCGCGCAACACATTCAATCTGTTTTATTTCTTAATTTAAATACATGGCAATAATCATGTTATTTATCCATTTCGCCAATAGTAATTACTTCCTTGTACGAACTAAAGGAACTATTGTAATCGCGAAAACTTTCGGTTTTCAGATTTCAACGGAAATATTCATTTTGAACATCCCTGAATGCATTTTGACTAGTTTCGTATGTCTGTACGTATGTGCGTACCTCCTCGCATAACTCAAAAAGCTTTGCCGTAGAAAGTTAAAATTTTGTATTTAGAATTGCTGAAAGATCTAGTTGTGAACCTCCCTTTTGGTCACTGCATGATTACCGGAAGTGGTACTTTACTTGAAGGTCATTATTGATTTTCATCAGCAATTATATTAAAATAGAATGCAAAACTTCTCAAATTAGGTAAATAGGACTTTTATATCGATATGAATGTATTTAATAGATTTTAAATAAATTCCACTTAATTCCACTACATGGTATTCTAGAAAAATAAATTATATTGGCTACACTTAAAAAACAATTATGCTAAATAATTTATAGTACATAAAATACACTTATTAATCTGTTGAGCTCCAGTATGCCAAGCAGGTACGTATTAGCTTAGTTGGATTCTAAGTGTAACCGATGTAGTGAAATTTATTTTCCCAGTAATGAGGAGGATTCCAAGCATATAGCTGGAGATCAAAACGTCCTGTATGCTACAATAAAAATAGCTTAAAAAGTAGTTGAAAACTATATATGACCTAAAATCCGATTTTTGATTGGGAAATGTATAATATAATAGAAGGTTGACATTTTTGTTGACATGTTGATGATATTTGTTATATTATATATATATATATATATATATATATATATATATATATATATAAAAGAATACTTCTGAGATAATAAATAAGATTATTCCAATTTTTAAACCATTGATTACTTTAATTGTATGATGCCCTTGGAATGTTGATTCTCGAATAATATCTCGTCATCATTGAATTATGGTTAGTAGTAAAATTGTAATTCCTAAATAAAATAAATATATCTCATTTTTATGGAATCATAATACTATGCCCGAGGTTAAAGTTATAGCTCCAATAGATCCTGTCAAAGGTCATGGTCTATAATCAACTAAATGATATGGATGATTTTTGTGTATTTTCATATTTATTGTATTACTTCTCTAGTATAAAGTGTAGTCAGTACTGAAAATACATATGATTGAATAATTGCTACTGCTGCTTCAAATATTATAAGTATAATTTGTACTAATATAACAAATATTAAAATATAGTTGTTAATTTCTAAAGATTTATTTCCTAATAATCTTATTAATAAGTGTCCTGCAATTATATTTGCGGTTAATCGTACTGCTAAACTCCCAGGTCGAATAATATTTCTAATTGTTTCAATTAATACTATAAAAGGTATTAATAACCCCGGAGTTCCATTGGGTACAAGATGGGAAAATATTGAGTTGGTGTTTTTAAATCATCCAAATGTTATTATTCTTAATCATAAAGGCAGAGCTAAGGTTAATGAGAATACTAAATGTCTGGATCTTGTGAAAATATATGGTAATAATCCTAGAGAATTATTTATTAAAATAAATATGAATAATGAAATTATCATTAATGTTAACCCTTTTTGTTTATTTCCTAATAATAATCTAAATTCATTATGTAATTTTTGTGTTACATTATTAAATAAATATATTATTCGATTGGGAAGGGTTCAGAAAGGATAAGGAATTAATAATAATCCTATAAATGTTCTTAATCAATTTAATGAAAAGTTTATTGATGTCGCTGGATCAAATGTTGAGAATAAATTTATTATCATATTCAGTTATATTGATGAAGTAATTTATTTTTATTATTTTTCATTTTAATTAATATTTTTTTTTTCAGTAAAGTACATAATCATGTTAAATATTAAAAATGTAAAAAAGAAAATTAAGAATAAAATTTCTCATCATAAAGGTGCTATTTGTGGCAATAAAGATTATTATTAACATAATAATTTTAACTTGACAAGTTAATGTTTTAAAATAAACTAAATCTTCCATTAAGAGTAGGTTTAAATTACTATATATATAATATAATATATTATATAGGCAGGCGAAATTTAAATTAGGGAATGAGTAAGATGTTATGGAATTCTGTTGATACATCAGCGTATATTGCTTTTAGTCCAGGTGCTGCCTTCTAGTTGGTCATTAGGCGTGAATGTTGAATAAATCACATATACCGAATCAACAAACGGATCCATTAGACAAATGGAGTTGAACCAAATGCAGATTTTCGGGTGTTTCCTGCATACACTGTCATCCATTTACACTACTCTATGAGCTATTATCTTTGATTTTTAAGCAGTATAGTATAAAATTACAAAAATTTATAATCAGGACATTTATTTGTACTAAACATTCTTATGTACTCAAAAGAACATACAAAAGAATTACTTAAAAAAACACGAAACATATATTTCCTGCTTTTCTGTGTGGAGTCGGATCATGGGTCAATACCAACTTTTTTGTTGCACTAGAAAGCTATTGTCACCTATTTAAATATTTCCCTTGACATACATATTTTTATATTTTTCAGCGGCAAAATGTGATTTTCCTGTATCATTTGCCTAAAATAAATAATAACCTTTAAACTTCTAATTGCATCGTCACTAGAGTGGTCTCATTCGGTCAGAAACAAAAAACACAAACAATAAGAAACGATACCTTACTCGAATTAATTAGTGCAATTAATTATGTGAAAAAAACAAAATTTAAGTTGGTTTGATTTTCATAGAGTAAGTTTATCACGACTGATATTGTGTAGATAGTAAGTATAATGATATGTTTATAAGTACCAAAAGAAAATGAGGGTTGAGAAATTGTTGCTTCTTTAAGAAAATACCCTCCGAAGATAAATTTTGTTTTATTCTCATTTGATAACTTTGGCACATTGTATGTAATCAGAAACATATTAGCTAGGCTAAAAGGGCTTTGATTTGTAAGCCAGAATGTACTGAACATAAATCAGTTTCAGTTGACATCCGCATGATGGTGTAGAAGGATCAATCTAATTGGGGATTGATAAATTACTTAATAGAAGTGGCAAATAATTTATCAATCCCTAACAAATCAGTTTATTTCAAAGGTGTAGGACGATCGAGTGTAGAGTAATTTAGAAAACAGCACATTTCAATATTAAGTGACTGAAGACTAAAGCTAAAATGGCCACCATTTGCAAACCAGTTACAATAAAAATTATTTCAGAACTACCAAAAGATCGAGGAATGGACCGACAAAGTATGATTATTTTTTTAAGGTGCTCCAGCAACTGTTGAACCACTTGAAATGAATTGGCCCGAAACACAGGATCATGCCCCTCACACATCCAACCTCCGCTTTTGCTGATGAATGTGAGATACTTTGACCGATACTTAATTTAGCTCCTAAAACTAACTGATAATATATTAGGGTTTTCCCAGGATTCAGAAATGAACTTAAAATAATTTACAAAAATTATCACTGTTTGATAACTTATAGGGTCATATAGTTCTCAAAAGAAAGAGTAACCCGGTGGTTTGGTAACCGATGGTAAAGATTCCAAAATAAGCCCAATGATATCATTATGAATCAATTTAAAAATGCCTAAATAGCCAAAAATCTATACATATCTTTTGATAAGGTCAAATATTTTTGTGATCAACATTTGTCTTTTTATATTAAATTTACATCTGCATGAAGGTGCTAAGCAAATTTGATGTTCTTATTAGACTTTCCTGTTCAGCGATAAAATTAGATGAGGAGATACTTTATTAGCATCATAAAGAAATAGTCAACAAAATCCATAAACATATTTGTTTTTAAATTTATACTCTAATCCATATTGAACTGATTTCCAGAAGGCAGCTCATGAATATCCTGTATTGTGAACAGTTAGATCGTATGTATCAGCTTTGTCTAAGCGTTATACAGCTTCAGTGAATCCCGCGAGTACAGAACAATGCACGATCCCACAGAACAAATTGAAGGACTTGATAGGATTATGCAGTCTGCCCAGTTGTGATCCCTCAATCTCATATTATCATCAGTTATCAACGGAGCACATCGAACACACAGTGTTCAACAGTTTGCTGAAGTTCAAAGAGGCAAAAGATTTCTTCGAAGAAGAAATCTCGTCAATAGTGACTAATACCATAAAGGGTAAGACCATAAAATACAGTTTTTTTTAATGTAAAACGTGTTGCAAAACAACTGAAACATTTTTAAGGGCTGTAAAATAAAAACCGAAGTCTCTAGAAAAAAATATTGTTTTATTATCAAAAAGTACATCAAAAATAGTTTTATTTCAGAAGCAATTACAACAATTACAACTTTCCAATGTCGGCCGTTAGACGGATCTGGGACGATATAATTAAGATATTTTTTTAATAATATCGATATTTCTGTGACTATTATCAATATATCGATATTGCTAACCAATAATATCGATATTTTGCTTTCGACATCTCGTCCCTAGAACATAGAAACCCCAACAAACCACACCACAATTTTTTATAGTTCATTGTTTGTCGAAACCATGGAGATTTTTTTTAAATTTTATACTTGTTCCTCATTATTTTTTTTTTTGGAAAAAAAGTCTGTTATAGATACTCAAATTTTAATATCGATACATCAAAAAATTTATTTTTTTATTTATACAAATATAAATGCAGGCAGTTACTATTTCACCAATTTCATTTATCATCATCATCATCATTGTCTATCCTCTATGAACCGCATTAAGCAGTGTGAGGAGGAAGTCTACAGAGCCCTCTCCAGCTCTGCCGGTCCTCTACAAGACGCCTTCTGTCATTCCATTGAAGTCCTCTTCTCTGGAAGTGGCTCTTTACCTCATCTTCCCATTTTCTTCTTGGCCGCCCTTTTCCTCGCTTGCCCTCAACTTTAACTCGATAGGTTTCGCTAGCGATTCTGCTTGGTTCCATCCTCAGGAGATGCCCTAGCCATCTTAGTTGACTTTCCTCTATTATATCGTTTGCCGACTTAACATTGAGGTTCAACCTGATGGTGTTGTTGCGTATTCTATCTCTTCTTGTTTTTCCTCCGATCTTTCGAAGAAATCTCATTTCCGATGCCTGTATTCTCGATCGATGTTTCTTTGTCAGCGTCCATGATTCTGACGAGTACGTTAAAATGGGCAGAAATGTCGATCGGAATACAGCCACTTTTGTTTTCTTTTCCACCTCTCGCCTGCTTAGAAAACCTCTCTTCACTGCTTCAAACATCCTGCCCGCAGATGCGATTCGTTCAGTCACTTCCGAATCGATATATCCATATTCATTAAGGTGCGCACCCAGGTATTTGAAGTTTTCTACCTGTTCGAGGATTTCGTCTTCGACTCTGATGACGCGCATGTTTCTCCTGGGTTTCTTCCCAACCCTCATTAGTTTTGTTTTCGCAGGGTTCATAATCATGTTAATCTTCAGCAGTTCTTCTTTCAATTTATTAATATTGTACTGAAGATTCCTATCAGTGTCGGAGAAAATGACAATGTCATCGGCGAATGCAAGTAATGAGAGGCTAACTGGTCTCAGATTGGCGTATCCTAGGTGATATTTCCTCATTTTCTCTTTAGCCCTCCGAATAGCTGAGTCCATAACTAAGATAAACAAAAGTGGGCTGAGACTACAACCTTGCCGGATTCCTATGGTAGTTTCGATTTCCTTAGAGGTGCAGTTGGCAAATCTTACCACGTTTCGTGTTTTCTTATAAAGACTCTCAACCGCCAGGATATGACCATGATCGATCCCTTTTTCTCTTAAGGCCTCTAAGATATCTGACTTTCTTACTCGATCAAAGGCTTTTGTAAGGTCAACAAAGCACACGGACATTTCCCTTTCTTTTTCAAGTACTTTTTCGAAGACCTGTCTCATAGCAAAGATAAGGTCTTGGGTGCTACGATTTTCACGAAAGCCGTACTGTTCCTCTTCAAGCAATCCTTCGATTCTTCTTCTTATTCTCTTTTCTAGAATCTTAGAGTAAATTTTACTTGGTACGCTTAAGAGAGATATACCTCGGTGGTTGTTACAATCTCTGTTATCTCCTTTCTTAAAGATAGGGACAATGACGGCTACTTCCCAATCTTTCGGTATTTTCTTTTGCTTCCACACTAAGTTTAACAGATGCAGCAAAATTTCTTTTCCTTTGGCCCCCATGTATTTTAGCATTTCAGGAGTTACTCCGTCACTTCCTGCGGATTTCCCGAGTTTCATACTACAGAGTGCTTCTTCCAGTTCGTCATCATCAATAAAATCATCCTCTTCCCAGGGTCCTATCTCTCTTTTCTCTTCATCTATGGAGGGCGTTTGTCCATTCTCATTCAACAGATCTTGGAAGTACTCCCTCCACCTTTCCATTATATCATCCTTCTGCCTGAGAATGTTTCCTTCCTTATCTTTGACGAATTTCAGGATTGGTGCTCTTTCCTTTCTTAATCCCTTGAGGACTCGATAAAATAACTTTTGATTTTGGTAGAAATCGGATTCTAATTTTCGACCAAAGTCTGTCCAGGTAATCCTCTTGGCTTCTATAACTTTATTTTTAGCCTCAATTCTTTTCCTCTTGTACTTTTCGTAGTTCTCCGGTGTTTTGTGCTCGAGGTATTCTTTCCAGAGGGTCTTCTTTTCTCTTATTACTTTTTTAACCTCATCAGACCACCATGCTGTTCTCTTGTGTTGGCCTCCAATTCTTTTCTTTCCACAAACCAATGTCGCTGCATCCAAAATTATCTTCTTTAAGTATAACCAGCTCGTTTCTACGTCATCCGAATCCCACGGGTAGTCCAAATCACTGGCCATTCTTTCTATTTCTTCCTGGTAATAGGTAGCGATTTCTTCTTCTTCTTTCAACCTATGTGCCTTCGCCACTTCTGGTTGGATCCTTCTTGCGTTCTTTCCAGTTTTTCTCTCTCCTTTCCATACCATATCCATCTTTAATAGGTAGTGGTCGCTTCCAATTTCAAAACCTCTTTTAACTCGCACGTCAATCAAATCTTTGAGAGAATGTTTCTTAACTAGAAAATAGTCTATTACAGACTTTTCGTTCCTGTTTGGTTCCTCTCTTGTAAATTTATGTGCGTTTTTATGAGGGAATTTGCTATTAGCGACAATCATTCCATTGCTGGCACACAATTGGAGTATTCTTTCTCCATTATCGTTTTTAAATTCTTCTCCATGTACACCTAAAACATCCGGCCACAACTGTGAATTTCTTCCAACCCTGCCGTTTAGGTCTCCGACGACAATTGGTTCACCGTGTGCGTCATCTATTTCTCTTTGAATACAGTCAAAGAATTCTTCCTTCTCAGTGGCTATGGCATTATCATTCGGTCCGTACACTACGATGATAGACTTTAAGGCATCTTCTTCTTTTAAATCAACCACCATCAGCCGATCGCTAACGAATTTCCAGTCTTTAATCACTGTATTCATTAAGGCTTCCTTAAACATGAAACCTACACCTCTGCTGGCTATCCTTTTCATAAATTTCATTTATTTAGAGGCAAATACTATATTCGGACTACAAGCCATCCTCAGGCATCTCAGTAAAAGGCCCTTATTTAATTTAATTTACAACTCATACACACTGTTAAATATGTTAAAAATTCTAATAAATAACCGTATACTCGTACATACTAAAAAAGTTTTTAAAATGCATGTAATGTCATTTTTTAAGTCCGATCTGGACCAAGTCCAATTATACAGCGTCACTAAAAAATAAAGTGGCAGTCGATTTTGAAGATAAAGTTGATGTAACATTTCAGGCATGTACCTACCTACAAATTTTTTCACGATCGTAGTACTTTCACATATTTCTTATAAAAATTCTAATAAACAATCATATACATACTAAAAAAAAATTTAAAATAAATAATTTAAAAAAATAAATAATTAAAAAATAAATAATTAAAATAAAAACCACAATAACAAAATTGAGATTGGATCAAATTTCATAGCAGTTAAATATGCTAACATTTTATTGAGTTGTAAGCGTTTTAATGATATTAACTTAATAAAATTTTTGCATATTAAACTGTTATGAAATATGATCCAATCTCAATTTTATTATAATTATTTATTTTTTTGTGACGCTGAATAATTGGATTCAGTCCAGATTGGATTTAAATTTGGCATTATATGCATTTATATATATATATATATATATATATATATATATATATGTGTGTTTGTGTGTGTGTGTGTGTGTGTGTGTGTGTGTGTGTGTGTGTGTGTGTGTGCGTGTGCGTGCATGCATGCGTGCGTGTGTGTGTGTGTATACAGCCTGGAGCTTTCTAGTCCTTACACAAAAATTGTTCTTCGATTACTATTAAAAATTATATAGCTTTTTTAAATTGGTCAGTACCTATTTTATCAAAATAGAATTTTAATTATAATTATACCAAAGTTGGATGGATGACCCAGATAACCCAGGAAGCCGATTACCATAACCAATTACAGAGACTAAACCACTAATCCGATGCGGCACTACACGCTCAATGGCTGTTTGGAGAAGACTGGGAGTGTCATAAAGGACTAACATCCAGGTCTAGCTAATATTGACACTCCAGTTGTACACTCCAATCGGCTCTGCTGAGCACGTTCATGGGGATCTCCGGTTTTCTTTCTTTCTTCTCAACGACGCGGTAATGAATTTGGATCATGTATACCTCAGCAATCCCAAACCGAGTTTCCGAAGCTCCTACTCTCATCAAATCGAAAAGGGAATTACAGTTCACCCTCAAAATATTAAGCTTAATGAAAGTGCGTATTCTGTTTATAGGTAATTTTAGAATATACAGTTTTATTTGTAATTATAGAGTATTTTATTTTCACCTACCTATATAAGAAATGTGTGAAAGTATTGCGATCGTGAAAAAATTTGTAGATAGGTACATGCCTGAAATGTTACATCAACTTTATCTTCAAAATCGAATGCCAACTTAAAAAATGGCATTACATGCAATTTAAAAACTTTTTAAAATTATTAGAATCGGTTATTTCGGTTATCGGTTATTTATTAGAATTTTTAATATATATAACAGTGTGATGTGTTGTAAATTAAACTAAATAAGGGTCTTTTACAGAGATGCCTGAGGATGGCTTGTGGGCCGAAAATTTGCATCTAAATAAATAAAATTGGTGAAATATCAACAGCCTGCAAATATTTTTATATATAAAAGCATTCTCCTTAAATCAACAGACATATATATATATATATATATATATATATATATATATATATATATATATATATATATATATATATATATATATATATATACACACATATGTATTTCACCATCCCTCTCCGATGCCCCAGAAATTCTAAGCCCTTGGATCAGTTTATTATTCTAAGTTAGATGAAATGGAAGCAGAGGATGTGTAGTTCCACAGTTCATAGATCTCGCTCGATGTTCGCTCGGAATTTGAGTGAAATGTTTTCTGACAATTGATCTCTTCGAGGGACGACTTGGGTGGTACTTGAAACGTACAATCACCAGATTAACTCAATACAATTTTTCCCCGGTTGTATTTCCCGGTGTTTAAACACCGACCTCGTCCTCTGGAGGATTAAAAGGAGATGATCAGTCAAAAAATCAATGCCACCACTTTATACCACTGATTTTATACATGTTTACAATTTTCACGAAAAAAGGCTCTAACAATTTTGATAAAACCCGTTATATCAATGTACAATTAAATGTTTATTAATAGAAGCTAGGCTTTATTCTCATTGAAATAGTCTGACCGACAGAATTTTCAAACCTACTTCCATTTTGATCATTAGAAATAATTTTTTGAATTAATTATTTTAATAAACTTTTGTTTTTCGTAGTACTGAAAAATGGATAATATAAAATATGAAGGAATTAGATAATTACCTAAAGGAGGAAAAGCAGAAATATTTTTCCAGGTTGAAAACAAATTTCTGGAAACGAGTAGTAATACAGACGTATAATATCTCGTTCGAAAGCTAAAGATATTAGAAAAATTAATATCTAGCATATATTAAAACGCTTAAACTTAGGTGAATGTTGTATTCCGTGCCCATAGTTAGATGGCATCCGAGGGCGAACTCATATGGCACTAATTGTAAGTTGAAACTAACTTTTTTTTTCTTTACTCTCGGATTTTACTAAAAAAATATTTACTAATACATACACATATTACAATGGTATCGTTATCTTCTAATATATGTTGTACAGATTAATAAATAAAATCCGAGAGCAATGATATTTAAAAAAAAGTTAGTTTCAACCTAGTGCCGCATGAGTTCGCCATCGGAATGCCATCTAACTTTAGGCGAGCTATAGTTAATCATTTCTACTTTTATATTATATAATGAAAATTAATGTTTCTATGAAAAGTAAATGGAATATTTTACAATTTATTTTCAGTAGGATGGTAAATGAAAGTTGTGTAGTTGCGTACCGCACACCGAGCCAGATTTTTTAATTAGATTTAATGTTCCATAATCGGTAATACAAAAGGCATTTTTATAATTGAAGCGAGATAAGTGCCATTAGCAAAATTAAAATCAATTTTTTTTTTTAGCAGATTACAGGCCTAAGGGTCGAGTTAATACAATTAAAATGTGATTTTATTACTTGGCCAAAAATGTTTTTGTGTATTCTAATTAAGTAAATTCCCTCAATATTTTTCAAGTTGAAACATGGATTATAAAAAATTATCTCAAGGCATTTGTACCCTTTTGCATTTTCATGCTTCCATTACTGTATTGTAAAAATTAAAAAGTACTTTTAAAAAAGCGAACATTACGAGAAATAAAATCGAACAAGCTAACAAGGATCTAAGTTCAACATTAGTGCTAACTTGGCATTAGGGCACCAAAGAAATACGCAGTGCTCGACTTAGGACTTACCTCAAGTTGAGATATTCGAGGCAGATGAGGTCAGTTGAGAGATTGCTAACTGTCATGATTAAGTTGCCCCTCAGGTGTAGTACCCTCAGCTTGTATAGGCCGTCCAAACCCTCCAGGCTTCTGATGCTGTTGTAACCCTGAAAGAGAGCAATGAGCTTATTTCATAATCAAAAACATTTTAAATATACAGAATGTCACAGGTAGCCTGCCTTACCTCCTCCCTTTAAATTATAGACTGTTTAGAATATCAGAATAAAATTTGGGGGATCAAAATAGGGTAACCTGAAGTTAGTTTGAGGCGTATTGTCTACTTTTTTAATGGGATGGATTAATTTTTTTAAGGATTCTGATAGGAAATAAACACTTTTTGAACCGATACGCTCCTGAGGCGTTAATCGCAAAAACCGGTTTTACAAAAAGTTCCAAATTTTTCTGAAGAAAAGTATTTATTATTTAGTAAACTATTCAAGTCAACATAGTATTATTGACAAAATATCTGATGTGGACAGCACATGACTTCCTTGTACGCCCATTAAATTATAAATCCGTGGCTCAAAAAACTGAATTTGGTTACTAGTTTCCGACTAAGGAAGCTAAAGGAAGTAAAGAAATAATCCAAGGAAGAATAAAACAGAGAGATACGAGGAAGTCAGAAGCCCAATAAATAAGTCAGGAAGCAGGATGACTAGCCGCCAGAAGAATCAGTCTCAGAAGTTCCTTACGCAATATCTCAGCTAATAATGGTCCGATTTAAATGATTTTTATTTCGTTTTGTAGTTTTTGAGTTATGCGAAATACGAACGTACGTACGTACAGACGCCACGACGAAACTAGTCAAAATGGATTCAGGGATGGTCAAAATGGATATTTCCGTTGAAATCTGAAAACCGAAAATTTTCGCGATTACAATACTTCCTTTACTCCGTACAAGGAAGTAAAAAAAAAATTATTCGATATTTGGATTCTACGTATCTTGAAACGTAAAACATACTCAAATTTTGAGGGGTGGAGGTGGTTACAAAAAATTTCTATTGAAAGTCTAATATGACCTTCAAATAAAGTACCTCTTCCGGTTTTCCAATTTAGACCAAATTCTAGTATATTATTTAGATCAATATATAAAGTATAAATACTAAATTGGAGAAATTTTGCATAATATTTTAATATCTTTTTGATGGAAATCAATTATGACCTTCAAGTAAAGTACCACTTCCGGTGATTAAGCAGTGACCAAAAAGGGAGGTTCATAACTAGATTTTACAACAATCCTAAATACAAAATTTCAACTTTCTACGGCTAACCGCTTTTGAGTTATGCGAAATACGTACAGACGCCACGACGAAACTAGTCAAAATGGATTCAAAGATGGACAAAATGGATATTTCCGTTGAAATCTGAAAACCGAAAATTTTCGCGATTACAATACTTCCTTTACTTCGTACAAGGAAGTAAAAAGGTCACGATATAAATTCACCTTAAAATTCATTTTCAAATTCAATCCATAAAAAAAAATTAATCCAATCCCATTGCAAATTACAGAGTTAAAATCGCTACGGTAGCTTAATAAGTCGGTAATAAGCCTCAAACTTTAAATAATTTTAGAAACATATAAACTGCTTCGGAATCATTATGCCAAAGTCTTTAAAAAAATAAAATAAAAAACTCATATAAATAATTGTATAACTGTTGGATATATAACTGTTGGATATATAACTGTAATAATTGCAGCGTTATAAATGTAAAATATTATTTTACTAAATATAATTATAATGGTACATAAATATGCTACATAAATATTTCTAAATTTTTCCATCGAAATAATATTTTAAATCAAGTCTATAATGGTGCCGGAACCAAGCCATGCTCTCCAATTCATTATGTAATAACTCAATGACGTTTATGGCGCTACGACATTTTTTTTATTTTAGATTTTTTAATATCATAATGGCACAACATTTTTAAAATTTAACTTAGCCTTTACGTAAATTTAAAAAAAAAAAAATTTAAAGCTTAAAATAATAAATGTACAAAGTTAATTTATGCTGGATATTCAATACGCAAGGAATAATAGAGAATTAATAAAAGTATTTGTAAAGTACTTTCAAGTATTAAAAGAGAAAAACGAACTTAGCATGCTCATACTTAGCGTCAAGTACTAACAAGGTGATTGATAGATTCGATAAGCCTTGTCACACTTCTGGATGTTGAGTATTGGATTTTATTTTCCACTGCAGGCCTTTATGTTTCTTCTTTTGCGAAGTGTCGTAGGAGATCGGAATAAATATTCTAGGGAAAAGAAATATGGCAGGCTTGGTATTAACTTTAAAAGATCAGAGCTAGAGGCGATAAGAAGAAAAAAAGATTGAGTAGGCTGTCACGAATGCTCTGCATTTTATTATTCTTGTTGTTTTATTACGTAGGGATGACGTGACCAGAATGTGACATTTCCTCTATGTGTATCATCAAACTCTAGAACATTGCGATCGTTTAAGATTTAACAGCCAAAGTAATGAAAGAAATGTCAGTATCTAGAATATCTAATATCTCTATATATTATTTCTCGAAGTTTTTTTTTTGGTCGGTACGCCATATCTCCCTTAATGCTTTATCAACCGATTATTGAAAATATATGACGAAAAGAAGAATCTATTTGCGCATAACTCGAAAATTAATAAATTACGAGTATTTATACTCATATAAACAATCAAATTTTCTACAAAAAAAAAAAAATCTTGGAAATCGGACAATTTTTAGCAAACATACAGCGTATTGAACTTTGTAGCCAAAGTTCTGCATTTGTGTGTGAGGAATTATTATAATTTCTCAAGGTTTTTCTTATTATCGGTACGCCATATTTCCCTTGATCCTACATGATGGGCCTTACAAAACTAATGATGGATATCTCCACTGCTCTTGACGAAAATCAAACAAACAATTCATTTTTTTTCTTCTTCATATTCGACCTAAACCTCTACAACGTAACGCAACACTTACCTTAACCTAAGTTTAACGCTTGTATGGGTTTACTTTTTTTCTATATCCTATTACTGTTCAACCAAGATACTAAATAAACATCATTACTTTTCACACATTTCTGTTTACTTTTAAAGCGCATTCCAGTCTGTAAAACGCTAAAACAAGTATTCATTGGCCCAAGGTGCAACCGAATTAAATCTACGTTTCTCGTCATAAGTATCATACTATTATTACTGACCAATATACTATGCGAATTATTCGTAAGGACCAACTAATCTATAAATATCAGTAAATACCTTTTTTAATTTAAAATATAACATTGTATAACTGTCTTTTTTTTCGTTTTCATCGGATGTAAAAAAATGTTATTACAAAGATGAATTAACGATTTTTTTTTTTTTTTTAATAATTTTAAATAAAGTTTTAAAGATATTTGGCCATAGTAAAGGATCCATACCAACATGGAAGATAATGAGATAATTGATTTCGAACGAAAGATCCTTTGTCGTAAATTTATACCAGCCAAGGAAGAAAGAAATGGAGAAGTAGGAAGAACAGGGAGATCTACGATCTGTATGGGGATATTTATGTGATGGGGCATATTAAGCTGAGAAGACTATGCTGGAATGAACACGTTGCCAGAATGCCGGAGGAAGGGATACCAAGGAAGATGCTGGACGGAAGGCTCTACCTTACAAGAGGGAGAGGCAGACCACGGTTGAGATGGGAGGATGTTGTAACTTATGTTATGTTAGGGAGAGCTACCGCACAGGATAGAACCAACTGATGAAGGCTTATTGAGGAGGCCAAGGTAGCTCCCATCGGAAAATTCTGGACCAAATTTTTTCAGAAGAATTCGAAATTTATATTATATCGAGGGCGTATAAAAAAAATATTGTTTTTTATGGATTTCTTTCCATTGCGGAATAGTAAGAAGCCAAATGGCTGAAGACGAATCCCATTTGGCACTGATAAATGATGGACGTTTTGTCGAAATCTTCTTTGCAATAAATATAGAGAACTGAAAAAAAATTTATGATAGACCGAACTTAACAGAGTTGGGTAGGAAAACGGAGGTTATATGAATCCAAGCAAAAATTAAAACAAACACAGCTACAAAAGAAGAAGTCATCTATGAACAGGGCAATGCGAATTTACACAGTTACCTTCAAAGAGGTCGAGCGGCTCTGACCTGAGAAGACTGTCAGGTAGTGATTGCTAAAAAGTTGAAAGTTCCATATTTTTAGTTGACATCCGCATGATGGTATAGAAGGATCAATCTAATTAGGGATTGATAAATTGTTTGCCACTTCTATAAATTTGTTTTATTGAAAACTAGTTTTATTTTGAATTGTTTATTTTTGAATTTTTTGTGTGTTTTTAGAACTGAGGATGAATGTATAACATTCGAAACTAGTTTTCAAAAAAACAAATTTATAGAAGTGGCAAATAATTTATCAATCCCTAATTTCATATTTTTGAAACGATTTATTTTCTTTATTTAATATAAAATTAATTAAGGCAATTTTTATAATTATTTTTTTAAATTAAAACATCAACTTATTTTTTTATTCATCCAGCAGTCTATTTTTTTTTTTTAAATCCACCAAATTTTAATATCTAGTATTGGGTTGGTGCAAAAATAATGAAGGTTTTTGATATTAATAGAAAATATGCTACATCCTTTACTTCTACAATATATATTTAGTCAAAATAATTTTCGTGAGAATCTATACACCTATGCCAACGTACGTTATAAACTTATATATCCCGCCAGGAAAGAAATTTAAATCCCTAGAAGCAATGAACTCCCAAAAAACATTTTCAATATCACCCTGGTTTTGAAAGATTTGCTCGAAAAAAAAAATCTTCCAGTTGCTAGAAAAAGTGGAAGTTAGTAGGGAAGAGGTCAGGTGAAAAGGATGAGTGAAGTATTTCGTAGTCCAAGTCGTGCAGTGGTTGCCCTGGAGGAAGGATGATACTAATATTATTTCCTTACTCCATGTTCGTTGCAGTGTTGATTGTGCAAGGATCGGCTCCTTCCAATTAATCAATACTGGACAGAGGCGTTGCAACTTCCCATGTATCCATCAGTTTCTTGAAAGTACTTGCCGGCAGTGATAGTCTCGCCGCGATTGAGGAAACTAGTGGATAATACCAAAATAACTTTTTTCGGGTGTGTCAGGAAGGCACTCGTTAATGGTACTTCATTGAAATTACGACCAGTTTGCGCAGCATTACGCCATAGTTTAAATTCGCAGGAATAATTATAAATAAATTTGAAAAAATAATTTGGGCTGTTGCAATGAGCCAGCTCCATTCTATAAAATTGTGATAAATTAAAAAAAAGTTTTTGAGCTCATACATTTTTCATTTGTTTAAATAAATATAATACCATTAAGAAATCACACTGGACTATCTAGAACTCTCTCTCTTTCTCTTAGAGTAGAGGATGAAGCATAAAACATTTTAGCTGCTTCTTCATTGCACCAACATTAAAAATAGCACATAAATTTAAGAAAGAAAGAAATACAGGCCGGTACTAAATATTGAAAAACTCTTCAATTATTGATACAAATCATCATCAACACGGTGAGGCAATAAAATAAAATACTGTAAACAAAAAATATAGATATTCTCCAGCTCGATATCCGTCATATCGATGTACTCAATTTCTGTTGCTGTAAGATTGTTTTAGTAGAGATATCGACTGTACGGACTGTTTCTGGGCGAGAGCCATTACATCATTGTATTTGGCGGTTTTCAAGAGCAGAAGATGTGTGTACACCGGTGGAAGTTTGTCCATTGGTGGCATAGAAAGATTCAGTTGATGAGGTCTCAATATTTTTACTTTCCGTGATAACAAAAATGAATTACTATAACTTCTCTCTAGAATATCTTTGTCAATATATTATTTTTTATACAGGAATCCTTTGTACATTTATAAATCACTTGTTTTTACCTTTACGTCCTATAATGATGATTTATGTGTTTTTTTTCTACAACAGGGATTTGAGAATGTTAACAAAGTTTAATATCGGACCAATAAGGAGGTAGCTCCAGGAACTATACACTTCTTGCTCCATGCAAGTCAAGTGGAGGTTCTGCTATCCAATAGAAAATATTGGAACTGAAGATCGGAGCTACTCAATTTTTGCATCATTAGAAAGATCGATTTTATTTTTTACTGGTAATCCGGTCTAACTAAAAATCGGTCAAAAATAGAGCTGCCCCCGTATTGCAGCAGACCCCTCATTTTCTTTTCAAAGGCTTTAAACTGACTGAATAAAATGAGTTTATTGCTTGGATTTTAGATGAAATTTGAGGATATCAGAATAAGATTTATTATGATATACATTGAATTACCTTGAGCAAAAGCAGAAACTCGCATTATTTTTTAATTAATACGATATAACCCAATTTTGATTAAAATTAAAAAAAAAAATTAATCATAAAAAATAAAAGTAAACCCCTTGCATTAAAATCAAACCTATGACTTAGTAAAATACCTCAACCATCGCTAGCAAATTACTACTTTTTTCTCCAGTCCTGAAGATTCCCGGATTGTAAAGATCGATTAGATCTGGAGCGTCGCTTCTCCGGCCATCTGAAGTCACCGCCAATAAATAGAGTCCTCCGAGTTATTGGTCCTTAATTGCCTCTGCCTTCCAAGATCCGGAGGTCTCGAGACCTATTGCCTCCGGAGATGGGATCAGGGATTAGGAATTAGGAGTTGGATCCAGCTGAGCCCTTATCGTTCACTATTTCCTCTTGAACGAGGGAGGGAGAGGGGAGGATCAGTCAGGATCTAACCACGGGTCTAACCACCTCCCCCCTCAACCACCTCCCTCCCCTCAGGATCAGTCGGCCTACGTCCGAGGAGGGAATACCAAGCAGTAGAAGAAATAGAGGAAATCTTATAAGAAGCGAACACCTGATAGCCTTTTTACAATCAGAACTTGGTATCATCGTTGGCACTTTGAGAAATATTTAAACGAAGAATGTAATGACTATAAATGGTAAAATTTTCTGGAAGCATGATTTTAATCTAAAAAAAAAAAGGAAATAGAATCAAAACTATCACTTTTGGATGGGTTTTATAATATCAAATTTGATTAATAATTGAAATCATACAGTATATTTCTGCAAAATATTATTTTTATCATCTTAATATTTTACAAAACAATTGTGAATTCTTAACCCTAGAATACTAAACCACTACCTTATAAATAACCTTCATCATTTCGACTATCAGAACCAAAATATTACTAACAATTAATTATATTAGGCTATAAAAAAGATGGTTTAAATGTAGGCTGGCTAGATGTCACTAAATAAAATATATTTCAAGAAGTAAAGTTGGTCAAAAGCGATACAACAGAAATCGTTGAAGATCAATAAAATAAGTCAAATTATGAATCGAATATAAATTAAATTAGTAATTTAGAAAAACAAAGTAATAAATATTTAAATTCAAACCTAAATAAATATTGTGAATCCTCAGTCGCATTCCTTCCTCTCTCTCCATTTCTCCCCGTCAATCGTATTTACCATCAGTTGAGTAAATAGAATAAAAACTACTAAATATATATATATATATATATATATATATATATATATATATATATATATATATATATATATTTAAATGTAAGAGCAAAAGCTCAAAATGAGACATAAATAATTGATATAATATAAATGGAAAAATCAGTTAAATTACAATCTTATAATCAATTCTTCTGTACATGCATATAAACTTTTCCTTCCCTCGTGTATTTGGTTGATCTTATCTTATTTAATTTATTTTTATGTTTTTTTTATACATTTTTGGTTTTTTAATGAGTATTTCCTTTTTATTTATTTATAATTTTTTTATGATCAGCTGTTACTAATTTAACTTTTCCCAGCTGTTGTCATGTAACCTCCATTTTCCCTCAGTATGTGCCTGGGTGTCTTTGTTGTGGAATGCTGTCTCTGGTTAGTGACTTTTTTGACTCTGGATGTGAGGTGTGCTGCATTTTCTTCTTTAATAGTTTTTTTCTTTATATTTTATTTATTTCTCTCCTGCTATCCTGATGATGCCTGAATTGGCGAAATATCGACAGATGATTTTTTTTTATATATTTTTCTGTTAATTTTGGGACTCTTGGCTTCTTTTTTGGATTTTTCCATTTATGTCATAATAAATAAATATATATATATATATATATATATATATATATATATATATATATATTTGCATGTATGTATGTATGTATATTTTTCAATTTGGCTCAAGACTTTGAATTCCTATATAGCCCATAGAAGATATTATATTTGTAATAGTAAGATAGGTGTCAACTGTTGCTGCATTCGTTGACTGTGGAAGGTGGCTAACATAATTTATCTAGCACAAAATCTCTAACATATTAGGTACATTAATATAATAAAAAGCATTGAGGATTTTCCAAAGAAATTTAGATGGAGTGATTTGGATTTGATGGAATTCGATGGTTTGGTGGAGCCCAAAGCTCAACTCCGTCTGTTCAATTAGGCCTGATTGTTGGCATGTAAATGATCTTTTTTGTAATCAACTGCATGTTCAGAGTGTAAATACATATATAATTGATTTCATGAATTTCATTGTAATCTAGGCATTATACCAGTATATATTCTGTTACACTATCATTCAATTAATCAGTCAACAGCAACAGTTAATTGCTATTACAAAATATTCGGGATATGTTATACCAATATTCAATTGTGGTAGAACCTGCATAACATAATGAATAATAATAATTTATTTAGAAGACAAGAAAAAGGTATCGAATAGAAAAGAGTAGGTAGAAAAAAAAATCATTCTGGGGCAATGCCCTCTATGAATAAGATTGTTACTCATATCTGGCCAATACAAATTTTATTATCAAGAATTTTTTTTCCAAACAATAAAAACCTTATCGTCCTATGCAAAATTAAAAATATCTCATATGGACAACACACGACTTCCTTGTACGCGTATTTAACTATAAATTGGTGGCTTGAAAAGTGATCCTGAATTTGGTGACTAGTTTCCGAAGATTGCAGTATCTCAAAAACGACATTCGGTGTCGCGACATCCATCTATTGGCACACATACTCTTGTTTCTGGAGGTCTCATTCTGTTATTATATGTCGTTTTCTTTCAGTAGGTAACTAGCTTCCAAGAGATTTCTTCGTGTTCCGTGACAACAATAAAACAGTCAATATCACTGGATAAAGCATTGGAAATCGAAAGTTTCGACATTCGACATAAGCGGAAGAACCCACTTAACTTATATCTTATTCTCCTGCTGCAGACTTGTTCATCTCACAAATGGCTAGGAAAACCAGCATTTTAAACTCAATTTCAACACTTAAAACAAGTAATAAAAATATTTAATTGGATTGGAAACAAAATCGCGTTTCTAACCTTTATTCCCGAACCATATGATTTCTGTATTTAATTGTAATAAAATTTTTGATGAAAGTTTATTATGACCTTCAAGTAAAGTTCCCTTTTCGGCTCACTAATTTTAGCCAAAATCTAGTATTTACATTGATATCGATATAAATGTTCTATTTACCAAATTTGAGATGTTTTACATTATATTTTAACATAATTTTTGATGAAAGTCTAATATGACCTTCAAGTAAAGTATCACTTCCGGTCTGCCAATGTTAACCAAAATTTATTATATTATGTTTATAATCTGTAATTCTTATATACCTAATTTGAAAAGTTCTACATTATATTTTAATATAATTTTTGATGAAAATCAATAATGACCATCAAGTAAAGTACCACTTCTGGTAATCATGTAGTGAACAAAAAGGGAGATTCACAACTAGATTTTTCAACAATCCTAAATACAAACTTTTAAATTTCTACGGCAAACCGTTTTTGAGCTATGCGAGATACGAACGTACGAAAGTACGTACGTACAGACGCCACGACGAAACTAGTCAAAATGGATTCAGGGATGGCCAAAATGGATATTTCCGTTGAAATCTGAAAACCGAAAATTTTCGCGATTACAATACTTAGTACAAGGAAGTAAAAAACAAAATATTTTTAGTAAATAAAAATAATACCATTGTAGTATTTATAAGGTACTACTTCACCTTAGCTCTAACATGGCGATCAAGATCATCAAGCCTCACTGTACATGAAATGCCAAAAGTACCCGAGTGTGTCCGAAAGTAGACAGATACGACCGATTTCCACAAGCAGACATTGAGAATCACTCCAAATGGAACGATAAAGAGGAGCAACATGAGTTCTTGGAATGAAAAAGGTTAACGTTTACGTAAGGTTAGATTAGATTTCAATTGGCATTAAAACGAAAATATGGGCTAATGAGCGGATTTAAGGGGGTGGCGGTTGGGCTGAAGCAATTCCCAAAACTTATTATTTTTCGTTTACATTGGTCCATTTTTTTTAATGATCTCAGCTAATTAAAAAACAACAATATGCTCTGTTTTAAAGCATAACGCACAACAAAAATAGCTTTGGAAATGTAGGACTACAATTTTTTCTCATGTACTAATATTTGGAATAATTTTACATCAAATACCCATATTCGTTTTATAACACGTAGACGCCACACACAGTACAGGTAAGCACAATGTTATAATTAAACTGAGTTCTGTAATGGCTACATTGTTTAACTTTATATCAATTTATGATATTGGAAAGAATAAATAAATACAGTTGGGGGAGTGGCGTGAATCTGAATGATGGGTTAAAAACTACATACTTCAGCTACTAAAAGTAAGAATGTGTCGTGATTACCGTTATTTAAAAAAAAAATCCTTCAAAACTGAATTTCTAATGATTCAAGTTCACTACTTCAAACGCAAAGAACTAGTGCTATTCAAGTTCACTGGTACAAAAAAACAGTTTTGCGATCTTCAGAAATTTTCACAGGGAGGATTCCCTGTTGCTACGAGGTATCTCCATCCACAGATTCCCAGTGTTAGCCATCCCCAAAATTAAATCCTGGATCTGCAACAGCTTACGAGGAGTGTTTCAGAATGGTCGGGAAAATGTGCAGGAAATGTGGCATTGGTCTTTGTATCAAGTACAATGTAAAATATCGAAGAATTTAACAGATTTGGTCTTCATTTTATTTATTTATCAGATACCTACTGACGCTTAATAACATTGCATATTTTATCAGCTGTTGCTTCCACCACTGTGTAATGATCTTCAGTGGGGCTCTTGGGATATTCTTTACTCCATGCAATCTGGTCGCTCCACTCTATTATTCTGTTGTTACATTTGGAGTGATCGTCAGTGGCCGCCTGGAGAATAATTTCAAGGTCCCCATTGACGATCACGTCACTTCATTTATCCTGTTTTAACAACGTTTAGTAATTCATGATAACGTATGACATGTAAACACGTATTTTGTAGTGTTTACTGCCAACGAATATTTCAATGTATAGATCGATATAAATCTTGGAAATTAATGGGATATAAATAGTTTCTCTGCAATAACAATAACATTAATAATTTAATATTGGAAATTTTAAACACATTAGAAATTTCCATGTTGGATGAGCCATAGTGAAGTAGAACCTTTAACAAATTTGGTACATAATACTCGTATATAATATAAATGAAATTAAAAACAAACTCTTATACAAAGCAAGTTCTTAGTTAACAAACATGTGATCATATAGTGGACAGGTTTTGGAATGGGAGGGTTTCGAATTTGCATAAGGAAGAAACTTACTATATATTTCCTCCTAATATCTAGTGAGTTGTAGAAACGTTTTTAAGATTCTACATATTTTATATCTTAAGGCATAACTACTGGAAGGAGTGGTAATTTTTTTAAGATAAACATTATAAAAAATAAATGTAGGCTGTTGCTATTTCAACAATTTTATTTATTTAGACGCAAATTTATACCGATAAATAAAATTGGTGACATAGCAACGCCTGCATTTTTATATATAAAAGCATTCACCTTAAATCAACAAACATATATAAATCATTAATTAAAATCCGATAACCTCCTTTATACAGAATTTTTATGACAAAAAAGAAAGAAAAATAATGTAAATATTTTTCATCGTTTCTTTGCTTAAAAAGAAATGGATATTAAATCAATCCACTTCAAAACCGCGATGTTATTTACTTAATTGGATTGAAAAGAAGTTAGGAACGCGAGAAAATTGTTTTCGTTCAATGAAGCCATTAGTAATGAAAAGCGAACCGCATGGCAAACATTAGTAACAATTGAAGACATAAATGGACGAAGGTGTTATGTTACAAATTTAAAGTTTTGAGAACATGACAAATAATGTTTTCTTCTGTTTTTTTGTAATTTTTTAAAGATATGATGTGAACAATCAACTGAGAAATCGTGCAGATTGTTAATGTTACAAGACGAAGACAAGCTCATCACAACTTCATACGAAAAAAAAAAAAATCAATTTTGAAAATTCGTTTCATAGCTCCTTCAGCTCCTCACATCTTCAATTCATAAAATCTTTCCTTCACTAAAAAAAAAAAAAAAAAAAAAAAAAGAATTAAATTCGCAGTTACTGAATATCGTTCACAAGGAACTTTCCTGGTAAACACGTTTCATCTGAAACTAGTGTGTTCCTACCAAAGAACTAATAGAAGAAGAGAGGAGTGATGAAGAGCTGGAGACCACTACACTGTTAACGACGATGGACCCTTAAGACCCAGCTGAGCAGTAAATCTCCAGGCAGGTAATCCTGGACTCCGGGCTCCTTCCAAGATTTAATTTCTTCCTCCGGGGGCTTTCTTAATGAATTCCTTAACCTCCCCTCTATATCCTCCCAGCGAAAATATCAAACTTTAATAAAAAGCCTTTTCTAACTCCATCTCTTGAATTTTCTTTCAAGAATGAATTCTCACCCACAAATTGTCATTGAAACCGAAATATAGCGGCCCGTCAGTAATATTAATATTTTTTAAGCATGTTTTATAAATATATATACGTATATATAAAATAAAATCCTGTTTTATTACGACCGTGTCCGTCGTTTATACCCGCTAAACCCTCACAACAGTTCAGTATTGCAGCTACTGTATAGCCTCCTATCCCATTTAAATTTCTAAATAACAGAAATGGAAAATTTATGAACATCTGACAGTGAATATACAGAACCTTTAGACAACTTTGTTGTGGAGGGTATAAAGAAAGATAACAAATAAATGACGGCTAAATAAATAAATATTGTGTTTTGTATTTTTTCTCAGAGATAACAACTGTAGATATAATTGAAAGATTTCAAGTCAACTAGTCAACATTTCCTCAATTCAGAAATAATCGGGACAGAAAAAGATGATCAGTTGACATCCGCATGATGGTACAAAAGTATCAATCAAATTAGAGATTGATAAATTATTTCTAAAAACACACAAAAATTCAAAAATCAGTAATTCAAAATACTGTATTAATGTATTTTGAATTGCTGATTTTTTAATTTTTGTGTGTTTTTAGAACTGAAGATGAATGGACAACATTCGAAACTAGTTTTCAATAAAAAATAAAATTATTGAAGCGGCAAAAAATTTATCAATCCCTATTAGAAAAGGATGAGATCACATTAATGCAGACCAGTATAGAACATTTCACGTCATCAGAAATCTGTTATTTTTTAAATTATATTTCCTCTTAAAAATTGTTATTTCCATTTATGCTGACTGATAATAGCCGGAAAAATAGTAGCTGCTTTCTCATCTTTCCATATTCGAAAAAAATATCGAAGAGTTGAACTTGAGTTTCAAAAAATTTGAAACGAGAGCTAACCTAGCAGAAATTGATGTGGATTACGTTCAATTTATAAGTGTTTTACAATTTCATGATATATTACTCGATTTATCATACAAGACATGGCTGCAACCAACATACCAGAAAACACTTATAGAGGGTTATAATTTTTTATCGTCTTTCTATTAAAAATATCGTATATAGTGTAAAGCCTGTCAGTGTAGTATTTTATTTCTGAAAAATGCAAACAATTAGTTTTTTGAAATGATTTTTCCACAATAACGAAAGAGAAATTGATTGTGTGAATTCAAAATTTATTTTTAATTCAATTTATTAATTTAACATTGACTTCAATAGCAATAATAGTAATAACATAATAAAAACAAATTCATACACCATTCATATATTAAAAAAAAATTCATAAAATAACTGTCGCTTCTCCGAATACCATAATGACATCAACAATTTCACTAAGTGTGTATGGAACCATATCTTGGAGACATATATTGAACTTATTAACAACTAACTGCAAATAAATAACCCCATAAAAAAAACAGGATCCACAAACAGGATTAATCCTTAAGGTAATTAAGTCTTTTACTGATTAGTGAATACTGTTGCCATTGTATTGAGTATAATACACAAAGATCTGCAAGAAGTGTCCAGAGAACGACGTATCATGTTAGTAATATTGTTAAAGTAAGATGGCTTCCAAAATCAGTATCCAGGATAACTTTACTATGGGCAAAATTGTGAAACTTTGTAAACCACAATGACTGAAATGTGAGAAACTGTTTCTATCGTTAAATTTTGAACTCATACTTACAATCAATTTTCCTTTCATAGTTAAGAAAAAATCATTTCAGAAATTACTTTTTTGCATTTTTCAGTAAAAAATACTACACTGGCTTGGCACTATTTTTAATAGTAAGGAGACAAAAAAATACATAAAAGCGATGTGTCACTTCAAATGAATGATCATCATTTCAAATTATGAGGTGCCTGAAATATAATAATGACGTTCAGAATAAAAGATTCTAAATGGTGTAAATCCTTTAATTTCTAAGATATCGAAATGCTATTTGTAGTCTTTCATAAATGTTTAATGGGTACAAATTAGCGAATTAAAAACTTGGTAATATATACTAATCCTAAGTTTTCGCCTAACTTCCACTCCAAAAAAGTATTGTACATCTTTAGTAATAAAAAACGAATCATTCGATTCAAATTTTTTTGTGAAAATTCCCTTTTCAACCAGCTTTAACATCTTCAAGATCTTGGACCCACGTTCAACACCCTTTCGGAGGGAGGGGGAGAGGAGAATTATAACCATGCAAAAAAATAAACTGGCTTATAAAGTTTTTCATTCATATCAAAGTGATGAAATAAACTAGGATTAGGAATTCCAGGAAGGAAACAAAATGGAAAAGAGTTCCATGCTGGAATTACAGGCTTAGTTTTCATCGGAAACCTTTGAAGTCCCAATTCGTTTTTTTTTTTTTTTTTTGCATTTCTTAAAACTTTGGCGAATAAAGTTAATAAAAACATAAACTATCTACAAAAAACTATCCACATGACATGACTCTTATTGCAGACATTAAAACATTTTTTCTTTTTGATTCAGTGTCCAAATTAGGGATGTACAAAACATATCGATATATATATATATATATATATATATATATATATATATATATATATATATATCCACATCGATAGTTTTTGAAAATATCCAGTAGTTTGATATACCGAAAAAATATTTCGATATATCGGGTCTCGATATTTTTATTCTTTATAACCAATAACCAAAATATTCATTTGCCTTTTATTTAATTGTTTCATGGGCGCCAGGCTATTTTGAACTAGCCGGGTGTGACGTATTCCACCTTAAGAGATAAATTGTTTCTTTAAGTAAAAGGTGTACATACCCTGTCATACACTACAGGCAACAGGCTTAGCTCAGGTTAGAAGGCCTGGGTCATGCAAAATATGAACGACTATTAGGTTTCCACTCTATATATATTTTGTATATCTACAAACCAACTAAAACAACTATGTACAACAAAAAAAAGAGATATTTACAATAAAGCCTAATACTACATTTATACACAAAAACAAGCGAAAAGCAAACATAAATATATCTCCTAAGCTATAGATACACAGTGCATGCGGTAGAGAGAGATTCAGAGATACAAGGAGGTTATCTTAGGTTCTTCAACCTTCTCCCACCTCTGGCTTTTCCAGCCAAGCTGCCAACCTTGCTTACAAAGGGAGACACACATATTTCTGGGCAGATATAATTAAGATATTGTTTTAATGATATCGATATTTCACAACCGATATCATTAAGATATTGTTTTTATTAAGTTCATTTGCAGCAAAATTTAAATAATAAGTAGGTTATCTCTTAATCTTCCTACAATTTGTTTACTTTTTTTTTTAGATCTATAAAAATATTACCAATATTTTTAATGCCGATATCAATATCAATATCGATATTTTGCTTTCGACATTCCATTCCTAGAACTCAGCCACTACAGACAGTAACACGAACAAACCATACCACAAATTTTTATGGTTCTTTGTTTGTCGATCCCGCTGTCCTTATAGAATTTTTTTATTTAAATTAATTGTTTACTTTTATTAAAAGTATCCGTCTTCGATCCTGAAATTTTAATATCGATATATCGCTTCTTTTTTAACATTCTTAGCCCACTCAGCTACTCTTTACAGTACTGAGCATTGGTTAAGTAAGATTGAGCTTCAACTATAAAGAAGGATGAATATAAAATTATATGAAAGATATTTCAAGTCCGAAAAATACATAAGTTGAAGATAATTGACAATAATAATAAACTACATTTATGCCAATAGCTAGTTCAGCCTTGGTTGATACAAAAAAATATAACTTATATAAAATTATTCCGAATTCAGAACGAACAATTTAAAATATGACGAAGCCCCTCAAGCTAAACAGAAAAATAAAACGATATGAGAAAAAAAAAAAACTTTCCCCTTCATTTTATTGACTTACAGTGAGTGATATTCCAACTTTTGTGATGTAAGATAGAATGTATCATAAAAAGCCGTGTATAATTCCTTATTCCTGGAATGGGTATAGAACTTTTACGTCATGCTTCTGTTCTTTTTGGAGTCTTTGACTTGAACGTTAAATAAAAACGTGAAGTCCCCTTTAACCTTTAGCTAAATATTTACTCTATAATTTTGTTTATTGTAAAAAAAATTATTTAAATTTAAAAAAATATTAATATAATCTGCTTTATAAGTTAATAATAGCTCTATAATATCAGTGCCATTTCAGAGTTTGTATTTTTAAAATAATTAATTTTGATACTCTATTTTCTAAATAATTATTATACTTGTTTTATTACTTTATGAATTTTTATCTATTTCAGTCCTATAATATTAAAAAATAAAAAAATAATTCGGAATTAAACTAACCTAATGTAATATTAGGATTATTTATTGACGAGGTCTAAAATAAGTTGAATACAGTGTTACCAACTACTAAAAATAGGAATAAGCAAAACAACAATTTGGTTAACAGAAAAACATAAAATGCTATGATATAGGTAGGAAAATAAATTCTCATTTTAAAACAAATTCACTTATTCTAGCAAATTTCCAGTTAATTATTAGATATTTAAAACATGATAAATTATACAATATTTTATTATTTAAATGTCGTCAATCTGCAGTAGGCCACGTAATACAGTGATGATTGACAGAAGAAAATAAAATGCTATGGCATACATAAATTACAATTTTTAAGCATTTCGGTTTTATTTTCAATCGATTATTAGATATTTTCTAAAAAAAAAAAAAAATCCGTGAGCAGTAGAACTCCGTCACTAAAGTTGTATTTTCCCACAAAAGACAGTCCCCTAACATACCAAAATTTGCATATGAAATGACAATTTACCGAAAATGACACATTTTTTTCGGGGAAAAAACGACTAATAAGGAATGAAACAGTTGAAATAGCCATATCTTTGCTAATAGCCGTCCGATTTCGATGAAACTTCTTTTGTTTTATAGTTAATTTAATTTCCTTTCGAATGCAACAGGTTTTGAGCTCCCTAACTTGGAGGGGCTTTAAAGGTGCGCAAATGTTTTAAAAAATCGGAAAACCCAGAGAGGTGGGGGAAACAAGTCGAGACCCCCAAAGGATACTTCCCCGACACCAACTCAATTCACATACAAATTTCAGCCCTATAAACTAATATGGTGGAGCTGTAGCGATGCGCAAAACTTAAAAAACGCCGAAATTTCAGGTAAACATACCGAAATTTTGACTGTAATTTACCCATTCTTTAATGGTATCGTTCTGCCTTGAAGAAAGCCCTGCATACCGAATTTCAGCTCATTTGACCCAAAGGGGGCCGCTGGAGGTTCTCAAATGTAGCAGGAAAAAAATATATATATAAATATATATCAGACATCTCCAAATTTTCCATAATCGTGCTCTAGGGGTTATGAAACGGATAGAAATCTCAGTCCCGCCGCTCACTGCCGACCTTCGACCCACAAAAATAGTCTTTTGAAAAAACGTCTAAAAATGCAATATTTTATTGAAAACATGTCGATCTGCAGCAGTATACATAAAACAGTATAGTTTATGTTAAGCGGGCACATGTGACGTCAGGCGAGAATACTGACGCCCGCGGGCACAGCGATGGGATTATGAGAGCAGAGTGTTCGTCTGTGACCATTTTCAGTTTTAACACGGAGCTCTCCAAATACCCCGAAGAATTATTCCAAGACCGGTGCTACTTAAAATTTAGTAAAAAACCTCGTGCATTTAATTCAAGTTGGTTAATTGCCTAATTACAGAGGCTCACCTCGGCTGTGACAACTGCTGCCCCCAGCGGACCACAAGTTTAATTGACTCAGTAAAGTTGGAAGAGTAGCCGTAGCTTCCGACTGCTATCCCTTGGTAAACACCACGACTCTTAATTACGTCTGTATAAAGCAGCCAAGGGTCTTTATATAAGTGCTTGAATGATAAATTAAATTTTTTTTTTAGTCTTTATTCATACCTGTTGGAGGTAAGAAAAACAAAAAAAAACAGCAAATATTAACCTAAGATTAAGAATTTGACGTTTTTCCTGGCATGAAGGCCCTCGGCAAACATTTCTATATTAAAAAATCAATAAGAGGTATTTAAAAAAAAATGTTCAGTTGCTATCCAGGGCTACTATTTCTAAGAACGCATGGTTCTTCTGTACTAATGAACCATTATTGATAAAAAAAAATGCACAAAAATATCAAAAAGTTTCTAGAAAAAAGAATATCTTATAAACATTTTCAAATTTCAATGAAATAAATATTATATGAAATTAAATATTATGGCATAGAATTCTAAAATAAGCCAAATTCAGGTTTTAATTTATCATGGGAATTAACACTACATCTATATCGAAAAAAAAACTGGAAACGTCTTAGTCTAAAAATCGACTATTGATTACGTAAGCACCAAATACTGGCGATCCTCAGTCTAAAATTGTTGCCCAACTCTTGGGTGTGAGTATCAAGATTAATTTCGTGGTACACCATGAAATAAATACCGAGTATAGCAGAAATAAGACATTTTAAAGGGCTGTAAAATATAAACCGATGTCTCTAGAAAACGAAAACTGGTTTTATTTTCAAAAAGTACATTGAAAATAATTTCATTTAAGTGAGCTTTAACATGACCAAGCATTGCCAAAGATTTTCTCAGACATTATCCTCATCTTCGAGCCATTTCTGCTGGTATAACTGCCACATATTGGAAGGGCACTGTGGGCTACTGTTGATAACAGTAGTGTTATCTGCCTTAATTCTTTTTAGGACTGGGGCATATGGTATGGTCCCCAGTAGGCAGGACTGTCACACATTTAGGCTCTCCCAAATTTTGTCTCACATCGAAAACTGTCCCGCATTGGACAAAATTTAATGCTTATTAATTATTTACATTTTTACAAAGTCATATATAATTAATAATAAAAAATAAATCTTTTTTTTCTCCTACCCCGCATACCATTGTAAAACATCTGATCACTTTAGTGTAAGTGTACACTTACACTGAAGTGATCAGATGTCGTAACATTCGGAGTTCACAAGTACTTGTCATCTCCGAATGTTACGACATGCACATGTTGGAGACTATCATACGCCCTAAGTTAGAGGATGTGTGGTTCCAACAAGATGTTCGCTTAGATTTTTGAGGGAAATATTCCCTGACAGATTGATCTCTTTGGCATTGCGTAGTCAATAATGGCCGACATTTGGAAGATAATAAAAACAATAAAACAATTTTCAATGTACTTTTATAAAATAAAACAAGTTTTTTTCCCGCCAGAGGCAGGTTTGTTTTTTACAGTTCTTCAAAATTTGTCAGATTTTTCTGCTAACATCTTGTATTAAATGACCCTGATGGAAATCGAACTCCGAATCCTTCTGGGGCCCTCATACGTATCACGGACAAACATTTTTACTTCGCAAAATTTTATCTCTTTGAGGAAAATTCGTAGCTCGCCATTATAAGTTCGAAGTTACAAAGGTATAAGAGATGAAATTCGCCAACCAGTTCCTTTATATATCACAAAAAGCAAGATATGATATAGGTTAGTAATAAACCTCGAGTTAATAGCCGGGTAGGAAGGGGGTTTCGAAATGAATTCTACCAGCAAAGAGGCACAAGGATGGAGTGGGCGACCTCACTGAGGCAACTTCATTAAACATATCCTCCATCATTCATTACCTCAGAGCCCTGCCGCTGCTAACGACATCACCCAACGTCATCATACCCTAATATCATCGGACCCTTAGCAAACGCCACGGGGCTACAAAGTTTAATAAGGCCAGGGAAGAAAAACCAATTATTACCTGTCCCATAATAAATGGACATCTCGGGATGGTGGGAGAAACATGGATGCTTTCGAGAAAAAAACTGGTGAAAGGAGTTCAATTTCCCGAGACACCATTTTTTTTTTTTTAATACTAATTAAAATGTGTAACGGGATTAATTTAGCCTCGTGATTCTAACTGAGTAGTCGAATTTCTATGCGAATGAAGTACTTCTCCAATAATGATTCAATTGATATTACGAATTTTAAATCAATCACAAACTTCCTGAAGAAACCCAAAATGTCACCAGACATCATCGTAAAACTCCAGGTAATTATACATTCCTTCAATTCTTATAAAAATATTAGCTGCGATTATACCTGTGTTAAAAATTTATTGACTCCTAAAATACAAAATAACCTTTAATATGTTAATATAATAACGTAAAGTATAATACCTTGTTCAATCTCATTTGTTGCAGAGATTTTCAAGAAATAGGGTCAAAACTACCATACATTTTTATAAATGGCAATAAATTTCTCGTTTTCACACTTTTCTTCCTCTCATCCTCCAATTTTATTTATCAAATGAAAGATTCTCAAATAATTTTAGAGCCAATGAAAATTTCTGCCAAATGTAGCGCTATATTGGAATAATTTAAGTGTCAGCTTTTCTGATGTTGAGCATATCTGCTTGTTGCATACTATAAATCACATTAGAAGTAATTTTATTTGAAGCAATTTAAGGCAGAATATCACCAAACGTCAGAACCTTTCCCTGCCCCAAGCCATAAAATTACCTGTTCAAAGTGTTACCGCTCTTAATAGTAGTCTACTATTTAAAAAATAATGTTAGTCCAGTGTGACCAAATAATGAAATAATATATTTTTTTTTGCAAGAATATAACCAATTAGGGTAAGCTTCAAGACCTCAAAATACCTGTCCCAAGATTTGGTCATCATTACCTTCTCTTCTGTGCATTTTCCTGTTACTAGAAGATAGTTTGAGGTTATATAACATTGTACAAAAAGTTTTTCGCTTTTGTGTGGATTAAGGGAAAAAACTATGGTTAGAAAAATCGGTGTTTACATTTGTTATATATAATTACAGTCCTCTTTTAATATGCATTAGTTTTAATAATTAAAAAATTTGAATTTATTTCATCTAATAGATAAATGGAACAAAACAACTTTAGTATCAATATTTGTATGCAAACATAACCTCAATTCAGGTAAGACAAAAAAAAGGCAATGTGCCATCATTACTTTCCACATCATTACCACCCTGTATCCCTAACAATTTGTTGAAAATTCTTTGTAATAAAGCTTTTTAGAAAGATTTAAAGGCATTATTTTATAAATAACAATGATCATAATCTATTTGTAGTAAATAATTTTAATATTATGTCTATATTTTTAATTTTAAAGGAAACAAAAGGATGATTTTTTTTTTTTTATGAAAATTTTTTATTGAGAAATAATACAATCTGTCACACTCAAGGGCAATATTTTTTTTTTAAATAATACTAACTTTTCTTCTAAGCAAATTTTTTTTAATTTTACAAATATATTATAACATTTTTCAAGGTTCGTTTGTGGGTTTTTAATCTTTAGTTTGCAAGCGCACAATATTCTATAATTGAACATATAACGTCTAAAACAAAAAAAAACAAGAAAATAGTTGGTAATGACAAAACTTGCAATGTCTTCTCCCACCTCTAATAAACAGGATTCTTAATGCAAGTTTAAAACAATATGAAAAATAAAAAAAAATATAAAGATAAAAAAAAAATTTAAGCACTTCATTTCTTATATAAACTGGCTTTTATTTATTTTTTGTTGCCACCACTAAACTTAAAAGTACCAGACAATCACTCAACGTTTTAACGCTAAAAACTTTGTGCGGTCGACTTGCTTCCACGAATATGAAATTGTCATGACGAAACGTACGCAAGTTGGACACTTTTTCTCTTAACAATTTATTTATGGTTACTGCTTCATTTCTAAAGGCCATAGCGTTTTCTTTATAAAGTCTAAAGCGTTTCTTAACCCTTAATTAACGGTCTAACTAACGCAAAAAGGATTTTTGAAATCAGGCTTGCAATTCTTGAAATGAATGCGTTCAAACAAACTTATTAGAATAGATTAAAGAGCCAACGAATTTCTTCAGTTCCACTTCAAATAATAAAATATTACTGTTTTTTATTTTATTTTTTTTATTTTAATCTTCAGTCAATTAGGAGGGGGTATAGAGGTGCGGGAAACCTTAAAATGAAAAAAAAATGGACACGTCGACATTTTAACTGAAATTTACATAAACCCCCAATATAGTATTCTAGGGATTATGAAACGGATTTAAAAGTCACCCCCACCACCCTCCAGTGGTCTATCATACAGTCAAACCCAAATAAAAGAAATTCAAAGAGAAAATAATTTTCTGGAAAAATACGACTAAAAACAAAAAAAATAACACATATAATTGAATTGAGAACTCATTATTTTCCTATTTGGTTAACAACAGAAATTTTCGGTTAAACATTATTAAATTCAACAAAAGCCGGTAGTGTTATGGGCATAATAAAAATAAATAATAGAGTAAATAAGTACAAAAATATTAAAGAAATTCGACATTATCATGGGACTAAGCCATTAATTTTCTCATAATGTTCGCCTACCATAAAAGCCAGAAATTTATTACAGACATATTCATAAATAAACATTTATAACCCTTAGGCCATAGGCTCCGATAATTGATCGTGTGTTTGGATTCCTTCCAAAGTTTCTAATATTCTCAACGATTATTTATTTAGTATTACTTAAATATTATAGCATGGGCAGTTTTCATTCGAAGCATGTTTTCTCGAATATTAATATATACATGTGTATCGGATCGCATTTGCCGCAATCAACAACCATATATTAAGGAAAAAATGTTCAATTAAAAATTTATCCATTTATTTAAAAAAAAACGATAAATAAAAAAATGCTTAATTTAGTAAGGCGAGACTGGTTTCTCTGTTTTTTTTCTAATTAATAAATTAATTATCCACTATATTTTAATTTAATTGCGATCATAAATCAATTACAGCAAAATTACATTATTTAATAAATTAAATTTTAATCCTTTATTAGAACTTAAAAATTCCATTATAAATTCCTGGATTTTAAGAAGCTACAGTATAATGATTTTTTTTTTCGAAATGACAGGTAAATATTAGAAAGCATAGAAAAAATAAATTATAAATACTGATTGAATTTTATACATCAATAAACGTTTTTGAAATATTTTAAAGGCTGTGTGACAATGAAAACGGTCACCAGAAAGACTGGACTTTAGTCCTGGATTAGACTTAATCCATACTAAAATAAAATTGAAAAAGTACTCTTTTATAAAAATATTTTTATATATTTGGCCATTATGAAAATTTGCCATCTTTCGTCACAGCAACTGCTACAAATCGTTTCAGTAATTTCCATGACAGATTGACTCTAAATTCCAATCTACCGACGCACAATCCACTTCCATAAACCCTTAAGATCCGCCCAGAAGACTTTTATTATAAAATTAATAATTTATACATATATTGTAACGTTCTAAAAATAATACTAGCTGACATAAATAATACTAAATTGAATCCTGAGTAAGGCCGTATAGGTACACATAATAAGAATAGACCCATTTTCATGGGTTTTTGGTTGTTCTTTAATTAAATTTTTTTTTTAAATAAATAAAAAAAATATCAATCCAATATTTAGGTACTATTTCAGGATCACAAATGATATAATAATATGTAATTGGCTAATAGTCCTGGGTCTCATAAAAAATTGAAATTCAATTTGAAAATTTAAGTCCGGGTTTAAAATGTTATAAGAAATTCAAAAACCTTATTAGTGATTTTAGAGCGGTATGATAGTTTTAATGGACACTATCCTTATACAGAGTGAATTATATTAACAGTTTTTTTTGTATTCGAAACTGGCGTCATATTTGGTTTTTTAATGCAAGAACCCTTTGACAGATTCAAACCAAATTCGGAAGAGCTGTAACGGATCTTAAACACGCGATTTTCTTTAAGACTATAGAACGACCGTTATCCAAAAAACCCCTCAATTTTGTCTTTATTTTATAATGATTATTATTTTACTCAGACCTTCTAGATAATGTAATAACTATATGTATATGCGTGAATAGAAGAAACTTCCCTCTTTCTAACGAGTCTATGACGATAGAAATCGGATAAACTGAAAACGAGAGCTACAGAGCTTCAAATCGAAATGTAATTTCGTGGCTTAAAATTTTGAACACCATCGGAACTGAAAAATAAATTACTTTTTGTTTTCAATGATATTTTTAACATTAAGATATTTTGGTGTGCTGAATCAAAATCTACCATAATTTTTGGAGAGAAAAAATCTATATGGCTAGTTAGCCCTATTTATTTGGCCAAAAAGCAATTATATTTTAAACGTTGTATTTTCCTATAAAATAAACTAAAAACAGATGTTTTGGAGAAAAGAAGAGGTTTGTACCATTTTCCAAACTCCAGAATTAAAATAAAGTAGTTTCAGCGTGTTTTATTTTATTTTATCTCGGCTCCTAAAGCCCATTAGAACGAACGCCGGGGGAGCACGAGCCCAATATTTTTGGATGTTGAATCACAAAAATAATTAAGTTGAAATTATGTCCTCCCCTTGTAAGCTCACTTGGCTCACGTAGGGTCTATCACGGAGCACATTAATCACACGAAGTCAATTTTGGTTCAGATTGCTGTAAGGCCGCCTATTAACGCTGAAATACATAATGGAGTCACTCATGGTTCATTATTAAGCCATTTCCTTTCCATCACCTAATAGGCCTCACATCACACGAGGTTGACATATATCAAATGTGTATACGAGGCGGTCATATATATATATATATATATATATATATATATATATATATATATATATATATATATATATATATATATATATATATACATATACACACAACAATTTTTTAAGAAGGGATTAAATTTCTCTGGAGTTTCAGAGTTTAAACGCCTTGGGATTTCTCGGAACTTTTTAATTACTAGGTTCATTATAAGACTTGTGTTTGTAAGAAAGTGTTTTAGAGTCTAAACAGGCAAAAGGAAATACATTCGCGGGTCGGATTTCAATTTTAAACCCTTTAAAACATGTTCTATAATTTCATAACTTCTCAGGCAAGAGCAATAAATACTGTTCGAATATTGGTCTCGATTAACCTTTTAGTTATTGGCAAACATTTCATTTATTCATTCGTCATAATGGATATTAAAAGAGTTGTAGAATGTTTCCCATAGGTTGGTAAATCCAATTATATATAATACACTAATAAGAACTGAAAGGAGGGTCACTATATTTAGATTTAAAAAAAATTGATTTGCTAAGAATAATTTGAATTACGCGAAAGCCAGTTACACATGAAACATATAGGTGCGATAATAGTAAACTAGAAATAATAATGCAAATGAGAAAAGATATAATATATTATGAGTACTTACAAGGTGTTACAGAGTTTGATGGTAAAAATTATTACAGTTCAGAAGGTAGGAAATTAAGGACGGTGTAAAAAAAGGTAATTTTAGGTAAGAATGTGGTAGTGAACTCACGAACTAGATGATTCTTTAACGGCAGCAATATATAATATCTTCAAAACAAAACAGCGGTTTGTTCATTCATCACCAAATTAAGCATTTAGATGATGAATGAGAAGAAAATCGTAATAATTGAAAGGAACTGAACATAAATTAGCATGAGGCAATGAGTTAACCAATATGGTGGTTTCACAAGAGCAGAATCGAGCAAGAAGTGTTTACTCAAGTAGGCTTCTACGCTAGAGTCTTTGTCGCGTTTCAGACTTAAAAACAGTCGGGAACAGAAGGCGCTGAGTTGGCGATCGAACGATCGCGATTGGGAACCTCTGTCGATCACTGCAGAAAATTACCAACACCAGTCATTAATTAACAAGTATTCTTGACAAAAAAAAACACTTGTTTTAAAATTAAAAAAATTGATATGGACACCACATCACATCACCTATTAAATTATAAATAGGTGGCTAAAAAAAAAAGAAAAGAAAAGCGGGAGGAAAAAAAAAAAAATCAGTTTCAGGTAAAGTGAAACTCCTGGTTGGGCAATTTTAACCAAAGCCTAGAATGTTATTTATATTGATATAAAAGTCTTATACTCCAGATTGGAGAATTTTCGCATTATATTTTAATATAATCGTTGACGAAAATTTATTATGACCTTATAGTAAAATATTACTTCCAATAATCAAACACAGATAATAAAGAGATGTGTACCTCTAGATATTACAACAATCCCAAAAACAAAATTTCAAATGTCTACGGCAAACTGTTTTTGAGTTATGCGAGATACGAACGAACGTATAGACGTCACGACGAAACTAGTCAAAATGGATTCAGAAATGGTCAAAAAGGATACCTCCGTTGAAATCTGAAAAACCAAAAATTTTCTAAAAAACGATACTTCCTTTACTCGGTACAAGGAAGTGAAAATAAGCAGAATTAAAAAGTAATATGTTTAGTTATTTAAAATAAAAATAATATATTGTGCATTTAATGTATTTGCTAATTATGTCATAAAATGCAGTTGTTTATTGAAAATATATATTGCTAATTTAAATAATGATAATAAAATTGTTGATTTCAGTATAGGAACAGCCAACGGGAAAAATATGTTAATATTGAAATAAAGTGAACAAATATTTTCCTTATTAAATATATTAAATATTTAATTATGAATTGAAACATTAGAACGAGATTCTGTAAAATAAAAATAAAAATTCATTGAACACACATTTCCCGTTGGCTTTTCATATTTGATTATTATTCAAATTATTAATTATATTATCAGGTATATTATGAATAAACATCTTCCTCCCATATAATTTTACAAGAGATAGTTTTGAGTTTTCGATTATTATAAATCGGTTTAAAACCGTACTTCCACTACTTTAGCTTGGTTAAAATAATTGCTAATGAATAAAATATATATGAATAAACGACTTTTTTTTTTTTTTATATATATCTAGAGGTATCCAAAATGAAATAAAGTGTAGGAAATAAGTAATAAACATATTACGAAACAAAATTTGTAATTTATAAAATTATTATTACAAGAAGCAACAGTATTTTACTGACAAATGGGGATATACGTCAGTAAAATTTATTTACAAGAAGGTTGATTTATGACGATACCTTGGGGACAGAGGTGAGGGGGGGGGGGAGGGGAAGCGAGATGTACCGTGAGGTTCAGACTTGTGATAACCTTCAGGTCCTGACACCGTATCTGTCTCTTCTTGACACAATAAACCTTTAGTCTCCGACCACATAAAGTATATATTATTCACTCTCATATTATCCACTGTTACCTCAACTTTTATATTCTTTTCTATCTTATTAAAAGAAGTTTAGGAATAAGTTCAGTACAGTTGAGTCTTTACAATCCGACACATATGGAACCTGGATATGTCGGATTACTAGAGTTTGAATAAATAAACTATAGGAAAAAACTCTCTCTCTCTCTCTCTCTCTCTCTCTCTCTATATATATATATATATATATATATATATATATATACATATATATATATATATATATATATATATATATATATATAAAATATATATATATATATATATATATATATATATATATATATATATATATTTACAATGATATACATCTATGTGTATAAAACATATGTCGGCATATTGTATTAAAAACTTTAATCTTTTTTAAATAGAAAAGATTTTACATATTACCAAATATGTAATTCAAATATTACCAAATAAAAAAATCACACACTATCAGAAGATCAAAATGTAAACTGTCTACTTTGTCCACTTCCACCGGATTCAGACATAATTAAACTGTAAGTAGGAGCTTTTAACACTATAAAAATCTGGTGCGGTGCGCGCATCACACAACTTTCCATTACCGTCCTATAATAATTATCTTTTTAATATAATTTTAAAGAGTTCACATAAACAATATTTGAAATAAACTCAGCAGCAGCTCGGTTATCCGACTAGGGTCGTGTACTTCTCATAAAATACGCTACATTTTTGCTGATAATGATCCGATTTTTATGATTCTTTTATTGTTTTTTATATTATTTAATTACCATTCATACTATTCTACACATAATTTACCGTAAAATGCATACTTTTTAAGCTATGCGCAAATAAAATATTCTTTTCATCCTAACTTTTTTCCCTGAAATTCCTCGGAGATTTACTACATAAATGAAAAGTTAAAAGGCGTTTATGAACAATAATTTAGGCAAGTTTTATCAAAATCGTTAGAGCCGTTTTCGAGGAAATTGTAAAAAACTGTAAAATCGATAATATAAAGTGGCACTTCCGGTTAGCCGATTCTGACGAAAATGTTGCTGTAACATCACATGCATGTGCCAACGTTAAATACATAATTTCAGTATCGTACAACTTTTCGTTTTTGAGCTAGACTGTTCACATACACACACCCACACACACTGACCATTTTGCGAGACTTGGTCATTTGGACTCAGGGGACCTTAAAACGTGTATTTCAGTCGAAAATATTTTCACGATCGCAATACTTCCCTTTACTATATACTACGTATATAGGTAAGGGAAAGTAAAAAGGTATCTATTACTGTGGAGAGAAATAATTCACGTGGAACAAACGATTAAAGATTAAGGCAGAACAACTTTCCGTCTCTCTCGCACACATCGTCAAGGGATAAAATAAACGGTTCATGTACTCATCCGTACAGTGTCGGACTACTGAGCATGTCGGAATAGGGAGTGTCGGAATGTAATAATATAAAATCTATTATTTTATATTTCGAAGTTAACAAAACATTCAAAATCAGCGCAAACAAATTTCCAAAACATAAATTTATTTTTTAATACTTCCAATTGCTAATCTTCTAAAGTTTAAATTTACATCATATAAAAATTCGTTGTTTTTAACGCAATTCGGTACATATATAGAAACCTACTTGAGGATTCTTAAAACATTTTCTTAACAATCATGGAATGGAAACTTGAAGATTTCTCAAAAATTATTGAATCAAACAATAGTATTTTTGTACCTCAAAATAATAATAAAATATTTTCAATACTTGGATTCCTGCGCAGGTCCCTTCGTTGTAATCAGATTTTTTTCATAAATTTAATTTCCAAAATTTTCGAATTTACATCAATAAATCTCACTTTGATATTAATGCAAATAAATAAATTACACAACTTTGACGTTCGTCTTTGGAATAATTAAAAATTATTTATTAAATATCCGATCTTAATTGTGAAGTCAGGAAAGATGGGAAATGAGCAGGGTACTCATGAATTTACAGACTATCTAACTCTTTCAGGACTTTTTTGAAATTCAAATTCTTAGAATTAGTTTCAGATATCTTTAATGGATTGAATTCAATTAATTTATTATAGCTAAAAGAATGGTAGTCGAGATTTATTTTCCAATAAAAATATTTCATGATATATACCTATATCTTTTTATACGTATCATAATTTTGAATGTTTGTTTGTTTTTAGAACTGAAGATGAATGTATAACATTCGAAATTAGTTTTCAATAAAAACAAAATTATAGAAGTGGCAAATAATTTATCAATCCCTAATTAGAGTCAAAAGTCAATCGAGCCTTGGATTAAACCTAATCTAACCTAGGAGTTCGGTTTTAGGTCGGAACGGTTCTCAGACTAAAACAATTTATTTACGATTTTGGTTTATCCTAGGAGTAAACCAGTTTTGTATTAGTTTTCTATTATACTTTTCTAACTATCTTGAGATCAGTTCATTCAAACAATGATAGGTTAATTAATGCCATTAATTAATAATATGGTATAATACATAAAAATAGTATTATAGTAGTATAAAAAAGTTTCATAAAACAATAATTCATTCCTTTTTAGCTAATCATCACAATATTACCCTAATGTTCCGCAATCGATATCCATTCATTCTGCGACACTAATTAATTTCAAGTGTCAAACTGAAGAGAATGTCATTGTTCTTGGCAGATATTGCTGTCGAAACCTTGCCCATCCTCCGGCTATGTTAATTTGGAACGACCGGTCATAAGCGGAAAATTAATTAGTTTCAATCATGGAAGAAAGTTAGGAATTCCGATCGATCAATGTTTTTGCAATATTCAAATTCTTAATTACAATTATCTCGTCTAAATTTTAACTGTCACTATTTCTTTCATTATAACTTACAAGAAGAGCGTAACATTCATACTTCATTTTCGTTGCTATAGTCCACATCATTGGGAATTCGATTTTTTATTAATCTCTAATTATCTATCTGAGTTATAGTTATGTTGTTCTTACAGTACAGTGATTTGTCCAGAAGATGGGGAAAAGTGAATCATGTGAAATTTAAATAACATTTGAAAATTGTTTGAAACTGTAGGATTAATAAAGCGAAGTCTGTTCGCCAGTCAAAGAGAAACACAACACAAAATTCTACACACAACACAGTTACGAGTACAATGACGACAAACCCTGAACTCAACACAATTACAATAATGACAAATCCTTCTTACAAGGAATAGTTTGTGTTAGCAAAATTAATTAATTAACAAGTCTTCAATGTTTTATGTTTACTTGACAAATGTTGTATCTAAGGAACAAGTCGTGTCCTAAACAAATTGAAGGTTTCTCTTCTAGATTGGTCATTTCATTTCTATTATAACGTAACTACTATATTTTCTTGCCGTTACTGATGGAATATATATGTATATGTGTGTGTATATATACATACACACACACACACACACATATATATATATATATATATATATATATATATATATATATATATATATATATATATATATATATATTTTTTTATTTTTATATTATATATATTAATTATATATATATAATATATAATATATATTATATATATAAATAAAATATATATATTATAAATTATAAATTATTTATTTATTATAAATTATAAAATATATAATATATATTATATAATTATATATATTATATTATATATATTTATTATTATTTTTTTTTCTCAAAATATATCAAAAACTATTACTATATTACGAGGTTTCGTCTGATTATTCCAGCCATTAAAAAACTATATACTAGAAACAATTAATAGCGAACATTTAGTATCCTTAACTTAAAAAGTAAATAGACTAGTTTCTTTCATATTAGAAGTAAATATATTTTGTTTTTTAATTTCCTTTTAGAATTTCAATTTTTCTTATTAATACAAAAATAAATTATGATAATTATGGGCAAAATACAAAATTAATTAGTTAAAAATTTTCATAAGCTAGTTTTCTCTAAATTGATGTATTAATGGCTTTACTTCAATATGTCAAATGAATCATTAAATGAAATAATCATGAAAAATCGATCCAAAAAGTGTTACAAATATTATCCAAGTAACTGTTAATAATTTTTTTACTAACAAAAGTACCTCATGATCGTTTTATTTAATATTTTTATAAGAGTAGAAGGACCCATCTAAAGGGCGGTTCCGAAAAATACCAAACATAATATTTATTTATTTCATATGGTATCAGTAAAAAAACGGGGAACATACAGGAGCAAACGATAGCTGCACAAACATAATTAAATGCAATAAAGATAGTAATAACCTGTTAACGGTTATTAACCCAATAAAATGCATAATAACCTAATAAATGAAAATATAAACTTATTTTTCCTACTCCTAACCCTTCACCTCCACAAAAAAAAAAAAAAAAATGAAAATAAGTAGCAGTAATTAATAAAATTTTTTCTTTTCTTTTTTTTCAAAACCCTCTTCGTCTATTTTTTATACTTCTTTTATATCGCTCATTAACTAAACATTGACTTAATAAAGTGGATGTTGTAAATTTGCTTCCACGGTTATGACAACGATGATGAACACCAACTTACGTAAGCTTTTTATTATGTACAACGGTTTATTTATATACTTAGCCTTAATTTCTTTATTAATTTAGTCTTCTTATTAATTCATGCCCTCCTCCCGTTTTTAAGGAACGGGAAAAAAGTTGTCCGGACGACAATAACCTGTACGGTTTGGGGACGCGGAAAGGTATATATATAGTATCCGCAATACGGAAACGAACAACCATGTGCGCAAGATTTTTGTTATATGGATATTGAAATTTATTTTAATGAAATTTTTATAATTTAAAAAATCTGAAGGATTGTTTTCTTTTCTTTTTTTAAATATACATATTTACTATATTTTAATATAAGACCGCATTTTATAATGCTGTGGATTTTTAATATTTGGCCATTTCAGGTTGCTGGTTATTTTTTAAACAATTTACTAGTTAAAAAGAAAATTACAAAGGAACGGACCTTAGCAACTTTTCAATTGTAAATTTACTATATAAACACACAAAACATATATACAAAACTTCATTTTTTTTTTTCATTTGGCACCAGTCACAGGTCACCCAAAGATGATACTCGCAACTAGACATTCTCATGAACGGTTTCGAAACAGATTTGAATTTTTGTACAATTGTATATCATACACGAGATCCAGGAGAGAGTGAATATAATATCTGACGGCTGGAAGAATGTTTAATTCTTTGGATAGAAACTCACAGGATAAAAGTGAGTTATCTATAATTAAGAGAAAATTAAAAGTCTATAATACCAATATTAACTTACGTAATTAAGTTTCTTAATTACGTAATTAAGTTTCGCCCAATATTAACTTACTCCTCTAAATCCTGGCCCGTAACTAAAAAACATAAAAGTAGAATACGAGCTGTAGAAATGAGAAATTAAGGAAAACAGAAGATAAAAACAGAAAGACGGCATCCGTAATACTATAATAGATCAAACATCGGTGTGAAATGAGCAGAAAATATCATAGAAGATAACATTCCAAGGTGGTTTGGAAAGGTTTTGGAACGGAAACCAATCGTCTTTCCAGGATGACAAACGAGGCTTTAATTGACCTGAGATGGTTCATAGGAAGCCACCGAGGACTTGCTCATACAAAGGGTTATAATTATATGCAATACTACTAGGGCACACCCAGCCTCTAAAGAGAGTGTACCGTTTTAACTGAGAAAAAAACCTTAAGACCCTTCATGCTTTTTTTTTACTCTGCGACTCCGATATAATTCTTCAGGAGACAAAAAAAATTCAATCCTATTAAAGCCTTCCAAACTTGGTTTCTTCCAACTGATCGTAGACAAGTGATGACTTAAAGATCACCTCGGAAGTGATCACGTTTTATATTTTATTCCGTTTTACAAGTATACTGTCATTAAAATAGAAACTACCAAAATTCTAATTAAAAAAGTGCTTCTCTCATTTTTTGTTCGCTATTAAAATATCAAACTTATCCATAATTCGTATTGAGAGCTAACATTAAAAAAATAATACGATAATACATCACCTCCTATTCAACCACATCCATTATCCGAATGAACACGCTTAGCATTAATAGATATTCCTACTCCTTATCTCTTTGGCGGCTTATCGGCCTTACATAATTGAGTTGGTATATGCTTGTTTGAATATATTCAAAGTGAATTATGAATTATTTATCGTTAAGAATACACATTCCGGTATATATCACCCTTACTGGAGGGGATACAGATTAAAGGAGGGGAGATAGATGTCTCTGGAGAGGTGACAGATGGGTTATAAATATGTTTTCCTCCGTCCGCGAAGGCTGATCTGCAAGATGAGACCGAAATCAATTCGGGGCCACCATTACCTACACATTGAACCCTACCTCTCAGGTCTCCACCTTTTTTCATGAAATATAATTACTTTTAAATTTGTAAATGAAAACCTTACTCGGTGTTAAGTACGGCCTTAATCAACTATTAAAAATCAACAATTATTCATTTTAATAAACAAATAATTACACAGCAAAAATTGTGTTTATGTTAAGAAAAGTAGGAGGTAAATGGCATATACAATGCATAGAGATTTCAGGTGACGTTGTAACTAGAGTTTCGATTTATGAAATTAAACTCATTGACACAATCGATGTCGGGCAATGTCCCTTGGAACGATAAAGTATTTCGTAAGCACTATGCGTCTTGGACTCAACAGCATATTGAAAAATTGTTTTAATATTAACTAATCGTTGTAAATAGTTAAACGTGGTTTTGTTTGGAGAAATTTTTTTTTTTATTTATTTATATAAACAAAATGTGTTGTGTTAGTACATTATAAGAGACTATAATCAATGCACTGTGCGTCGTTAACGGGCTCGGTTTATTTGACATTTTGCCTCCAGGCACTTCACACTATATAATCAATAACGAATGGGATAGACTTAATAAACACATTTTTCGTTGTTTTTTTTTTTCATAAATTCAATTTTATGATTAAAACGGAAAACACATGGGATACGTTTACAACGGGTTTATAGGAGGAAAAATGTATTTTAAAAATGGGAGGCCATAATTTTTATCCCGTCATTCTGAAAGGATACGATCATTTTTCCAGACTTGAAGGTGATAATAGATGGGCAACGGGACTATGGGATAAGGTGGGAACTGCTGATGGGCAAATCCCCAGAGGAGGGCTGTGAGCACGCCTGACAGTCATCACGGATGGAAGGGATTAACAAAGGCCCTTCTGCATACATTTCCAGCATTAGGGCAAACATGGCCTTCGGCCTCCTACCACTTTTAGCATATCGCCGATAGTTAAAATGAAAGTTATTAATAGCCCATCTTGTCCTTCCTTACAGGCTTATACTTATTTATTTTTAGATTTAAAAATAGGAGCGGAATTAGGATAATTTTCATTCTTAAAATTATAAGAAAAAATCGTTCTATTTATTTAAAATAAAACAGAGAAGCTCTAATTGAACGTTTAAATGGAATTTAAAAGAATACAGTTGTGGATGTGATGAGAAATAAAACAAACAGTAATAAATATTTGCTGTTTACGTAAGCCGACGTTACGGCAGTTATAACATGGCTTTGACCCAGGGAATGTTAGTTATTAAATCAGGTTAATAACCCAGAAAGTTATTGTTTTGCTTCCTACTTGTCAGCATCTAACAAATGTTATATCCCTAAACATTCCCTCTTCTTTTGTATGTATAACACCATCTCAAATGAACAGATCAATTAGAGAGTAAGTCAGAGTACACTCTCACTATGTTAGCTTTAAGTCTAGTAGTGATGTCTTTAGTATATATATCTATAAGTTAACACTGTTAGTAGCTCACTCTTTCTTATGATGTAATTCTGTATCTTGATTAATAAAGTATTTTTTAATACTTGCACGCATAGACTTTGTTAATTCGGCCAATGCCATAGATCTTCTCCAGGGCCAAAAACGCAGAAAATTATAATACAATGGTTTATATTATTTCGAAAAGAATGAATAAACAAGCAAAAAATTATTTGGATAATTTTTTTAAAGGCTTTGGTAAAACGATTACAAAACACTAAATATTTTTCCTCTATCTTGGTAAATGACGAGATTCAGGCGGCGTATGCACTTCATTAACCGGCTAACAATTTAATAGGAAATGATGGATGGCAATGACGAGTTCCAAGGATCATCCTCGATCCTTCGATTTTCGGATTCAACGTATTTCGAAACGTAAAACCTCATATCTCGAGAGGGGATTAAATTTTTTTTTTGTTGGCCATTACTTATGTTTTTTAATATTCATTACAGTAATCAAATGCATAAGCAAATCCAGATAGAAAGACTTGAGATTAGTTATAGGCTCTTGAAGTCTACCTAGTTATCACCGCTGTAAACTAACTGAGGTAACACTCCGGACTGGGTCCTCGTTAGGATCCCGCTCGCTGTTTTATGTTCACTGCCTGCACTCCTCTGCCCTAATGCTCAGCCTCTTAATGCCGTTTAATGACCGCACTTCGTCGGTATAGTGTAATGTCATCACCGCGGCATTAGTGCCAACACCTCGGGAGGAATTAAGGAAGCCACGCTGTGTGGTAGTCACTGAATATCAGGATTTCTACACTAAGGCTCTTACAATTATATAAATTAAATAACTGTTTAAATAGAGAAATGAAGAAAGACCCTTTGTGAGTTTGATTTAAGCTTATTCCTACAACAATTATCGGTAAACTGAATTTTTTTAATTTTTCCTATTGCAAAATCCTCAACCATACAGATCTTTAATTACGTAAGATTTTTATTTCTATTCAGTGGTGATTTCTAGATAATGAGATTGGAATTTAATGTTCACCATTGCTCCGTTACAGTACTAAAATTAACGTTGTCCTGGATCCAAAAAAAATTGTAAATGAGTAGTGGCAGATTTCCAAAAATTTGTTTTAACAAATTGGAGTAAAATATATAATGAAAGCAAAAATGATCAGAAATACAATTGGCTGAATCAGTTATATACAGGGTATTTTGCACTGTAAATAAACAGTCAATCTTTGAATTAGAGGACCCTGGTATATTCCAGACTGAAATGGACGAAACGCTAAGACTATTTAAAAGCTACTCGGAGGAGCGAGATAAACAAAAACTGATCTCTAAATACAGTCCATTATATCTTCTCATGTATTCAGAAAGTGATAAGCCCCAACCATATCTCGCACTAAATTCCCCGTTCCCTATGACAAAAGCATTAGTGCATATCAGATTATCCGGCAACTATTATATTAAACTAACATTTAATAATATTTATTATTATTTCAAGCCGAAAGAAAATTGCTCAAATCTGCAATTTAAATGAGCTTTTCCATATTTTCGTCCGGTACCCGATCTATACAGCTTCCGTCATCACTACCTATCATTATTCCGTAAATATGAACAGATCGAATTATGTAGAGCTATTTAGAATTGGCAATAGCGATCTTCTTAAGAACCTGTTTTACTACGTTAGGCAGTGTTGTAGATTGAAATCGTTTATTGTCAATGAATGATTTTGTTGATTTGTTGGTCATAGCAGCGGATCTACTCATGTATCATATATTATTTATTTCTGTATTTAAGCTGTTTAAAAGTATTCATTTGTGCATTGTTTATGTTATAGTAATATTTTATTTTTATAATTTTATATGTTATATTGTATCATTGTATTTCTGTATTCTTATGTTCGCACGTATTTGTAGATGACGTTGACTATGGGGTATACCCCGAAATAAAATAAAATATTCATTCATTCATTCATTCATATTCAGTGGTGACGATAAAATATGGTATGCAAGGTTGAGAAGGAGTGACCAATCACTAACACCAATAATTAACACCGACCGCGGTCAAAAAAAAATTAACATTCAATAAGATTTGATAGGAAAATTATTCAATTAAAAAAATATAATATACATGAGAGATAAAGAATTTAATTGAAAGGTTGGATGCAGAAATCAGGTAGATCCATTTTTGCTAATTTTCTAGTTGCGAAAAAAATCTGTATGAAAAAATTATGAATGATGGTATAAATAATTGTTTTCTGTCAGAACAAAATTTATGACCTCCTTGATAACTTCAGCCAGTGTTATAACAGAATTGTCAATTTTGATAAATTTATTATAAAATAAAATCACAATTTTGACGAAAAGTGGAGCTGCCTGATTCTTGCATCCAACCCTTCAATTTTTTTCTAGCGGCTTGAAGGTCTTCAGAATTGAAAAATAAAATATATAAAGAACAAATTATGCATTTTAATTTTTTTTTTCATTGTTAAAACTTGGTCTTATATTTTTTAACAATTTTCTCTTTAGTTTCACTATCTTCAAAAAGGGGAAACATGTTCCAATTTGTCAAAAATACAATATTTAAAAACATAATTTTTCATAATTCCAGAACATCCTAATAATTCTCACAATAGAATAGCCCTTTTGATGATCTGCTTGTATGTGCTAGGTTTTAGGCTGTGTTGATAATCATTATAAAAAAATTTGTTTTTTAATATTATGTTTTTTTACAAACTAGGCCATGCAGCTGCCTGCCCCTTTTTCGTACATAAAGATAAATTCATTGTAAAAATGTATGACTTATTATAACGATGAATAGTAAACAATTTTTAATCATTTTGGGTAATGAAAATAAAAAAAAAACTGTCGACACATCAAATAAACAAACATATGTAATTTCCTAGTTTTTTTTTTTTTTTTTTTTTTTTTTTTTTGAGGGTTAATAATAAATTGACACTTGCATACGACGTGTCGATTTCGGTCCTTTACATACGGGCTCTGGCGACAGCCCGTATATAAAGGACCGAAATCAAAATCAATTCTTCGTTGGCTATTGACCAGGTATGACAGGCTAAACTTTGACAAACTAAACAGGAAAAGAGAAAATGGAAGAACATTTTTCCACATAGTGCTGCTGAACTCCACATGCACGAAAACTAGAATCAATCGGTTAATCCTTTATTCATTTTTGTTATTTCTTATTAGGTTTTGTTTAATTATTTTTGCGTATTTTTAAGAAAGTAAATTTTAAAAAATTCAAGACTTTTTATTTGAATTTTAGACACTAGACCGATCCGCCATTGGTGACGAACCTGGCGTGTTTAAAGATCGATGTGTTTCGCACCTGATTATGTTTGCAGATATCGCCATTACCATGCTAAACTTACGAACATAAAAAATTCGATTTTTTGTTATTTTTCGATTGTATTTCGGTTGATACGGCGTGAAGTAAGGTTAGGAATCTGTAAAGGTTTTAAAAAGTGCTGAAATTGGAATTGCATTTTAACGAAAATTGTCTGAAGCTCCCGTTAGTCCGGTATTCAAGATATAATTTTCCAGGCAAAGTTGGAAAAAACTTATTATGTACAGAATTTTCTGAGAAATCCGGAAAAATAGTCTTGTCCAGATTAGATTATTTTTTTATTTAACGATTTATATAAAAAATGATTTTTTTCATACAGTTTTTCGCGTATGCCTCCGCTCCTGGAGATCAGAGAGAACTCAAAATATTGCGATTGATTGGGTCGTTGGAATATTATCTTTTGTATAAGTAGCGATGTAATTGTAATTATCCTTAAAATATGTTAAAACATTTCAAAATTGTTAATTTATTTTTTAAATCGTCAAAATATTGACTACAAATGTTTTTTTTTTACCAATGTGTTTGAAACTGTCCTAAAAGCATTTAAACTTTTAAAATACAGATTAAAATTTTATTTTATATATATTAGTTTTAAAACATAATTTTGAAATGAAACAAGTCTCATTTTGTTGGGCATCAAAAGATAATCATTTTTTATAGTTTCATCATGACTGATTAAGTGCATTTTTTTTTGTACAGTACTTTAAAATTTGAAGGCAAGGACATTTTTTAGCAGTTTTTTACAATTTACAAGTTATAAACAACTAAATTAAACTTTTTAAAATATTTCATTTTGTAGCTTATTCCATTGGCGAACAATTTGAGTTTTTTTTTAGTTATTGATTTCTAGAAGCGGAGATATTAGCGAACAACTGAATTTAAAAAATATTTTCTAATATGAATCGTAAAAAAAAAAAAAAAAAAAAAAAATCCGTCATCTGATCTTAACAAGATTATTTCCCCGGATTTCTGAGTAAATTCTGCACATAATATATTTCTTCGATCACTTTCCAACTTAGTCTGAAAAATTATATGTTTATACCGGACATTATTTTAAAGTAACGAATATGCGTATTTGTAAATTTAGTACATATACAATTTGTAAATTGTAAATTTATACTCACGATGTGGATCCTGCAAATTAACGAATAATGCAATTTCGTTAGTTTGCATTTGGGAAAATATTCAAACATGGCCAATACTGAAATTTAATTACGGAAATTAGTGTCTTTCTGAGGAAATAATATATTGAATATATTATGTCCAATTATAATAATACTATTATTGAGAACTATAATTAATTTTTCAAGAATAATTCCCTTTTTTATAGCTCTTAACAAAGATTATTGATCTGTTAAGTTGTATTAATCGTTTAAGTTATGGATAATTGTGGTCATTAAGAAATTCTATTTTTTAAAGTATAGCCAACCTCACTGACGGCGCGAATGTAGGTATGTTTAAATATATGATCATATGATATAATATTCAACACTGCTAATTACAAAATAATTATTATTTCCACAATTTATAGTGTTTATAAATGGTTGGGCGTGTATTTCACTCCATCTAATATAAATTAAATTTTAACCATTTATGCCAAACCGCACCCGAAGAAATCTTGATGATAGCGAAATTATTGAAACTTTATATTCATGCAGGAAGTGAACAAATTTTTTTCGTTAGAATTGAAAGTGTACACATTTTTATGTTATAGATATCAAGGAAAAATTAGGTTTCATTTCTGTCGGTCTGTGTGAAAAAGAAGAATGAAATGTTGGTATGTAAATTCAGAATGCGTATTTCTATTATTTTTGTCTTCAATAAAAGTGCTTTTCTTAAAATGTATAATATTTTTTTTTTTTATGAACTTACAACCACTGAAATCAATATTTTTTAGTTATGATACAAAGATTGTGTTCATTTATTATCTACGCACAAAATCGAGGTGAAAATCGAAACAAAATCTCACCCAAAAACCTCATTGTGGCTGGGTTTCTCTTTCAAGTTCAAAGATTTTAATTTTTTATAATATAAAACCAATGAAAATAGTTTTAATAATTATAACAAGTGATATAATAATGAAAAGTGAAAAATCTTATTTTTGTATAATCTTACAGTTTTTATTTATGGGCGATAAATTCGTAAATGTACATTATTATCATTAAACGATTAATTAAATGTAAAACAATAACTACATGCAAAACTTGGAATTCCCCCCCAAAAAAATAATAAAATTAACGAAGATACACAAAAAAAGAACGAAAGAGTGTTATTGCCCAACTTAAAAGTATTGTATCAAATATTTTCACATTCAAAATAATAATTGTTCTTTCAATCGTGCTATAAATAGAATGTTAACTGCACATTATTATCATGATGTTTGCATTAATTGCCTTTAAACTTATAATTAATTTAAACATCCAAAGTGTGGCAAATTATTATTGAATGGTAAATGGCCCGTAAAAGATGATAGAAGACATAAAAAAGTCTTCCCTCTGATACGGTCCCGTTAACTAAAAAATCTAGTAAAAAAGAACTAATTATCAACCCTCGTTAACTGACAATTTATAAACACCTGAGAAAATTATCTAGGGGGAAGAAAAAAAAAATTGTCTCTTTAAAAATGTATAATTAACCAGGTATGACATGGCCGCTCCGATTGAGTGGTAATTGAATGGAGAGGTGGAAAAAAATTAAATCTTGCTGCTTTAGCACAAAGAAGTAAAATTACTATTTCGTGCATAAATATTATTTAACAGGCCTCATATCTGGGATGGCCTTTTAGCATGGAAATGTAATTCAACTCTTCTCCTGGCTCTAATAGCTTTAATCTTGCTTTTGTTTATTATGGAGATTAAAAATACATCCCCTCCCAAGGAGATAAGCTTATAATGCTGGAACAGATTTCATCCTAGATATAAAGATTTACTTCATTAATACATTTGTTAAAACTTTATTTATTTAATTAAGGTTATTTATTAAGATATTAACAATATCTCGTAATATAAGATTAAATTGTTGCTAATTTATTATAGGTTAATTCAAGCCTATTAGATTAATACACGTCTAATTTCATTACGAAATGATATTCACTTCCTTTGATAATCAGAACATCTCCATATTAAACCAATAATTTTTAGAAGTAATTCAAATTTTACCCAAGTTTTAAATTATTTTTCATAAATATATTAATTTACGACTAAAAATAAATGAATAGCAATATAAAATATGTTAGGTTTTGATCAAAAGGCCATTTACCAAGTTCTAATGAATTGAATTATACTATTCTTGGGGGAAAGGAGGGTTAGCACTGTGTTTCGGCTGACCTAAATTAGAAGGAATTTATTTTAAGTCTAACTAAACCCAGGAAGCGTCTCTATCGTATTGGCTCCCCACCAATGAGCACCAATAATCAATAATTGAAATTAATCAAATTAAATTTTACCGTTTTAGGTTTTAGGATTTATTTAATTCTCCGGGTTTCCAAATCCATGATGAAGGGTATTATAAAGGTCAGAGCAGATATCAAATAACAAAACAGAGGGAGCTCCCCTATGGTAAAAAAAAATATATATATTTCCCTAGCGAGATCAAAATACTGGGATTGGAAGGGATTTTTCTGTCAGTCAGAAAAAAATAATCCCTTTCGAGGGGGGATTTTAATGGCTATAGAAAAATAACTGAAGCATATAAATACATACTATACAGCAGTACATCATCATTTGATTTGATTTAAAGCTTACATATTTTATTGTTAAATGAAAATAAATAATGGTAGAAAATTAATATAAATTTTAATTTATTTTAAATAATATAGTTAAGAAGGATCGTAAATCATGGTTTTCCAAGTTTTTAAATAAAGAAATATAAAATTACTAATATGAAAATAAACACACATTTTTAGAAAATTTAATTTTTTAATGCAATTATTTTTAAAATATTTGTTTTGATTTTTATTACTACTTTTTTTTTGTGAATCTGATGAAAGTCACACAGTATCTCATATTTTAATTATAATAAAATCTAAACAACTTTGTATTTCATAAAACAGATATTTAGTTTGTTTTACTGTTGAAACAAATAAGATTTTTCAAGAATACGCAGATAGAAACAATTTTTAAATTTTCACGCATTTATGACCAACACATCTTTTAGTCGAGTACTATTCAATTAGGGATTGATAAATGATTTGCCACTTTTATAAATTTGTTTTTATTGAAAACTGTTTCAAATGTTATACATTCATCTTCAGTACAAACATTCAAAAATCAGTAATTTAAACAGTTTGGAATTATTATACATATTAAATTATATGTCGTCAAAATACATCTACTTATACATTGTAAATTTAATGTAATATAAATTAGTATTATAAAGCATTCATAAATTATGAATTTAATTAAGACAAGGAATCAAATACATGCTGGTACTCACCAAGACTTAAGTAGATGATATCAAACAGATACATTGGTTCACAAAGTTTATGCGAATTTCTATTTGTTTCAAAACTAAGAAAATCTTTATCACGGATAGTAATTTCTATTAAAGTTAAACACATCTATTAAATAAATAAAGAATAGAAAAATTTTATAATGATATTTTAATTAATTTTCCGCGTGTATTTGATCATGAAACCATGGATGTAAACATGAATATCGCTAATTGAGAGCTGATAAATTTATTTAAAAATATTTGACAATTATTATATTTAATCAGTTATTATTATGTGGTATTCTTTTCTTTCTTTTTTTTTTTTGTACACTTATTTGGAAGTGTATACATATGTGTATCTGTATATTTTAAGATAGAGTTGGAAACCAAAACAAGGAATTTTGTGGAAAAACAACTGTGCCTTAAAATAACGTATAAGTTATTATTTATTTAGCTCTTTGAATATTTACATAATATTTTTCCAATATGCAATGGACCTATTCCCAAAGGAATCAATAAAAATAACACTTAAAGCATCAGTTTTAATTTCGAGGAAAATTATACATGTTCTTTTAGTTGTATAAGAAAACCTATAATTGTTGTTATTTTATAACAATAACCTATATTGTAGTTTTCCTATACATATACTTTTGTAAACGAAAAAAAGTAATATATGTATGTTCTCCCACAACATCACCTTGCCACTATATTAGTTACTTATTATTTACTATATTAGCTTTAGATACCTGCTTTATGAAATAATCGCCAAACAATAGTCACATTTATTTTTATCGCATGCACTAATTCGTAAGTTGATTATTATTTCAACCATTTAAAAAAACAGCTTAAAAATTATGAATTTTTTGTCGTTTATTTGTTGGTATCATAGTAAGCAACCTTTTTTTTCTTATATATCATTAAAAAAAGTTGAAAAATAACTGAATAAATCCCAAAATAAACAATAAACAAAAACTGTCACTAGAAATCGTTTTTCTTCACAAAACTGTGGCGGAAGGTTATTTTTAGACTTCAATCTCAGTAACTAAAATTGCAGAAATCGATTATTACTGTTGAGTTCAAAATATTTCTCTTCAACGTAGGCTTGGGATGCGATGCTAATAGGCTACTTAGAAGCCCAGTCAAATAAGGTGAAAAAAAAGGCTAAACCTCGGAATGCAAGATACTAAGGCGAAAATTTGCATTATTCTTTATTATGACGTTCTTAATGTTGGCTAAAAAGTCCGGTAAAATCTCGAGTCGGTGTCTCAAGTTATTAAAGGTGATAAGTCAAAAAACATTCCACGTCGTCAGATGTTAATATATAATTTGTAGAAAATTAAATTCTCTACAAGTTTGGTCTCATTCATTTGCACGATCAACCGTTCTCTAGATATAACGCGGAGAGGGAGGGGAGAGGTGAGAGCTAAAATAGAATTACTCTTTAGGAGAAGATTTGAATGTGAATTACGAAAATATAGGACATTATAAGTAAAGTAAGCCTTGTATGCCGTATGCCGTTCCAATGGTGATTTCTTGTTTTTTGGAGATTTTTTTTTTTAATTCTATATCTCAGGTACTAGATCAAACGTAAAGAGCTCTATTAAGGCCCAAATTTTAGAAAATTTAATTTTCTTTAAAAAAGATACAATGTTTGCGGTTTGGTAAATGAAAAATTAGCGAATTATTTAGGTTTGTCTTGAATAAAATGTCACCATTTTAGAAGATAGCGGCTCTGGAAGGGCAGACAAGGCTTAATTTACTTATAATGTCCTATATTTTCGTAACTCACATTCAAACCTTTTCCTAAAATGAGTACACTGCTTTGGCCCTGCCCTCCCTTCTCCGCGTTATATCTAGAGAACGGTTGATAATGCAAATGAATAAGAGCGAACTTGTAGAGAATTAAATTTTTTATAAGTTTTATAATAATGTCTGACGAAGTGGGACGCATAATTTTGAAATTTCTCTATATTAACTTAAGACGCCAACACGAGATTTCATGTGACTTTTTAGCCAATAAATAGAAAGTCATAATAAAGGTGTAAATTTAATGTAAATTTTCAGCTTAATATCTACCATTCCGAGGCTGAAACCTAATTCGGCTGGGCTATAGAGAGAATAATGCTTTTTCTCCTCAGACTAGCGCTTGCGCACTATAAGGTTCTCCCTAAAGTGGTTTGCCTTTATACATAGATGTAGTGTAAGGACGTTTAATGCTGTAGGATACAAGTGATGGAAAGGGAAGAGTTCTGACTACTTATTCCGTTGAAAAATAACAGATGGCTAAAGGTAGAAGGAAGTAATAGCGAGATATTGAGATACACGGAAGATATAAGCGAAAAGAATTTAAGGATTAGGTAGTGTTGGAAAGCTAAACATTTTTATTTTCCACAGCAGATCTTGATATCAAACTCTATCAAATACTTTTCAATATCAAAGGAAATTGCAGAAAAATATTATTTTCTTTGGAATAGAGATGAAACTGAGATGATTGGATCCTAAAAAAAAATCAATTAAGAAGTGTTAGGTATTTTTTTTCACGTGCATTTAAAGTTATGTTAAAATAGTTTTTTTAAATGATTCCCTTTGAGAAGTAACAAGCAAACGGCTGATCGACTATTAAAGGGGTATAAAATTATTCCGATATCGGACAATTATAAGGAAATTTAGAGTTAACAGCCCTTAAAGTAATCCTTAAATATAGTAGGAATTAGGAAAATGGGATCGATTTTTCTAAAACGTTTACAAGTAGGAATAATCATTCCTACTAATAAAACTAATCAGTTTTTAAAAATTTATGTGCATGTAAATTTATTTATATTATGAAATTTTACTCCTCTCCCATACATGAAATTTATAATTTCAAAAACTAATCATTTATTGTATGCAACGATTATAGAAAAATCGCTCCCAAGTTCCTAATTTCATGGCGTCTACTATAGTGTATTTCATAAAAATAAAATTGATAGATTCTATTATTATTTGATGCGTATTACCACCATTAGGAATCGCTTTAATTTACCTTTTTCTACAATTGACAAACATCGGAATAATATAAAACAACAAAAAAAATAAAACAACGGGAAAAACTGTTTAATTTAATTAATGAGATTTGCCTAAAAAAGAGGAGACATTCGCAGAGAGCATCTATCAGTCACCTTTTTCAAAAGCCACTCTCATTCCCTCCCCCATTTCATTAAAGGGTTTGGTAATTAATTACTCTGCCAGGCTTCCATTAAATAAACTATAGCGAACTATAATTGAAAAGACCAACACCGATTATTTATATTAATAATATAATTTAAAAATCCACATCATCATTAAATCCAGAAATGGAAATTTAATTGGATAATAGAAACTTAGAAGTTTGTGTTCATAAACATCGAAGTTTAAAAAAATAAACAGTAAATTTTATTTTCTATCGAAAGAACACGTATATAAAAACAATAAAAATATATATATATATATATATATATATATATATATATATATATATATATATATATATATATATATATATCGAGAGCGCAAAGGTAAAACGAGTTAACCCTGAATTAAGAAAAAAAAAAAAAACAATCATTTTTACATCATTCAACTCTGAATGGTCAGATCGGTTGTGACCCCTCAGATAATGTACATACGAGTATATATATATGTATGTATGTATTCTTCAGAATAAAATTGTCTTTCGGTAGGTTACGATTTTGTATTTATAAATTATTTTTTTCATATTACATTAATTATTTTTAAAAAATATTTAAAAAAATAACGTTAGGTTAACGTTTTTATATTTTACTACCTCAACTAATAAACATATGATGATTGATTAAAAATTTATATTTTAATTCTCAAACAAAAAAATATAAAAACATCTAAATAAAAACCAATGCAAATATTTTTAATTTGTTGTTGAAAATGTACTTTTTACTTTCCACTCAACTAATAAATTAAATATTGTGATTGATTAAAAATTTATATTTTAGTTCTCAAACAAACAAATATAAAAGCATCTAAATAAAAACCAATATAAATATAATATGCTGAAGAATGTAAATAAAAGTCACATTGATAGCTTAAATGTATCACTTAATCCTGTGTTTCGTCTTGGTCTCAGCCTTAGTTTGACTAATATAGGCAACAGACACATGCATATTTTTTAGTCTGCGAATAAATCACCTCAATTCAAAAATGTCCCGTTAAAAAAAAAAATGTATTGTCCCTATGATAAAATATTTTCACCATTTTTAAACTTTATGTTTAAAAAAAAATAAAAATATTTTTCTTGAGTTATATTTTCACTAAACCTTCCAATATGACGCTAGGCTAAGTTAATATAGTTAATAGGCTGTGTTAATGTTTAGAAATTTTGTCTCCACCTTAATTAGTAAGTAGCGGTTCCGAAGATATATTTATATATAATTGGGACAAGCTCATGTCCTTATAGGTGATAAATCTGAACTTTGATTAATTAATTAAAATCTAAACTACGTACCGGAACATTGCTGTAAATAGCTATAATTACGGGTTTTCGGAGCGCACAAACCTTTCAGTTGATTAATCAATCCCTCCTTTTCCTCTGAAAACCGCCAATTCCCATTCAGAGAGTCCCCTCTGGAGGTAGTTTCGACCGAGGGAAGGACGAAATCTGCTTGTGGTGCCGCGGGACATTTAATGTCAATATTAGCCGGTCCCGGCTATTAGAAGCTACCGCAATCAAGTAAGGTCATTAGCTAATGCAGTTACCTGAGTTAGCCACCACCGCCACCTCCCATAATTTAATTACCAAAATATATAATATTTAATGTTGCAAGTTTACACAACTAGCTCAATTGTAGTATATAAATAAAATTTTATACCTCCACAGTTCAACTTTATAACGGCTTTACAGCGGCAGGACCGTCTTAATATAACAATACGTATTTATCATATGGATGACAAAAATCGATTAGTATAAAAACATCAAATATCTATCAATGTGGACTATAAGCTGTACACGTACAAATAATTTTTAAAAAAACTTGAAGGAATACAAAACTTATCAATCAAAATCATCAATGAGAAGCCTAAAAAAATTATTGGGGCGACATCTGATGGAGATAAGGATAACATTTTATTGAAAATGTTGATTTGTAACAGCAGTTTGACAGTGAAAAATTTAATTTTTAAAATTTGAAAAACTGAATAATTTTTAGGTGCAGAATATTAATTTGTCAGAACAAATCTTTGTTTTTAACTTCTTAATTATCATCGCAATATAAAAATAGATACCATGCTCCATCCGAGACTTGCAACTTCCTACAATTCAACGATTTGTCTTAACACAAACGAAATCATATTACAACATGAAAACTCATACCGGAACACTAAGATATAGGCATATAGCCCACTCCACGACTACGGAGGCAGTATACAAGAGACACCGTTAATTAATTGATTCTGTATGCTCAAGCTGCTAGCAAATTTGCTTATTGCGAAGTAGAATGTATATTTCGTTCAATTCGAAAATTTATTTGTGTTTTTATAAATGAACTAATAATATTTTAATTTGAATTAGTTTTAAATTCAAAGTTAATGTCTGAAAAAAAACACTTTTAAACTGAAAACCTACCTATAATATATGGCATGCAATTATAATAACCTATAATGGAGAGAAAAATAAATAATCCATTAAAAATTGTTAAGGCAACTTTTATAGAATATCTATTTTGACCATCCCTGAATCCATTTTGACTAGTTTCGTCCTGACGTCTGTACGTTCGTTCTTGCGTGCGTGCGTATCTCGCATAACTCAAAAACGGTTTGCCGTAGAAATTTAAAATTTTGTATTTAGGATTGCTGTAAAATCTAGTTGTGAACCTCCCTTTTTGGTCATTGCTTGATCATCGGAAGTGGCACTTTACTTGAAGGTCATAATTGATTTTCATCAAAAATTATATTAAAATATTATGCAAAACTTCTCAAATTTAGTATTTATAATATATAATATATGTGTGTATATATATATATATATATATATATATATATATATATATATATATTGATTTAAATAACATACTAGATTTTGGTCTAAATTGGAAAACCGGAAGTGGTACTTTACTTGAAGGTCATATAAGACTTTCATCAAAAATTATATTAAAATATGATGTAAAACATCTCAAATTTGGTAAATAGGACTTTTATATCGATATAAATGTATTTGCTAGATTTTGGTTAAAATTCGTGAGCCGAAAAGGATACTTTACTTGAAGGTCATAATAAGGTTACATCAAAAATTATATTTAAATTAAAAGAGAAATCATATGTTTCGGTAATAAAGGTTAAAAACGCAATTTGAATTCCAATCCAATTAAACATTATTATTAATTGTTTTAAGTGTTAAAATTGAGTGTAAAATACTGGTGTTCCTCCCCATTTGTGAGATCAACAAGTCTGCTGTATGAGAGTAAGATATTAATTAAGTTTTTCCGCTTAAAAGGTCGAAACTGTCGATTTCCAATGCTTTATCCAGTGATGTTGACAGTTTTATTGTTGTCACGGAACATGAAGAAATATCTTTGAAACTATTTATCTATTGAAGGAAAACGATATATAATAACGGAATGAGACCTCCAGTAACAAGAGTGTGTGGTTTTTTGTGTGTGAGTGTGTGAATAGATGGATGTAAGGACGCCGAGTGTCGTTTTAACTACAATCTTCGGAAACTAGTAACCAAATTCAGTATCACTTTTTGAGTCACGGATTTATAATTTAATAGGCGTACAAGGAAGTCATGTGTCTACATCAGATATTTTTTCATCATTACCTCAACAATTCATTTTATATAATTATTTTTTGCTTAATTTAACTGGCAGAAAATTGTGATAATAGCGTAGTATAAAGTTATTTCGTTTCTTGGTTATTTTATTGCATAATTTAACAATTTAAACAATGAAGTTTTTTTTTCATTTCTCCATATTATTAGGCATATTTTAAGATTTTTTTTTTTTTTACAAAATAATTGATCTAAAGATGTGGGAAGTGCCATGAAACATAACATTGACAAAAACATAATGTACGAATAATTATTTTGACCACTGTATAAGCTGTGCGTTCTATTCAAAGCAGTGTGGTTATTATATCAATCTATTTTAGACAGAGTAAGAAAATCGAGATTTATTACTATGGGTCTATTAATTGAATTTATTCCGGAGGTCTTTTAATATATTTTATTTTTTCCATGGATACAGCCGGATTCGAACATCAGCAGCTTCTGATTCGAGAGTGTTGAAGACACCAAGGACTCGTTTTATTTATTTTTAATTCAAAATAGAATAGGCGACCTGTAGGCGGGCAAGAACTGCAGTAAGGACAAGAGCTTGGGTCCTTAGTTTTATTTTTTTTTTCTTTCTAAAGTTTTTCGCTTAAAACTTTCCAACAAGCCCTTAATGCAAGGTAATTTATGGTAAAGACCTGAATAGTTAGGATTATCATAAAATATTGATAAGGTTATCAAGGTATCATAACAGCGATACGTACAATGATGATCGGCCTGATAATAAAGAATAAATATGCAATTAAAAAATATGATCAGGAGTATACTACTGATATGAGGAAAAAAAAATAAGAAAGGCATCTAGAAAATAAAATAAATGTCTGCGAAAATTTCAATTCGTCTGAACATAAATACAATTTTAAGCTAACTACAAATATAACGCTATATGTATCTAACAGTTAATTTAACCTTAAATGAAACAACTCAAATCGTAATCTTTAGTAAATGAAGTAGCCATATTTTATTCAAATATCTATAGCTTACAATACATGTTTTATTAATATAGAATAAGTAAAAAAATTGGTAATCTGTCTAAGGATAACCCATTTGAAATCGCAAGATCAGAATAAAATTTTGTGCTCGACATTTTTGATTTTTATAATTTTTTTCAGTTATTCCTTATAATTTAGTAAATTCAAAACAATGCAGCCATTTTAAATTTGCATTGCAGCTGAAAACTTGCTATGGGAAAATGTCTCTAACTCCGGTAATTTTTTAGATATCAAATCAGAAACAAAAATTATGATAATGACATGCTCTACATTTTATTGAAATAATGACATCCTCACAATACATCACATCACCTAAGTCAGTGAGGAAAATGGATAAAACGAAAATTAACATGAAACGAAAATTTCAGCGCTGTAAAAGTGTATTAAAGAAAAGATTCTCACCTTTGATTTTTTATTCTTATAATTTTGTCATTGTGCTATATTTAATATAAATTTCAAAAATAGCAAAATAACTATCAAAAAAATAAATTGTCAAAAAAAATGTTCTAAAATATTTATAACAAAAAGATGGGATATGATGTCATATAAATGTTATGTACTCAAATAAGAAACGTATTGAGAACCGAAACTTCCGCAGTTGATTCCACACTGAATTTGCATCAGAAAGAGACGAATGAAAATTGTTTTTCTGTTAATGTTTACTTTAGCTTACCTATACATAAAATGTAGATTAAGGGAAAGTATTGCGATCGAGAAAAATGTCGAATCTGAATTTTCAACGGAAATACACATTTTAAGGCTGACTTAATAACCAAGTCTCGCAAAATGGTCTCTGTGTGTGTGAACAGCCTACGAAAAATTATGTATAAGATCATATGAAAGGTAGTTTTTTCCAATAAATACTCTAAAAAATACTGTAATACCTACTCTAAAAAATAAATATCTAAATCGGACCAATATTAGCAAATATACACCGTATCTAATAAGGACTAGAAGATTGGATCCTAGATTAAAAACCAAGTGTGTCCGAAAGCAGACGGATGTGACCGAACCGCTGGATCTCCTCTCATTACGCTTCCTGTTCTTAACAATGTGCTCTGCTCAACTTTGTTAACTTCACGGTGTTGTAGTTGATAATTTCTACTTTTATATTATTTAAAGAAAACTAAATTGAAACACGGCCATCTGTCACTGGGCACAATGCCTGTTGGTGGGCTATGTAAATAAATAAATAAGTAGAAGTTGTGTGATGCGCGCACCGCACAAGATTTTTAAATATTACAATTTTTAACCTAAATTTTTTATTATTATTACTGTAAATTTAAAGTTCATTGATAAAAAACTTAAAAAACAAAACTGCAAATGTTGTTTAGGATCGGTTTAGTTTTCTTTACGGGGGAAAAAAAAATGTGTGCTAACTGTGAAAACTACCTGGCCACGTTTTTAAGGGATCACGCCGATATTAACAACACGCCCCAGGAGCAACAGAGAACTCCCGAAGAGATTGGATAAAAGACACCGTAATAACTGCGCCTTCCTGAAGGCAATCAACTGGAAGCCTCCCCGGCTGGAGATAACGAGCCTGGAAATGGCCTAGGACGAGGGAGGGAGGAAAAACACTGGAGGCCGGAGGTGTGTTAGCAAGGCTCGTTAAGGTCTTCGGATCTGTGGCTGTTTGGAGGCTAATATATTTCCAAGTATTAGCAATATCCTCCCTAAGGATTGCGAGGGTTTGCGCCGCAGTTAGGTCTCGATATTGGAGCTGCGGTTGAGGTCTAATAGCCAGCCTAACATAATGAGAGGGAATACGGGATAGTCTCCTCCTGTAGATCCTCATTCCCTAGGCTTGTATGATAATTAAAACAATAATAAGAATAAACAATTAACTGGAAATCACTTAATTTAACTGTAACTAAAACTAACGGCAAGATAAAAACATTGGTCCTATAATTGATTCTTCCCCCAACTCTTTTGACAACAGCGTTTAACACCACTAATTTAAAAGGAAAAAAATCTTGTGCGGTGCATCAAACAACTTTTATTTACCAACCTAATTTAAATAAATTTTAAAATTTCCATTCAGTTTCCATGGATTACATAAATTATATTAAATAATGTAAAAGAAGAAATTATTAACTAAAACAATCACTTCAATTTATGCTTTTTTTGGTGACTCTCCATTGCCTTCAACGTATTAGTAAAAAAGACCCAATATTTCTCCTTTAATTAAATCTCAAATTCTTTCATAGGTTATGTCAATCCATTTTATTAATACTAGCAATGAGAGACGTTTAATTATTTCAAATAAACAAAATTGAAGGTACCTTAGAAGAAGCCATTTAGAATATTTGCCATTTAAGCCGTGTTAGACTATTTCAATGAGGATAAGACCAAGCTGACGTTAAAGAGTCTAATAAAAATCATTAGAATCGTTTTCGAGAAAATGATAGAAAAGTGTAAAACCAATTATATAAAGTGTCACTTCCAGTTACGGCTGCTGTAACATTCTAGGCATAAGCCTATCCCAAATACATAATTTCAGTTTCGTACAGCTTTTCGTTTTTGAGCTAGACTAACCACGAGACTAGGTTATTTAGACTCAGGGGGCCTTAAAACATTTAGTTCCTTTGAAAACTCGGATTCGAAATTTTTATGAAAGTAAAAAAAAATTGTTTTTTAAATGGTCTGAAACAATTTAAAGAACTAATTGTTTTTAGTTAGCGCAGAGCGTCCAATTCGGTTAACAGGCATCGGATGCGAAAATCCAAACAAAACAAAACAAAAAATCGATCCACCCGTTCAAGAGATAGTCATTGGAAATTGCAATTCGAAATTTTAACCCACATACAATGCTGCCCTTTCCAAATTGTGGTAAAAACTTCTTTTTCTTTTTTGTTTTTAAGAGCATTGATATAATGATTCTAAAACACTTTACATTTTTTCTCTATCTTCGTAAATGGACGAGATTTAGGTGTATGAGGATCATCCTGGAGTGACCTTTGACTTAGGTGCCCAATCTCAACAAACAAAAATAAAAACCTAGTTTGCCACTGAAAAAGCCGCAGAAGGCGGCCGGAAGACGAACGGATTTTTTTTTAATTTTTTTTTTTTGATTTTTGGATTCTACATATCTTGAAACGTAAAACGTCAAGGGCGTGCCAACAAGAGATGCAAACGCTTCATCTCAAAAAATAAAAATCTGCAAACTTTTCCAAAGTAAGCCACCTGCTTCTGGCAATAAAAACTTTCAAGTTAGTCATTAAGGATGTAATTATACCACCCATCAACTTTAATAATAACCTCAATTCTTAAAGAAGGATACTAATAATTCCTTCTGTAATAAAAATTTCTTTCCATTCTCTTCAGCGTTCGTAACAGAGTCTAGAAATAGTATTGTCGTTTGGAAAGGGAATTCTAATCGTGAAAGAAACATTAAACAGAGGAAATGGCTTGTGAGGTTATGGGCACCTACCTAGACTTATACGGACCTAATACTTAAGGCAATACTAACTCAGCTTTTTGCTAAACAGTACATAAACCCCGTCCTATATTCCACTTCCACGCAGGGTTATTACCGTCCTGATCATGTGTTATTTTAGGGATAGGATAAGTACATAGTTTTGTGGTCTTTAAACTTTTATAGCCAATATAGATTTTATTTATTTTCTTTTTTTAATATGCCTTATTCCAATTTTATAATCACATTTTATAAACTCAAGCAATCATTAATTTTAATTTATTATGAATGAAACACCGTTCCACCCTCCCCGTCACCAGGTAGGAGATGGACTATAGCAGGAAATTTATTTTTTATTCAATCAGCCATGGAACGACTCTGGGGTCGGGAGTCCCTCATGGGTAACAGTCAACTATAAAGTGACTACACTATCATGGCTTTTTCTACACATTCAATGGCTCGCAGAATATCATTAATCTTCCTGGTACAAACGTTGGTCAAAACACAATACTTGCTTATCAATTACAGAAAAAAATACCATCCAAAGGTTGAAGTTGTATGTGTATATATATATATATATATATATATATATATATATATATATATATATATATATAATAAATTATCTATTTTTTTTATATCATTTTGCATTTATTTTTTCTCGAATTTTCATTAACACTTACGGACGTTTCATCATATCCATCAGTTAATTTATGTTCAATAAATTATTAAACATATTTTTACCAAAAAAACTAGTGCACGAATGCTTATTACCCGACTACGGCGAAGCAAATGAGGGTAGTGTGCTTAGCTTGACCGTAAGTAGATATCTAACGACTTTTTGAGCGAAGGGTTCAACCGATTTTTAAGTTTCATGGCTCAAAATAATCGTTATGGTCCCGTGAATGTTTTAAAATATTTTGAGCTCAAAATACTAAAAAATGTTTTATTAAATGTGTTAAATCTGTCCGTTTGAAGTTATCTAATCACGTTTTGGGAGAATGTCTTAACCAGTTTTCAAGTTTGATGGACTATATTGCATGTTGCGATCCTCAGAATGCTTGGAAACATTTTGAGCTCAAAACACTAAAGAAATGTTGGATTAAATGTGTTCGTAATGTAATGTTCGTTTGTGGGTATCTCGCGATTTTTTGAGTGAACAACACGACCTATTTTAAAGTTTGATGGATCAAATTACTCAGTGAATTTCCTTGAATATTTTGTAACATTGTGAGCTCAAAATACTGAAAAAATATTTCATTATACTTTAAGTATTTTCGGTTTTTTGTAGATGTTTCTTTTCATATCATTTGTAAGTTCATGATCATATATGTTGATAAATTATAATTAGCCAGTACTTGAAAAGCGTTAAAACAGAATTTAATTTAATAAAAAATAAAAACCTCGACTACGGAAATATCTTTAATATCTAACAACCCTATTAAGGCACCCGACAACACCGAATTTCAATATTCATGGGCGTCAACTTAAATAACAACCCACCAATGCGCTTAAGTAGATATGCAAGTGTGCATTCCGTCCCTTAGGACGAACGGGATTGTTAGATATAAAAGTTATTTCTATAATCGAGGTTTTATTTTTTATTAAATTATTATTATTATTTTTTTTTTTACCACTGTATAAAAAAAGAGATCTGGAATCTCTTCATTTTCTGAAGCATTACATTAATGTTCTTAAGTATTTAGTCATTGCGGTTGTGTACTGCGGGTACTGTAGTAACGAAGCGCCGTCCGTCAGTTATTTAGTGCCGGACGTCATGGCTTAGATCAGGGGTCGGCAACCTTTTGGTCACAAAGACCCAAATCTATATTGAAAAAAAAAACATGGAAGTGCCTATCTTATCTTATTCTGTGGCACTTTGAATATTATGTGTAGAGGAATCAAATATCTTAAAAAAATCGTATCTAAAATTTGGGATGGTTTTATACAGAAATATTTAATATTTAGAGAGTCACAAATTTTCTAAAAAAGCCGCATGCGGCTCCGGTGCCGCAGGTTGCCGACCCCTGACTTAGATAATAAAAAAACTCAGTTTCGTCCTTTTATCACAAGCTGTTATCCTAATGATCTATAACCCACGTAAAGTTTTATCGAATTCATTTCATTTATTAGATAAGTCCTTGGAAAAGGGGAGTATTTTGTTTATTTTGTTAACATTGAGCAATAACTCGAAAAAAAACAGTTACTCTCCGAGATCCTCTACTGTTACTGGTCGATTCTCAAAGCAGAATCCACAGTTATTTTTTATGACTGGACTTAAATGTTCTTAAAGAAATTCTCAAACGTGACCACTGGTTTATAATAATATCTATGTGATGGTCACTCTGGACCATAAAGGGTCTTTCTACATACTTCTTTAGAGAATAATGTGTAAATAATTTAGCAGTAATGGAACCACTTAAAATTGTGTAGTAATACAAGCGTAGTGTAGAAATACATCTACTTCAAAGATAAAAGTTCGGGTGTCACATTTATGAAATTAGGGATTGATAAATTATTTGCCACTTCTAATTTATCAATCCCTAATTAGATTGATCCTTCTATACCATCATGCGGATGTAAACTACTTATGAAATTGTGAAGGAGAAGAGAAAATTTGATCTTTTCATTGATAATAGCTCATATTTTTTTTTTATATAAATTTGTCCATGAGTACCAGATTTGGAATACAATATTTAAATGAAAAATATTTGCAATTTATTTAAATAAATTAAACCTATTATAAAAAATGTAAATTTAATAGAGTTCCGATCTTATACCACTAATCTAAATGCCTGAAAACTACTGTACGTCAATTTTTAACGAACTTCAAACCTTTTTCCGGAAGCTGAAAAATCAGAAAAGGCATCACAAAATCTATTAACATAAAATATAAACATAACATATAAAACACTATGAGTTATACATACAGGACTAGCTAAATAAAAAATGTTTTAAGCAATAACCTACAGGATATTTAACCCAGATTAATATGTACTCATTTTTAAATAAAAAAACATTTCTATCACAATGCAGGATAAAAAATAATTAAAAAATAAACAACGTTGATTGAAACCTTTTGGAAAGCATATTTAAACGTGTTCCCTGTTAAATCTGAAAGCATGCCGAACATATTATATGACATTATTGTCGACTTGACTTTCGGCCACTTCAAGTAAAGGCGAAGGAAAAGCAAATGTCTGTGGAATTATTTCCTGTGGAATTAACCTGCAGCCTGATATACAATATTTGTGCTCAGTATTAAGACCTAGTTCCACATAAAGCGAAACATACAACAGCGGCAAAACGAGGTGGACACCCAACTATTTACCTCAACAATTAACGCAGTGAAACACAAAAATAGGAACGGTAAATGTCATGCGTCCATTTACCGTGGAGTGTAAATGTGGGCATGCATTATTTTGCTTCATTATCTAGAAATGCTGATTTGCACATCAAGATTTGTACTAATGAAAAGAGCATGCAAAACTCATTTTCGAGAAAAAGTGCCTATTACCTCTGAGGTACAGCTTATATTCATGAAATACCACACAGCGTGGCTTCCTAAATTCCTCCCAAGATGTTGGCACTAATGCCCCGGTGATAACATTACACTACACCGACGAAGTGCGGTCATTAAACGGCATTAAGAGGCTGAGCATTAGGGCAGAGGAGTGCAGACAGTGAACATAAAACAGCGAGCGGGATCCTAACGAGAACCGAGTTACGGGGTGGTGGTGGGTGACCTGATTGGGGCTATGGTGTTTGTTACCTTAGTCACTTTACTGCTGCGATAAGTAGCTAGGCTTCTAGAACATATAACAAATATCAACTCACTGTAACTTACAACTTTATCTCTTTCCGCTACAACAAAAAAAAATTGTTAAAATTCCATAATTTAGTTACAGAAAATTGTTCATTTGGTTTGTTGGTTTTTTTATTTTATGGCACAAAACATCGCGGACATTAGCATTTATTTATTTATACTATATTTACATATTCAATATATTTTATATTATATACATTTATATAGCTGTCTTTTTTCTTATAATTTCTTGGGATGTTCCTGAATTTCTAAATCTATTATTCTGTTAGACTCCCAGAAATATATAAAATAATAGATGCAGAAATTTTAATTATAGACAATAGGTGAGTAATAAACAGAAAAGAAAAGAATATTCTGATGACGAGGAAGTATTTCCCCGAAACGTTAATTGAATCAACAAGAAAAGATTTTACCTGGAAGTTATATATTGCCCAATAATAAAAAAAACAAATTATATAGCCTTTAGGTATGAGGGGTAGTCAATAAAAATATATAAAAGGAATTAGAGTAATAAATAACAAAAGAATAAAAAAAAAATGAATAAAAAACAAAATAATAAATAATTAAAAAATCCCTATATCAACTTTTTTTTAATACAAAAATAAGCATATATATACATATATGTGTATATATATATATATATATATATATATATATATATATATATATTTATATATATATATATATATATATATATATATATATATATATATATATATATATGCATATATAAATTCAGCCTGCGTATGTTTGTGATTGCAAAACTCGAAAAGTAGGCAGTCGATTTTGATGCGGTTTTCACTACCATTTGGATAATTTCTTCGAGAAGGTTTGTATGCATTACATTTTTCGAAATGCAATCCTTAAGGGGAGAAATGTGAAAAACTATTTAAAAATAAGTAGCTTTATAATCGTCTTCATGGCAACTTCACACACGTTGAAGTAGTTCACTGCAAATAATTTTAACAAGAGTGAAATTATTGTGTGAAAGCGTCATTTGTTAATAAAATCGGAGATTAAGGAAAAAAAAATATCTGATGTGGGCAACACATGACTTCCTTGTACGCCTATTAAATTATAAATCCGTGGCTCAAAAAGTGATACTGAATTTGGTTACTAGTTTCCGAAGATTGCAGTAAAAACGACACTCCGCGTCCCGTCATCCATCTATTGACACACACACACAAACACACATTCTTGTCACTGGAGGTCTCATTCCGTTATTATATGTCGTTTTCCTTCAGTAGGTAACTAGTTTCCAAGATATTTCTTCATGTTCCATGACAACAATAAAACTGTCAATATCACTGGATAAAGCATTAGAAATGGACAGTTTCGACATTTTAAGCGGAAAAACCCACTTAACTAATATCTTATTCTCATGATGAAGACTTGTTGATCTCACAAATGGGGAGGAAAACTAGTATTTTAGACTCAATTTTAACACTTAACAAGTGTTAAAAACAAGTAATAAAAATGTTAAATTGGATTGGAAACCAGATTGCGTTTGTTACCTTTATTACCGAAACATATGATTTATCTTTTAATTTAAATATAATTTTTGATGTAAGCTTATTATGACCTTCAAGTAAAGTACCCTTTTCCGCTCACGAATCTTAACCAAAATCTAGTAAATACATTTATATCGATATAAAAGTGCTATTTACCAAATTTGAGAGGTTTTACATTATATTTTAATATATTTTTTGACGAAAGTCTAATATGACCTTCAAGTAAAGTACCACTTCCGGTTTTCCAATTTAGACTAAAATCTAGTATGTTATTTAAATCAATATATAAGTCATAAATACTAAATTTGAGAAGTTTTGCATAGTATTTTAATATAATTTTTGGTAAAAATCAATTATGACCTTCAAGTAAAGTACCACTTCCGGTGATCAAGCAGTGGACCATAAAGGGAGGTTTACAACTAGATTTTACAACAATCCTAAATACAAAATTTCAACTTTCTACAGCTAACCGTTTTTGACTTATGCGAGATACGAACGTACGTACGTACAGACGCCATTGCGAAACTAGTCAAAATAGATTCAGGGATGGTCAAAACGGATATTTCCGTTGAAATCTGAAAATCGAAAATTTTCGCGATTACAATACTTCCTTTACTTCGTACAAGGAAGTAAAAAGTGTAAAAACGTGAAGCCTTATTGCCGTTCTACAAATTTATTATAATTTTACGTTCCTAGAAAAACTCTTAACAGTGCAGTCGAATACCGAGTAAAATTTTCGCCATTATGGCCTTGAAATACTCAGTCAGAATTATTGTTTGTAACCGGTTGTTTCGTTGAAAGTGCTGGTAGCCTCTCCTAGCCCAAGAGTTCTAATAATTGAAGCATAGGAATTCTAAAAGAAATTAAGTGCCTTTAAAAAATATTTTCAGAATTCAATTTGAAAAATATTTAAAAAATACAACTTAATTAAAAAACGAAATATTTTTTCCTGATAACCTATTGTATAAGTAATAAAATCACATTTATAATTGTACTAGCTTTACAAAAGTACTTCCTTTCCTTTCAATCAACATAGCCACGGCAAAGCAAGTCAGGGTATTGAATTGAATGATGTTTCCTCGGTGAATCCATGTTAGCTATTATACTTTTATTTACTTCCCCTTCAATTTCATATAGCAATAAGTATGATGAAATGTGCAACATTTAAATAATATGTTGAACATCATAATATGTTAAAAATCAAAGTTGAACTTGAATCTTTTCTTTTAAAGTTGTTTATAAAGATTTTGTACAAACTTTACAGTGTAATGATGAATGGTGATTAGGAATGATAAGAACAATAGTTCTGTCTTCTGTTATTCACCTTATCTTTTAAAAATTAAATATAAAAATTTAAAAAAAAATTGAAATTTGGAGAGTATTTAACTTGCAATTCTTTTCATGAGCAGCGCCGTGCGGGTATAGCTAGTACCAAATAAAACAATGACAGTTTGAAATGACACGTTATCAGATTAAAAGAAAATTTCTGTGTTATATTTAAATCACTACAATATATTATTACGGTAGTATAGATCCCTTTTCCGGCTCTGAGGAGCGATGGATTTTGATGTGTAAGCAAAAGAAAGGGGATTTCATGGAGATGTGACGAATACCAATTTTGTTTCTTAAATTCTTACTAGGGCTTAAATAAAAGTGATGAAAAAACTGGGAGGTTTCAAAGCTCAAAGAACGACTGAGAGTCGGCGGATCGAGACGGTTGGGTTTTAAAGATTTTGACGCGGGCATCAAGACCATATACGTTCCATCAAGACCAAAACGTTGGACCAATACGTTCCATTGGAACGTATTGATCCAGCGTTTTAAAGCTCAAAAACCTAACCTTTTCGAGATAACGCACTCTATAGGTCCAGCGTTTTAAAGCTCAAAAACCTAACCTTTTCGAGATAACGCACGCTATAGGTCCGCAACGCGTACGTGCCGTTGTTATGGCAATTTTATACGTGTAACAACAAGTTGAGTCTGTATAAAAAAACTTTTTACTAAGTTTTAAATTGTTTTTAGGTATCTATGAATGATTGAGGAAATTATATATTCTTTCCTGTGTCTAACCGTATAACACTATTAAATATGAATACTACATATACCAGAAAATGCTATAGGTGAGTCTTATTGCTTAGCTGTTAAACTGAATGGATTACTAATTACTTATTAAGTGAACTGTTACTTCAACATGATCATTATAAACTATGCTGCTTTACCAAATGTGTTTGTTAAATAAACTTGCTAATATTATATTGTTTCTAACATGCGAATATATTATATTTTTCTAACATTATATGAAGAAGCATGTTTCTCCAATATAACTAGCTTATACTAAAACTAGCTCATACTAGCACGAATGCATTAGGGAGAAGATAGATAGATGTTTAATGCGAGAGTTCTCGCTAGGGTTTACTAGTTTCAATAATTGTAGGAAAATTATGTTTTTCTTTAGTTATTTATCTTATAGATAATGTAAGATTCGAATTATATACCATTGTTAGTTATTGCCCTTAAGAGGCAGATTTGATATTTAAGAAAATAAAACGACCATCTTTTCAAATGGAAGATGGCTAACAAGTCAGAATGCCTCTTTTCATTCGTCACTTAATTAATTCTCTCTTTTATGCCCCTGAATCTCAATATCAATATTGTCTCTAAAATTCGAAATGTCCAAAAGTTAATTACAATTACTCGAAGTGATTTCTCATTTTCTGGAAATTATTCACAGTCGGCTGTTTAATGAAAGTAAACGAAAATGAAGATGACATTGAAAATTGTATTTATTGCTTTAGAAATAATATTATTGTTTCTAGTCATTTATTCTGTTGTTTGAGTTGTTTTTTTTTCAAATAAAGGCAACGAAATCAAATAACAAACAATCATGGAAACTTCTATTCCGGAAACATCTTCGATCAACACTTACCAAAGGTCCTTACTTTAGAGACAATCAGGCGGTAACAGAAGTTAAAGAAGTCAGTACAGGAGAACAACAGACACTGATTGGGGATTCCGAGGCCGGATCGAAATCAACTTAGCCATCGAATCCAATTCAGCCAATGATCCGAAGAGCCCTCTACCTGAGAGTAGCTTCCAAGGACTGTTAGCACGGTTCAAGGCTTTGTGTCCTTCGTGGCTAATGTCTTATCCTTTGTTTGAGAAAGGCAACCGAAGTCCTTAAAGAGGTTGAAATTGGATTGGAGGTATGGAAGTAACTATTATGGGAGTAGCCAGGAGGGGCAGTAGTCCCCCCCCCCTTGCAACGAGAAAGTAAATTAAAATTTTGCACATAATTCTCGCAAACTATTGTTAAGTGCTATATTTAAAAAAGCAAAAACAAACTGTGTTCTAATGAATATTTCTATAAATTATTTCATGGCATCATATACCTCCTTCTCTATATGAAAGAAACTGAATTTAGAAAATTTCCTCTCCCTCCGTTAACAATTGCGCTGAATACGCCATTGTTAACTATAATCCACACCACATTTGGAATAATACAGCACAGCATTTATGGAAGGTTATGCCAGTGATTTATTATTATGATTTATTTATAGTTTATTTAAATTCTCCCCTAGTTTATCTTTAACTTTTTTTTTTTATTTCATTTAATTTTCTTTTTGCCTCGAAAGGAGTGCTATGTTTTACTTATAAACACGACTCATATTCACAATTCACAATGAATCATAATTTTATTATTATTTAATAAAGTGTCTAATTATTTATAATCACTTCGCCCAGAAGGGTAATTTACACCTGATACTATTTACTGAAGTTTCGGGAAATAGAAAAAAAAATCTGGTGTGTTCACGAACACGACTATTCTTACCGCTTTGGGTGAAAAGTCCAAAAACAAAAATTGGTTGCTGTATCTCCGCTCGTCATTAATAAGTCAACTTTTAAATATAGTCCAATTTATTTTTGTATTTCGTATTTGGTATTTTTTCATTATTATTATTATTTATTTATTTTTTTTTTTTTACAGAAATGTCATTCAATAATTTGTAAGCGTAATTTGTAAACAATTTTATAAAAGAAACCGTCATAAATCAAACGAATTTGATTGAAAATCGTATTTTAATTTTTAATCAAGCCATATCAATATCATAAAAAACTTTAAAAAAAGAAGTAAAATGTTTACAAAAGCTTTAAAATGATATTAAATAAATACATTTTTTGGACCTATATTTTTTGTTATTATAGTAAAATCCAAATTTAAAAAATAATTTCCATTAGAGATTTTAGGACACACACACGCAAAATGTCATATCTATTTTCACTTTCACTTATCTATATATGAAATGCATAGTAAGGGAAAGCATTGCTATTGTGAAATATTTCGCATCCGAGTTTTTAACGGAAATATACGTTTAAAATCCTCTGAGGCCAAATAACCAAGTCTCTAGCAAAATGGTGTGATTATGTGTATTTAAGAAACCTAGCACAAAAACGAAGTTCAAACTGAAAAGCACAATACAATTAAAGATAGGTATATTCCTGGGATGGTACAGCCATTTTCGTTTAAAACGATTCACTGAAAATGCCACTTTATATTTTAGATTTTATTTTTAAATTTTTTTACAGTTTTCTTGAAAATATTCTTTAATATCAACTAGAATTTTCAAAATGGCTTCCTCTAAATTATTTACCTTTATTTTTGTTTATTTGAAATAATTAAGAGTGTCTAATTGTTTGTAGTAAAAACAAATGGATAAATATAAACTATGAAAGGATTTGATAATTAACTAAACGAAAAAAAACTAGAAATATTTGCCTATGTCGAATATATATGTCTTGAAATAAGAGTAGTAATAAAATGAATAATAAATATAACGTTGGAAAGCTGAAGATTCTAGAAAAAAAATAATGTAAAATAAACTAAATCTGTATAGAAACTAAATAGAACCTTTAAAAAAACTTAAATCCTAGACAATTTCATTAGCCCTTCTTGAGCAGACGTTAATTTCTACTCAAGGTTGTGTGATATTTTCAAAAAAAAAATAAATAAATAAGGTGACTGGAAGTGCTTTCTTCAACTTACAGGCTCAGATATTGAAAAGATTTTGTAAAGTTTAAATGAAACTTCGACAACACGCGGCTGGAGTATAACTACAGCGAGTTACGACATCTCTGAGCTAACAACTTCCAGATGAAATATTTCATAATTCATAAAAAAAAAAAAAAAAAATAAAAAAAAATCCGTACTGTAGGGACAAGTAGTTTGATTTAGAAAAAAAAGAATTTAGAAATGCCAATAACATGATACAGGAATTTATTGGTAATTTGTTATACCATGAAATAATGGAAGATGAGGCATAATAAATAATCACATATAATAATATATTTATCAGATGATAAAACATATCGCTATTTTGAACTTATTTACCAACTTATTCCTAACTAAATATAAGCAGACGAAATAGGTAATATGATTTGTTCGAAAACCTAAAATTTGTGAGTAAGATGGTAGTACAGAAATTTAAAATTATTTTACTTAGAACTATTGATAAAAATTGGATGAGTGTGATCTAGCCATTTTAATCAGTTAATATTTTATTTTTATTTATTTCTTCAATTTTTCAATGAACATAAAGATTCTTAAAGATGTCTGAAATATCTTTTAGTACATACTACATACTATACTACCACACTTAAAAAGAATATCTGATAAAGCATATCTGACTACCGTGAAAATATGTTAGACCAACTTTTTTTTTAAGGTTCTGTATAATGATTTGAAAAAAAAACATTATATTTTTGCTATATCTTCGTAAATGGCCGAAATATGGGCTTATAAAGTCTCTGATCGGCCGATATTTTGGGACAAAACGGTTTATGGTAATGTCGAGTTCCGACGATCATTCAGTGATGACCTGTGACTTTCGTACCAAATTTTAATTGTTGCGCATGACGGAAGTTTTTTTATTCGATTTTTGGATTGTATGTATTTTGAAACGTAAAAACTCAAAGTTTGAAGGACGGTTACATTTTTTTTTTCATGGTCGCTTAAAATGGTTTATTATTGAAAATAATAAACCAAAAAACAAAATATAAAAACAAGAATATTAAATCATAAAAAGTTTTTTGAAGAAATAATGCATAATAGAAAATATTATTATTTTTTTAATTTTTAAAAATTTATAAATTAATAAAACATTTTTAGCATCAAACTTTTGGTGTTCTCAAAATTTTGAATATATTTTAAAATAAATAAATAAAATAGTTTATATGGATCAAACTACTGAATAATTTAATAATAATAATTTAATAATAATACTGAAGAATAATCAACAGTAGTGAAAATATTCTGAATATCCTATGAATGCCAATTAGTTGTTCCGGTTAGAAATCAAACAAAAAATTAAATTGATAGAAATCAGACACAAAATTTGACACTTTGCAGTCGATATTATTCATCAACTCAACAAAAAAATGGTTAGTTCAAATTTAAAGCTTAAAGCTTATAAAAATTAGTAACAAATTAAATTTCAGTAGATTGAGTTACCGCAAACTTTTTGTAGCATTCAATCCTACCTCCAAAAAAAAAAAAAATCTCGTAAACGTATAACTGCGCTATGTAGTTTAACCTTTGGAGCTAACTTTGTAATAATGAAAAAAAACATAAAATATTTCTGTTTATATATTTTATGAAAGTAAATATAAAAATTAAGTATATAAACCCAAAGAGGTACACTATAATTTTTGTATCAGTAAACATGCAAGTTCTACTAGCAATAAGTCCGTCTAAGGTTTTTCTTTTGTTTACCAGAAACGGTAATTCACTCAGAAAGCTCTCAGGTAAATGAAAATTTACTTTAGGGTCAGGTCCTTTCTGCACTGTCTAGTTCACTTCATCCCACAGCTCTCTTCAACAGTACAGTTCCCTTACTTCGTTTAATGATGATTAGTAAATAATTTACATTTTATCTAATTATAGTAAATAAATAAAAGTAAAGGAAAAATAATACTTGGGTCATTTTCAAAATTTACAACACTGGAATCCATAAGTTTCACTTTATTTTTAGCCTTTAATAAGTCACCTTAGAGATGATTTTAAATTTTAAAGATAAAATAAAAGTAATTACGACAAATTGACACTTGAGAACTAAATACTCATTCATTAATAATTTCAGCTAAACATAAAAAGCGGTGCAAATTATTACACAATGGTTTATTATTTACACTTAGTAATATTTCAAAAATATCTATTCTGTCCAAGTAAAAAAAAGAAGTCGGAGAATTAGTCTACGAAGTTCATTACGCTATATCTCAGCTAACACTGGTCCGATTTAAATAATTTTTTTTCCCTCTTGTAGGTAATTTCACCAGCTTTCGTTTGAATGAAAGCGCCAATAATAATAAATTTGACGACGTATTTTTTTTTTTATATACGGCGTACGGCTGACGGACGGATTTTTTTTTATTCGATATTTGGATTCTACGTATCTTGAAACGTAAAACCTCAAATTTTAAGGGAGAGGGGTTACAAAAATGTTTTCTTTGGTCGATTCCAAAGGTCTATTATTGAAAATAATAAACCAAAAACAAAAAAAATATTCATTTGGTGAAGATATGTTTTATTGTAATAATATCATATTAGAATAAATAGTAAAATAGGCTAATGTAAGATATGCCATACAAATTATTGTTGTAATGTCAGTTTATCAAGTTTTTGCAATGTCCTAAAAATCAGTCATGAGTGTTTCTTCAGGAGTGCTATCTGGATTTGAAAGAGATTTATGGGAATCTTAGAAAACAGTTAACATCAGATGTGTGCTTTCCTGGCGAAGTGCAATTGTAGAGACAGACAAGTTTGAAAACCAGAATAATATGGTCAGTATTTTAATTCATTTTAATGAATGTTAACCTAATAATCTACTTTAAATGTAATGTATTGAACATCCATTCAATGTATTTTCCAAGTGCATGGTATTAATACTCAGCTAGTATAATCTCAAAATTCCCAATCACATTATTAGCCATTTATAAAATGTACAATCCCAATTTGTTAGGAATCTTGCTGGCTGGTCATGAGTGTTACCTCAAATGAAGAAAATCCCAATAAACCTCTTTACGAAGCAGTAAGATATTGATGTTAACATTTTTTAATTAGATCTGAAGCTTAAAAAGCATTCACAAATACGATTTACATAAATAAACTATTAGAAACAAAATAAATATGAGTTGTTTTTATTTTTCCATGAAATAGAATTTATATACATGTTTGGGCCGTTTCCATTTCAATAACCCCTATAATATACCTATAAATCAATCTTTTCATAAAAGACTCAAGAATTTTTTACGATAGTTTTTTCTTTTCATTTCAGCCTAGGCGTGAAAAATCACTTTAATTCGGATAATTCAACGATTAGTCCAGTGTACTAAGGCATAAAATTAAAAAAAAAATCCAAGTAAGTAAAATATTCAAATTTAAAAACGAAGGTAGAAAAATATATTCTTATCCCCGCAAACTTATATAATGAAAAGGGAACGAAGTTATTATTCGGAATCTTTGAATTGCCTTAAGATGTCGCCGTTAGATGTGCCTATTATTCTTGGTCTTTTGTACCATCTTCACAATAGACTTCCTAAAGCCGCTACAAAAGAGTCCTCCTCAACACAAGACCATGCCACTTTAAAACTCCTCAAAGTAACTTTATAACTTATTAGTGTAATCTATTGCGTCTTCAAACAACTTTTTAAAGCCAGGTGGAAACTTCAGGAAAATAAGCAGCTGTGAGCAATCAAAGCGATATTGATAAGAATTTAACTTTTTACAAAATTGGCCGACAAAAAGAACAATAAGGGAATGCCATCTAATTTTTGGAAATGATTTTACGTGCATATTCTGTCCAGATCAATATCAAGAAAAATTATAACGCGAAAGAAATTTTTGTAGAGAGATGACCTGAAAATTGATTTTCCTTATATTAGTCAGTATAATTTAGTTTTGTCATTAGAAATATAAATAAGGATCATAATATATAATTAATTACAAATGTTGAAATATAAATAATTACTTTTTTTTTTTTATAGGTGTACCTTTATTTAATAAGCACACAAATGAGAAAAACGTTTGTGTGCCGACTTTTCGGTCAAAGTTTTAGCCCATCATCAGAGCTAAGAAAAAACAAGATAACAACTGAGGTACCAATAACGGTAATAAAAGATAAACATTAATATAAGACAGTATGATGAAAAAATAATTGAAGTATTTATAAATAAAAATATCAGTTGACATCCGTATGATGGTATAGAAGGATCAATCTAATTATGAATTGCTCAATTTTGAGTCTTTCGGTGGTGTAACATGCGCTATAGCTTGGCTCGCTTCATAATCAGTCTTAATTAAATTCATAATTCATAAATGTTTTATAATACTGGTTTATATTATATCTTATTTAATATGTATAATAATACCAAACTATATTTTGAATTGCTTATTTTTGAATTTTTTGTATGTTTTTAGAATTGAGGATGAATGTATAACATACGAAACTAGTTTTCAATAAAACAAATTTATAGAAGTGGCAAATAATTTATCAATCCCTAAAGAAAAATATGTTAATAATAATGTAAATAATAAGAAATAAAGAAAAACATATTAATTTATAATATAAATAAAGAAAATTAAAATATTGTGAACATACGGAAGGAAAAATTATGAATGATATGAAAGGTATAATAAAATATATTAAAACTACTAATTACAACTACTAGAATGAATTATATATTTCATATAATTCATAATCTTTCATTCAATATTTTGATAATATTTTAATTATCTTTATTTTCAATATAAATTAACATATTTTTCTTTATTTTTTATTATTTGCATTATAATTAAAGTATTTTTCTTAATACTTTTTTTTTCATCGGACTGTCTTATATTACTGTCTGTTATCTTTTATTACTGTTATTGGTACTCTCAATGTCGATATCTCGTTTTTTCTTAGCCCTGATGATGGCCTAAAACTTAGGCGGAAAGTTGGCAGATAAAATAATAAGTTTTTCTTATTTGTGTTTCTGAATTGCCCGCAACCCCAACCAAGGTTCTCTAACAAAAAAGTAAAATAACTGATATGTGAGGCCTGAGGAGGGTCAATCCACATCGGCACCTACTTCTAAAGTGATATAATCATAAAAATGTATAAAAATATAGATATTATATTAAATCTATCCACTTTAGGGAATGATTAAACAGAAGAAAGGTATTATCCAACGATGCTTAAATCTTATTTTTAATTAGAAATCCTGATGAAAAAAGAAAATCTCATCTTTTTCAAATTTCAATGCAATCCATTTTATTACTATTATTTTTTTGGAAGAGGGAGGGGGGTATAATAGTGAAATAAATTTTATTTTATTTATATGGCCATATTATAGCAGGAGTATGTCATATTTTAACAATCGATAGAAGACGTAACTGAATACAATAAATAGCACTGGATGGAATTTTTTAATATCCTGAAGAGGAGAGGAGACACCACCCAGTAGAGTGTCGGACAATGCCGTCACAGATCGGTAGGGCAGATGGTGCAGTTATTTCAAAGGAACTATTTCTAGGAGTCACAATAAAAGGGCAGACAGAAATATAATGGTGTAGGTAACACCCTCTACATTATATCGGAGGGTAGAATTTATTTCTGAGCCCATACAATATCATCCCTCGTGAATTCATTATGTATTTCTTCTATATCATATCAAAGGACTATCGATGGAATTTTCATTGCAACATTCCGAACGAGAGGGGTAATCAATAGTTTCATATGTGGTTTCAGATTATTGAATCCATTATATCAACGATATTACCTTTCTTAGCCGTACAATGAAACATGATAGCAAAGCGGATAGTGGATGGGATTCAAAGGATGATAATTGATTCTGTATATTCCAACATACCCACTGCTTACACCAGGAAACGAAGAGGAATGGATTAATATCCATATCAATAAGCGTTAGGATTTTTTTTTATCCAGTCGGATCATCTAAAAGGTCGGATTTAACAGGGATAATAATAATTAAGAGGGAGTATAAAGAGGTTTTTTATTCTATTTTGCAGTTTTTAATTATTTATTTTCATCCATCTTTGCCTTTCGGCAATACGGGTTTCGAAAGCAATAGTCATGTGCATACCACTGCCGATAAATAATCTTCATCATAAAATTTTAATTCTTTTATTATCCTTCCTTCATTCTTTAACCATAGAAAACTAAATCTTCGTTGAATCGAACGAAGTCGACTAAACGATTCTTTATAAAACCGTTACTAGAAACGTTAGACGCCTCAACTCTAGGCAATGCTTCCTCAAACTCAGTATCCTTTGAACCAAACAGAAGAAAGGATCATTATGACTTTCTGTTAATAGCCAGGTATGTCTAAACAAAACATGCATCCTCGGCTCGACCAAGGTTTAGTTATAAAAATAAAAAATACGTTCATCATTTCGTCTAAGGTTTTCAGTTGCCGTACGCATGATAGTATAGAAGGATCAATCTTATTAGGAATTGATAAATTATTTGCCACTTCTATAATTTTGTTTTTATTGAAAAATCGTTTCGAATGTTATACACTCATCTTCAGCACAAGGTGTAAGTAGATCATATCAAACAGAAAAGTTTGTATTGGTTTGTTCTCGCACTGAACTATCAATCCAGTGTAATTGCTAGTTCATAGCGAGAATAAACCAATGTAACCTTTTCTGTTTGATTATCCTAATTAGTCTAAGGTTTTGTAATAATGTATCTATACGAAGGTTTAGTGATCTAAGTAGATTATTATTAATAATGTATTACTTTTCCATAATTATACAATCTTTATGAAAAAAATTTATTTATGTTTTAATTCAGATTAGAAACTGTTTATAACTTTCTTTTATAAATTAACACTTTGATTTACATTCGATTCATAGTCTAAATTATTATATATATCTGCAGCAGTTTTTGTTAATTCTTTTTAGTAACCAGCCGATCTTTACTTCTTTAAATAAATTATAATTAGTGAAATTTAACGAACTTATATTTATACCACCCTTTTTATCTTATAGCGTTATATAATTAATTTTTTGAAACGCCAAAAATAATAATGAAAAATACAATATTAATAATTTAAAAAGTCCGTGAGCAGTGGAACTCCGTCACTAAAGGAGTATTTTCACTTTAAAAAATATTAAAATACCGAATTAATCAAATACTATAGAAAACATACACCGCTGGAGGTGTTTAAATGTAGCGGAAAAAAATAAATATAAATCAGACATCTCCAAACCTTCCATAATCGTGCTCTAGGGGTTTTGAAACGGATAGAAAACTCACCGCCAACCTTCGATTCACTGCAATAGTCTATTTTTTCGGGGAAAATACGACTAAAAAAAAATAGGATTTCCCTATTGGGAACATTGGTCGCTACCGATTAAGATAACTAAACTCTTTTACATTTCCATGCTTCAATTATTAGAACTCTTGGGGAGGGAGAGAGGGGGCTACCAGAACTTCCAACGAAACAACCGGTTACCAACAAAAACTTTGACATTCAAAATTTTAAGTCCTAGGAGGTGAAAATTTTTCTAGGTAATCGACTGCATTGTTTTAGAATTCGTCTCATTTCATTTAGACGTTTTCTAGGAATGGGTCAAAATGATAATAATTTTTTTTCCCCATAATATCTGATTTTTTTAACAAATGACGCTATTGACACAATAATTTCACTCTTATCTTTATAATGCATATAAACCCTTCTGAAGAAATTCTTTAAATGATAGTTTAAACCGCTTCCGCATCAAAGTCGACCGAATAGTTTTCGAATTTTGAGCACACAAACATACGCAGACTGAATTTGTATATATATATATATATATATATATACATATATATATATATATATATATATATATATATATATATATATATATATATATATATGTATAAGATTTGTTCTTATAGCTTCCTTTAATAGTGTCTAAATTGATAAATTTGGTTGTCATAGTCGAAACGACGAATATGGTGCCTGTATTGAGGTTTAGTATTCTGGAGTTAATCGTTTTCCTCTACTACATCATAATTCTTCTATTATTGAAAGAGGTTAGAATAATTTTGCCCTCCTACTTACCTCCTTCCACCCTTACATCAAAGCTTGATGTACGAATGATTGTCCTTACTGACAAACTACTATAGTGACTCAAATCTTGAACACAACAAGAACATGATGAGCTTTCCGAAATAAAATGTTCAGTTGAAAATGTATGAATTGCTTAAGAATTGAGAGGTATAAATTTGTATACTTAAACCTGTTCACCGCTTTACTAACGGAGTCCTAGATACAGTCAGCCTTTGTCTCCATTTTAAATATTCACTGCCATTTAGAGGGTAAGTTACTCCGCTAAGTAAGAACTCCGTAAGCGGTTTTTCAACTTCATTATAACTTCTACTAAGTTTATATTGAGTTTAGAATGATTCCAAAAGTTATTTTATATACCCACTTATAAATCTTTCACTCCCTTTAAGCGCACGACGTTGTTTCCACGCGCTTTCTTTGTTCCTGATGAGATAGTCTGTAACATGTCTCACAGAGTGACGTAAAAGGAATATTTTCCGTCAAATTTTCAATTTTGTTTATATTCAAGCTATGCTTTACACTTAATCGCACAATAATTAAATAAAAATGCCATAAAACGTCGCAAAATCTCATATGATGTCAGGCCAGAAGAGTTAGGTCATCACTGGCCTCCAACTGTCTGGTTTATCCCATCTTGAATGTCAAGTACTCATTATGTTAGGATATATTAGATTTAGGAAGCCATTTTATTTTTATTTGTCTAATGTTTATTGCTGAGAGTTCCCGAAACACTTATTAGGAGTCGTAAGGTTTCATACAGGGTGGTAGAAAAAAGACTGACACATTGTGTCATCATCATTGGTAGCGCAACGACACGTACCGAGTCTGGACTTCCTCCAGAAGTTTCCGCTAGTTGGCTCAGCCTGTCGCAGATCTCCAGTTTCGGGTAACAAGAAAAACCTTCTTAAATCAGGCCGGTCCACTCTTCATATGTCATGAAGCTCATCTATTACCATCTTCTTAGGAATCTCGCCATCTTCCATCCACACCATCACATCGATGTCTTCCGAACTTGATGACCTTAACCACATCAATGTCTCCATACAGTTTTGAATGTTCCGCACTCTTTTCTCCACTAAAAATTTCTTTTCAATCTTTTCTTTCAAATACTACAGGCAAGGGCTCATCAGCTCTGTTAAAGATCCAGGCTTCTGGCCCATGCGTTAAGACCGGAGCGCAAGAAGTTTTGGCTAGACTACTCCGGTTAGCTGCAGCGATCCTACTACTGATTTCCGCAGATACGTCGTTTTGTATATTCATCTCCGAACACAGGAACATAAAACTTTGTACCTTCTCAAATTTGTAGGGACCAACTTCAAAAAATCCAACCCCTGTCCACGCCCCTCGTATTCTCAGATACTTCATCTTTGCTTCATTGATAACCAAGCCAAGTTTTTTTTAGAAGAATGGGTTAAAGTGTTATAAAAACCACTTATTTATTTATTTTCTAATTTTCAGAAGGTAAATTGAAAATAGTTTTATTGCAGTGGTTCAAAAAATTACATCTTCCAAATTTCTGCCACGAAGATGTTTCCAGAAATTTTCCATCACCTCCGAGTCATTTCTGTTGGAATAATAGGCAAGTTTCGGAAGGGTACGGTGGACAGCTTTTGATGACTCCGTAGTTATTGGCACGTACTTTTTTGAAGAGATGGTTATAAGGGAAACTGTGAAATCCGACCGTTAAGTGCACATTTTGGAGACCATCCAACGCCCTGAAGACTAGCATAAGTTGGATGAAATCGAGGCAGAGGAATCTTAGTTCCACGGCTCACATAACTCGACTTTCGCTTGTGCTTTTGAGTGAAATGTTCACCGACTGATTGATTTCTTGGACGGATAACTTGGGTGGAAAGCACGGCCATCAGATTAACTCCATGCGACATTTTAAAGGATATTTCAAGGTAAAGTATTAAAAAGCCGATCTCGTTCTCCTGATGATTATAAGGCTAGAAATGCCAGAGAAATTTTCCGGAAACGTCAAAATCGACTAAAATAAAATTATTCGCGATGCACTTTTTGAAAATGATTTTTTTTTCTAGATATAATGATTTGGTTTCCACAGTCCTTTCAAACGTTTCAATTATTTCTGTTTCCAACCTGCAGTTTTTGTGTCAATGTTTTTTTGATAGAAAATTTCCATGAATTTTACAACTCAGTTTTACGGAGGGACTTAAACGAAATATAATAGTGAAAAAAATATATGTTTTTTATATCATACTCTGAAATAGGGAGTATATAAAATAGAAATCCCGGATTTTTAAAATCTCTTTCCAGGATATTCAATTTATGACACATTGGGAATATATAACGAAAACCCTAACAAGATTTTGAGGTTAAAAGCAATAGCAATAATAATTACAATGACGAGCCCAAATCGACGGCAGATTTACCAGAGAATGGCGGGATAGAACCATTACAGAATTGCTGTAAACAGAGGGCACCTAAATCGTATCCACTTTAATCTGCCTCAACCTTAATTAAAAGTCCATCAATGTGACAACGGCAATTCTGTTAGTCCAATCACGTTCCGCTGGCAGATAATATCTCGGCTCCATTCCGCAACAGGATTATCTCGGGAAAGGATCTCTGAAATATTTCCAGTTGTGTTCTTTAATGGTTTGGGATGAGCTAAATGTCTGTGTCTAAGAATGGAATCGGATCTAAAGAACAATAGCAAGTTTAGCCGAAGAATGTCATAAAACAAACAATAATTGATAATATTTTCAAATATTTTTATTATCAATTATTTGTATTTAATTTTTTAATTAATTATTTAATTTGTTATTTAATTATTTTTATTTTATTATCTATATGTAACATGCAACAAGTAAATATACTAAGTTGACCTAAACCACTGTCATAATCTGACATGACTAATTTGATAAAACTACCCATTGACTTCAAGCCAAAGACAGTTTTATGTTAGAATATCCGGTACTATTACTGGTATTGATGGGGGAAAGGTACTAACCATAGTTTGAGAATGTCAAATTTAATTTCTTGATTTCTTGGAATCCCGAGAAAAAAAAAAAAATTAACTTACCCAGGTGGGAATCGAACCCACGGCGGTTCTGTCCGAGTGCTACAACCCTTGTTCCAGCATACTGGACCATCGTGGCCTCTTAAGCAGGATTATCGGAAGTCGATTGCTAATGAAGGGCCCGTTGAAAGTTAGCACCCGTTGAATATGATTGAAGTAACAGTATCGGGGTGATTAAGAATGCCGAGTGAAATTGTTTGATTAAATAAAGAAGGAGAAACTATAAAGGCGGCCACTGACGATCACTCCAAATGGAACAATGGAGTTGAGCGACTGGAGTGCCTGGAATGACGAAGTTTTCAAGGACCCTACTCACGATCACTCCATCCCATCGTTCTATTTTTTGCCGACAGTTAGTGATTAATGTTCACTCGCAGGTATTATATAGTAATTATAGTTCACAGATATTGCAATGTGAAGATTAAAATAACTCTTAAGAATTAATGATATATAAATATTGCCTCTACATTAGCAAGAGCATTAAATAATATGAACTTTACCCTCCTCCCCCTCCACTACTAAATAAAAAAATAGTGGAAATTTTAAGTATATTAGAAAATATCAATCTACTACAAACTTTTATTTTCTTTAAATTAATATTTATATTTTTTAACTTAATTAATAGTAAAAAAAAAATCTGATGTGGACAGACACCGCATGACTTTCTTGTACGCCTATTAAACTATAAATCGCTGGCTCAAAAAGTAATACTGAATTTGGTTACTAGTTTCCAAAGATTGCAAAATCTCAAAAACGGCACTCGGCTTCTTGATGTCATCTATTGACACATACAGACACACACAAGCTCTTGTTTTTGGAGGTCTCATTCCGTTATTATAAGTCGTTTTCTTCAATATCACAAGGAAAAGCAATGGAAATCGACGGTTTCAACATTTTAAGCAGAAGAACCCGGTTAACTTGTGTCTTATTCTCCTGCTGCTTGTTCAGCTCACAAATGTGGAGAAAAAAAAAGGTATTTTACACTCACTAATTTTAACACTTAACTGTTAATTTTAACACTTAATTTTTAACTCACTAATTTTAACACTTAAAACAAATAGTAAAATTGTTTGATTATAGTGGAAAACAAAATCGCGTTTATAACCTTTATCACCGAACCATATGATATCTGTATTAAATCTACAGATGTCAATATACCAATTGATGTAAGTTTATTATGACCTTTATTTATGGAAAGTACCCCTTTCGGCTCACCAATTTCAACCAAAATCAAATATATTATTTATATTGATATAAAAGTGCTATTTGCCAAATTTGAGATGTATTACATTATATTTTAATATAATTTTTGGTGAAAGTTTATTACGATCTTCAAGTAAAGTACCGATTTCGGTTTCCCAATTTATACCAAAATCTTGAGTGTTATATAAATCAATATATAAGTTATAAATAACAAATTTCAGAATTTTTGTATTATATTTTAATATAATTTCTTATAGAAATCAATTATGACATTTAAGTTAAGTACCACTTCCCGTAATCATGTAGTGACCAAAAAGGAAGGTTCACAACTAGATTTTACAATAATTTTAAATATAAAATTTTAACTTTCTACGGCTTAACCGTGAGATATGCGAGATACGTACGTACGTACAGACGTCACGACGAAGCTATTCAAAATAGATTCAGTGATAGTCAAAATGGATATTTCTATTGAAATTTAAAAAACGAAATTTTTTGAAATTAAAATACTTCCTTTACTGGGTACAAGGAAGTAAAAATTGAAAGCTATTCATATCAATATTTTTGTAGCATATTTTGTACAATCAACGCAGGATTTCACATTCACAGTCGTTACACGACCTATTAGGAGCGGTTGGAGAATAGGCATTATCTGTGATAAGGGAGCACTTTTCTTGTCCACACTTTTTATTTATGCACTTGACAAGATGAATTTTTTTTTTACAATATGCCGTTCCAGTTATATCTTTGTTTTGCATATTTTTATGGTATATTAGAAAAGTTTATTGATCAGCTGTTCAAGCTTTATTTTCACGTTCCATCCGTGTTATTACTTATTTTATAGTGGTGCTTTGTAGTTTATAACAATTTTTATTACATCTTTGAGAATTTCTTCTGTTAGAATATTCTAGTTCCGAGTATTTGTTGTGATTGCTACTGCTGTTTTACTACCCTTTGCAGTATGAGTATAGTAAAGATACATATTGACAGCTTTATATTGAATATTACCGAGAAAAAAAAAATAATAAAAAAGGAAAACGTAAGAACAACGTGAAAGAAATCGAGGGCTTGGATCTGACTGGTTACAACTGAAAATTGAAAATTAAATTACACATATAAAAAATATATAAACCAAAATTAAATAGAAAAAAGAAAAATAAGATAATCACGTAAAGACAGAAATAAAAAGGAATCAAACAGAAAAACCAATTACTCACCGGCAATACTGGAAAAACCACGACCCTTAAACCGTTTACCTATAAACATCCTACCTACCTTTCTTTCATTGTTAGTTTAATGCGAGAAGAAACCAGTACAAACTTTTCTGTTTGATATAATCCATTTAAACCTTGGTGAGCACCAACGTAAATTTGATTTCTTGTTTTAATTAAATTCATAATTCATAAATGTTTTATAATACCGATTTATATTACGTCTAATTTAATATGTATAATAATACCAAACTATATTTGAATTTCTTATTTTTGAACTTTTGTGTGTTTTTAGAACTGAAGATGAATGTATAACATTCGAAACTAGTTTTCAATAAAACAAATTTATAGAAGTGGCAAATAATTTATCAATTCCTAATTAGATTGACCCTTCTATAATATCATGCGGATATCAACTAACAAATAAGATAGACGCTGTGATTTAATCGCACCCACCATGCATTACTAACATAACTCAAAAATCTAACATTTAAGAAAATGAAGTTCGAAGATTTCAATAATATATTAAAACTCATTTCTATTTACTATCTAATTAATTTTGTAAAGATTTTGTCTCTTAACGATGTATTCTTCATTTATATTAGTATTTCATTAAAATAAAAACAAACATCTAGTTAAACAAATAAAAACTTATTATTTACTTGAAAATGTTTTTTTTTTAAAATATGTTAGCATATCATTGAGGGAGCAAAACGTAGATTGAAAGTGAAAATTATGTATAAAGATACATAAATTACAAAGCAAACGTAGAAACTATAAAAAAAATATATAAAAAAAACAACTTATAAAATACAAAAAATAAAATATTATATAAGAAACAAACCAAATGAACCCCTTGTGATAATAAGGGATAGCCAAGGATGAACATTTTTCCCCTCTTATATATAAATGAGAATTTAGGGTACATATAACTATGGATGAATTATATATAAGTATTATATACAGATGATACGGTGGGTCTGAGGAGGGAAGGGCAGTGGAGTAAAGATCTTGCAACAGGTATTTGAGGTTAAACTTAGTCAAGCATGAATCAGAACTTCGACAGGATACAGTCCGCTGAGGATTACCAAGTTGTCTACGTTCTCAAGCAAACAGCACCTTCCCAGTAAGGTGACAAGTTACTGACAACCTGTCTCAAGATTTATGATCTTAAATCGTGTAACTAAATCAGAAATCATGATGCGTTCCTTCTTGAAGTTATCGAGTTCGGCTACTAATCTGAAAGTTTGGTCAAGAAATGTCAAAACAGGACAGAAATAATTAAAGCTATACTAGATAGAGCGATAATCCAATGATTCAAAACTAATAAAAAAAAACTGTAAGAAACGATACAATACTCCAATTAATTTATAAAAGTTATTTTTTTAATATCCCGATTCCCATTTCGATCCGTCCAGAAAGGTTTGTTCCACATAAATTTGAGTTTCGGTTTTAATACCCCATTTTCAGGAGTACACAATTATATATCAACTCAGTTATAAATCATTGGTGCAATTATATTACATACTATTAAATTATCACGCATTAACATAAATAATTAAAACATTATCAAAAAATCTGTACCTTGTTAACACACATTTTACTCTATGATTTGGTGGCACAACCATAACTAGCCATATCACTTATATTTAGTCACAGATAAAAATTATAAAAGTATTTTGCCACTTTTTGATTTATAACTGAGTTAATATATTGTAACGCTGAAAATTAACGATATGTGAACGAGTATTATTTATCACTATTAAGGAATATATAAAAGGAAGTGCATAATAATGTGTCACTTTTTATTATCTAAGTAAGATAAGATTTCATGAATGCGCCTAGAGATAGCACATCTCACGCCAATAGTCTAAAAAGACTACAGATACAGTTTAAAATATTGGAATTATGTTGAAGATAAGATATTTGAATGTTAAACTGTCTTAAATACTATTTGCTCTGTTTTAAAGTGTTGGCGATGCCTGAATTGGCGAAATATTGACTTGTTAGGATATAATGGAAGATTTCATTTAGTTATTTACTCCTGTGTGAGAGATATTTATTTTGGAATATTCATATAATATCCTAATTTTTTTTTTTTTACTCTTATTAATTAGTAGGAAATTAGTTCTATTACACATGTGACGAGTCGAAAATTAGAAGACAATCCTGAGGCTCATGTAACCTATATAAATTGGTAACTGACCCTTCGATAATAGATTGGGAGAGGAGGGCTAGAGACAGAAAGTGACACTGAACAATCGTTGATAAAGAAACAGTACTTCCATAACAAGCACTCAAGCCAATAGATTCATTAATAAATAATATATTATTAATTTTCCGCAGTCTGTCATTGTCATTTTTGTATGTGCTCTACTTCAATTCTTAATTAAGCTTCTTAATTGAGCTCCCCAGATACCAGTAGTAATATTCAATAATTTTCTATTTCTTAAATAAAAATGGAGATAATAACGCAATGATATTCTGAGAAAACAATTTTAGTATCTGGGTTCAGAAAGGATTCTAGCTCAGAAGCGAAACCAATTTTCTGCAATTGCCGGATTCGATATCAAAGCAAGAGTGGGAAAACAAATCTTCTAGTACGACACGAAAAATTAATTAAATTTCATTTCAAGTATCTGCAGCATATTTTTATTTTTCTCAAACAAAAATTGTTCACATCTTAAACTTGACAAAAACAAATTCTCTGCATATTTATAATTTTTTTCTTACTTACCGATTTTATCTAAAGCATATACAAAAATATTAAAAACTCCAACTATTAAAAGGGGAGTACTTTTTTTTTTTTTGAGGATTTCAAAGGTTCAGTATTGAAACTAATAAACCAGTGAAGTGACCACTCCGTAATTGGAATTTGGTCTGAATTGAAAATAAATAATGGAATATTCTGGCCTATATCGGTTGAAGCCAACACTAATCGAATATAAAAACAAAGCCGATTCGATGGTTTCAATCACGTACGCCATCCTCCTATCTTAAATAAATTTCATCAATTAATAATTAGTTAAAACTTTTAAAACAATCAGTCATTCTCTTTTATTTCTAAAAAAATCATAAAGTCTATTTTTTCGCCTTTGGAAATGAGGAATTATCAACTATGTAGTAGAATTATGCTAACACTTCAAAAGTTTTGCTATAACCATTTATGTACCATAAAACTCATTATACTTTAGAATGTTTTACTTGATTTTTTTAAAAATGTGATATTGTTCAATTAGAACTATTACCATCACTTTAAATAATTTTGAAAAAAATTATACATATTTTGAACATTTTAAAATTGTGATTTCTACGGATACGTTAAGAATTATAGGTTTTTTTTTTATTTCTTTTAGTTTTGTTTTGTTTTGAACAGAGTCACAACGACAATAAATTTGTCTAAATGGCAATTTTTTTTTCTAACTCTCCGATTTTATTCACGAAAAACGTGTTTATCAAAGAATTTCGCACTTATTAAAAATTGTTTGAAGTCAGCTTGCTTCCACGGGTATGAAGCTGTAATGGATACGCTAAATATGTAAGTCGGACACTTTTTTTTTATAGCAATTTATTAATCACTTTTTTAATGAAAAATCCCTAAATTTTATTATTGCTAGATCCTCCGAGGGCCATGAAGATAATGATGTTAAAATTTGGATAAAGATTGTTTCAGTATTTATCACGATTAGCGGCTACAAAAGAAAAACGGACTCTCCTATCATATAAGAGTATGATTGGTAAAAGATTATATATTGTTACCCCTAACAGTTTAATGAATTCCTCGCAATGGAAAATAAGAAATCAAATAATGTGATCAAACCATAGTGCTTATTTTAATATATAAAGCTATTATTATTAATAATTATTAAACCTGTACCACTACAACCCGTGAAGGGTCTTGGGTTCAGTACTTGCTAAGGACCGTACTGTTTCTAAGCCAACGGTTGTGCAGAGAGGTGATTTGGCCGAGATCACAGTCAACCGCCAGGTTTTTCCCCAATTAAGGGAGCCCACTTAATAGAGGCTGTGTGAGCCCCCGACCCCACAGGGTCGATCCACGGGTGATAACAGAATAAATAATTATCTGCCACAGCCAGTCTCGAACCCAGGACCGGGAGCATGGTAACATAGTGCCTTACCACTGAGCTACACCGCTCCTATTAATTATTAAAATAAAAATTATTAATTATCAGAATCATTTTCTGATTCTTTAATTGATTTTGAAAAAAAAAATAAAAAAAATAATTATTCTAAGTGAAAAAAACACGTCGGAGTCATTCCTGCAGATACGTTCTTAAATATGCATATGTTTAACGTTTAGTCAAGCATTTCGGATATAAAATTCATATTAATATACCATAAGAAATAATCAATATTTTAAAAAATCTTATAGTAATTATTTCAAGCTGTTAGTAATATAATACAAAATTGCAATAATTATATGGGTTGTTGGGAAGCTTCACGATTGTTACAGTTTAATTATCGATTATTTTAGGAATATGAATAGTATAAAATTATAATTCTCCTAATAATAAGTAAATTATTAATTTACTAATTAATGCAGTTTTTATGGCATTCTCTGAAATTTAATTAACATCACTTCCAAGATTGACCGACTTTTCTGTATTTATCCTCAATACTTAATGTTAATTTCATTTCAAGTTTGATCATTACCGTGTTCGTGCTTTGAGTAACTATTTTACACGGTTAGCAGAGAACTTAACCGTGGCCTAAGACCAAATACCATAAATCCCCTCTTGGTATAATATTACTTATGCCGAGGTGGGGAAACTGCACAACTTAGAAATGCTTTCACTTAGACCCCGAGACTTTCCTCTCTCCTTTATAATTTAGAACAGAACACTAAATCTTATCCGCGTTGTGAAACAAGGAGGATTTCCCAACTGTAAATATCACCACCTCCAGAGCGTTCCGTTTACATTTACTAATCGTCTGATGCTCGCAGAGTGGAGAATCATCAAAAGGACATTTTTATATTACAAAAACAAAACTTGATTGACAAAAAAAAAATAAAAAAACATTTTAAATACCGCCTATTTAAATCAAACCATCACTTATTATTAAAAAAAAAAGTCATTAACTAGCACATTGTAAAAGTATTTAAAGTCTTCTAGCAATAATCCACTTAATTGAATAGAACATTACCCAAATATTCCATTAATTGTATAAATAAAACTTTCTGATTTTATTTTGCAATACATTATTTTCATTTCAGTCTATTTTACATTTATTATTAAAGATATTTTTAATACTATTATATTGAATATATATTTTTTAACTCACTATTTTTTTCTAGTGTAAATTGAATAAATACATACATTTCTATTACTTCCCTTTAATGTTCACAATAAACAAAAAAAATATTGCAAAAAAAAAATTTAAGCTTTTGCAGAATAGAACGTGAATTCATCGAAAACGATTTATATATAATCTTTTTTGTTCTAATCACTAAAGAAGTACTCCCCAAGATGCCTGCATTGCAAGAAATGGTAGATTTCAGTCCACATCATTCAGCACTGTCCGTTCTACAATGGAAATTAGACTGAAATATACCGCAAAATATTTTAATAAACAAATTTACTCATCAATATTGACAAAATTATGAAGTTATCGATAATTAAACGTTAATTATTAATAATTAACGAATTAATGAATCGTAAATTTGGTTAAGGTGCAGGTACTAGAAAGTATAGAGATAAATAGGTAGGCCTAATCTTCGCAAAAATAACAGTTGATCATTTTTTCTTCCAAGCCGACGATATAGACAAAAAATAAATGAAGAATTTAAACATTTATTTGGATTTTTTTTCCAAGGATTTATATTTTTTAACTATTTTCTTAACTAGCCGAGATATGAGCGTATGAAGCCTCTAATCGGCCGCTATTTTGTAACGAAATGGCAGATGACAATGTCGAGTTACGAGGATCATCATGGGGTCACCTAGTACTTTGTTGCTAAATCTAAAAAAAAAATTGGGTGAGTAGTCTCAGAGAAAAGCCACGGATGGAGAACGGCGGGCGTACAGATTTTCTTTTATTCGATTTTTGGATTCCGCGTATATTGAAAGATAAAACCTAAAATTTTTAGGATAGTGAGGTAAATTTCGATTACAAAGGTTCCTTATTGAAAATAATATACCAAGATCATTATTTTTTTTTTTTTTTTAGGCAACAATTTAAAGCAATTGATTTTGATTTAGTTGACATCCGCATGATGGTATAAAAGGATCAATGTAATTAGGGATTGAAAAATTATTTGCCACTTCTAGAAATTTGTTTTATTGAAAACTAGTTTCGAATGTCATACATTCATCTTCATTTCGAAAAACTCACAAAAAATTCAAAAATAAGCAATTCAAAATATAGTTTGGTATCATTATACCCTAATTAGATTTTGATTTATATACTTTTTCAAGAGCTGACATAGGTCTGTATTTGATTGGAGCATCAGGAAACCTGTTAAAATTACGTAGGGAAAAATCAATCATTCTGGAATTACCATTAACTAAATTCATAAAAACGTTTCTTGAATTAAAAAAAAATCAAAGAAAGAAAATATCATAAATTTATAGACTATCAGGTAATCATTTTAATTTATTCCAGGCCGTGGCGGTTAAGAGCGATTTATAACATTATCAAAAGCTGACGTCAAGGAAAAGAAGCCTACTATTTTCCTCGACCCCGTGATATTTTAGAATTATAATGGGAAAGCCCAGGATAAAACTTTTTTTTTTCTAAAACTTCACACCCTCTGAAAATATCCTGGCCAGTTATAATGGGATTATGGCCACCCTGACTGATATCCCGGAGGTTACTTATTTATTAAACTTCCCTCTTCTCTCTTCTTTTCCCGATAAATTTCCTCTATTGAGCAGGAGACAAGGGTCTTTTCAGACCGCTATAAAATTAAAAAGTAAGCTTGATATATAAATATTTAGAAATAACATTTATTTTTGGCAAATTACGTTAGATCATTTATGTGCAGGATTCATAGAATTCCATTGTACAGATGTAATAAAATAGTCTTTTGTAATATACTCCGGTATATTCTTATGATATATTTAATTTTCCTTATTTTATCTTATTGATGTTTTTAAGCTTTAACACTCTCATTACTCATCACTTAGCATCCTCATCATAGCATTCTCACCACTCTACCAACCCCTGAAATCAACACAACATCCCATAGAATTTAAAAAAAAAAAAAAGTTCTCTTATTTCTGAAGCACCACTCAATCAGAATGGTCCGAAGAAGTCGCACTCATCTTCGGTGTCCCCCAAGGTTCTGTGCTATCTCCGATACTGTTCTCAATGTACACGGATGAAACTGTTGGAGCGAGGTATATGAAAGGTCCTGTAGCGGCATAAGCCGCCTATACAGCAGTTCCTTAAAACGCAACTAGAGCTCTACGGCAGGCGGAGAAGACTTGTGATGAGATCACAAAGAAACTAGAAGGACTAAGTATTGCCATTAATCCCAAGAAGACTGACAGTATTATTTTCTCCTTCTCGAAGAACAATGGCCATCTCTCTAAGGTCTATATGGTAGCGGATTGAACGAATAGGCTGGCATAGCTGACAGCATAGTATACTGTGACGTCACTCTCGACAGACCCCTGACGTTACTCCGCCATAGCCACCAGAAGATCAGGTTGGTGAAGAACAAGTCTTACAGACTAAACCACCTGTTGAAATCGCCAAATCTATCCCACCGCTTCAAGTTATTAATTCATAAAAGCGTTATAAGACCGGACCTTCTTCATGGAGCGCCGATGCTAACAACTGTAGTTGTGAGACACGCTAACTTATAGAGGACAAAAACGGACTTATTCCATACAGACTTTATCAAACAGTATCAATTTTTTTAATAGTCTCAAGTATACGACGAACACACTGTTATAGTGGACGAACTTTCACAGGATGGCCATAGAGGTGGCACACATTTAAAAAGCCTTAGACTAGACTGAGGACAACTAACTGGACTGACCCAAGAAAACTGTCGAGACCCATCACTAGAAACAGACTCCTAATACATTAACTTCCAAAAAATTTCATCCATCTCATAACACTCTTAGAATGTATCCAATGCAGTAGAACAGTTCCCATCCACCAATATTCCCTAAATATTAACACCACATCTTATGGTATTTGAAATAAAATAAAAAAGCACTCTCACTGAGCCTCTACTGCTTTCGATAGTTACCCGACGAAAAAGAAGCCACTAGGATCTCCAAGAGTTCTACCATATCCTTCAGACATGATGTACAGTAGGAGTACATCGGGAGATTTTAAATATTTCAAATAAATTGATTTGTTTTTATTTTATTATTATTCTTACATTTTTGTTTGCTTTCTTATTATAATATTTATATGTATATATTACTATTATTATGTCATATTACCCTAAAATGTGGCATGCATATTGTAAAACTTAGCAATGAAATAAATAAAGTTTAAAACATACAAAATACACAAAATATATTTTGACAACAAAGTAAATTGCCACCAGCAATGTAGTTTTGATGAAGTAAATCTGAGCTCATTCGGAATGCGGTTAACTTAGTGAGCTTCTTGGCTCCCTCCCCCCCTCGGATCTAACATAAGTGTGAGTACTAAGGGGTATTGTTTTTATGGCCTCCTGGTCATTCTGGAATCGTCGGGAGTGAAAGGGAATTTGGAGGCAAGATTAAGGATAAAGAGAGGAAAACTGGTCACAACATCTGATAGAAAAGATGTAAAATCTTGGATCAGCAAACTCAGAATGGTTCGAAAATCTGTAAAAACATCCAAAGGAAAATTTGAGGCTGAAACGGAGAGAAGAGGTGGTTCTTAGCCGTGATGCATATACTCACTGAGTTTATAACTCATGAGCAGCATTAAGTCTCTACACATTTGAAGAACATGTTGAGAGAGGCACCAAAACAACAGGATTCATACAGTTTTTAAAAACTATACAAATTTATAATTATATATAGGAAAAGTCATATATTGAAATAACTTCAGTGTATCTAGGACCTAGTGGTCTGCGAACTTTAAATTAAATAATAATTACTTTTAATTTTTTTAAAAATAATATATATTATTTAATAAGATATTTAATATCATATATAATCAGGAATACATATTTTATTTGTATAATAAATTTCCAGACACTCTTTTACTTATAACCATTCCCTAAAAAACATCAAAACTGAGCCTATGCAAGAATGAACCTATCCCATCTACAGCAAGAAATTGCTAAATAAGTAATTTTCTTCCTTTATTTAGTGGTTTTGATAAAAGTCAAGTTCAATGAAGATTCAACCAGAAATACCTATAGCAATTTCCAAGCCTGTCCTATCGCCAACGAGAGATGGCAGCTCTCCAAACAATTGCAGGCCTAACATCAAACAAGCACAGAGACAGTATCGTAAACAGCGTTTGAAATCTATAATTACTTTTTTTCCAACAAATCATAAAATAATCATTCAAAAATCATGTCGGATTTATGTATACAAATCAATCTGTGAGTTTTATCGATTCCATTAAAAATAATTATCACTCTTTCAGATATACTTTTTTAAATTAAAAATAATGATTAATTCTTGATCGAATAAATTTCACCCAAAAAATAAAAATCAGTCTGAATAAAAATATTTTTTTCTCTCCATTTGTTATGATGTGTGTATAAATATAAATTATAGAATATTAAATGACACTAAAGAAAAACAAAATGCTATGGAGCTTATCATGAAAGAGGCTGTTCAGTGATTTTCACTTTCGGCTGAAATCAGGATACTTGAAAAAGGGACAGATTTTCCAGTTAAACTCTTCCACTTTTAACTAAGATGGTTTAATGTTAATGTTAGTTATTACTTAATGCATGCTTTTATCAGAAACATTTTTTTTTCCTTTAAAATAACTATCCCTATTAGGGCCAATATTTTTCTGATTAAAAGAATATAAGGCTTACGCCGATTATTATGATAGATTTTGTGTGATGCGCCAATAGTCAAAGAACATGATCTCAAATTAATACATTATTGAGATAAGATAAGATTTAAAAAAATATTGCTCACAAATGATAATTATTATTTTTAAGAAAAAATTGGTCGTTGGGTGCGGTAAATGATAAGCACACTAACAAGTGTAACATATTTATTGTGTGCCGACGTTTCGGCCTAAGTTTTAGGTCATGTTCAGGGCAGAGAGGCGTACAGCCGAGCGTCAATTCAGTTGTTTTCATTTGGCGCTCGGCTGTACGCCTCTCTACGCTGATGATGGTCTAAAACTTAGTCCGAAACGCTGACACACAATAAATAAGTTACACTTATTAGTGTGTTATTCATTGATCGCACTCCCGACCAACTTCTTTAAACTACATCTACGGTCAACAAAACTTACTTCACTTATTATTATTTATTTATTAACTGTTTGGACTCGTCAACCATCGTGTCATTTTTGCCCTCTACTAAGTTTACGAAGATTTGAAAATTTAAAAAGTAAGGTTCAATTACAAAAATATTATATACAATTTAAATTGCAGTATTATTGATCGAAAAAATCATGTCTGAAATAATGATCAAGACATGATTTTTTCAGTTGTTGATCACAAGATAAAAATCACTCTTGATAAAAGTCATAAAATGATTTATAAAATTACCGGATAAAAATTTAAATAGGATTTAGTTTCTATTTTTTTTAAATGATATATTTCAAATCCTGATCGTAATTAATGAATAAAAATAACTTTCACTCACATCGGTTAGTGATGACAATATATATATGTATATTTACGATAAAATTAACAACTAATCTACATTCATACTTCAAGTACATTTTTATTGATAATATTCCAAATGATAAAATAACTTCTGCATAAAAAAAAAAAAATATATAAATTTGCATTGAAATAAAATTAATGTGTCCGTTAAGAATTCAAAGAAACCGGAAAGAATATCACAGAGTGCATTTCGAAATTCATATTACTTCTGCCAAGAATTTTCATTTTGGAACGTTTTTCTTCTTTCCTCGACGGTGAAAAGTTCTGTTTACAAATCACACAGGGAACATTTGATTAAAAAAGTTTCGTCCTGTAAGTCGATCGTGCTAGAAAGTTTCCGTTCTTTGGCATACATGCTCACCAGTTAGTAGGAATAAATTAAACAACAGTAAACTGTAATTATTAATTCATTCTTATTTATTTATGGTGTTATTGTAAAGGAACAGAGTCAAAATATCAGGTGTGTCCTTTCTCACGGCTTTCCATTCTAATGCAAAAAATGGTAGTTACATCTTCTCTTATATTATTCCAATTAAGATTATTATTTTTGTTTTGTTATGTTTAGTTCTGTAGACAATCAAATTACACAGAACAACAGAGATCTTTGCGGCGCAGGGTTTCAGAGTCGATTCTGGATATTGTCAGTCTTCTAGAAACGAGAAAAATATCAGATTTGCCAAAATGACTCTAGTTTTTGAAATAAAGGCAGTAAACACTCTTAAATCGAAAGAAAACGAACGTTTTTTTTGGCGGGTTTTTCAGAGAACAGTGAGTTTGCGGCGCAGTCTCAGAGTCGATTCTGGAGAATTTCAGTTTTATAAATACAAGAAAAATTTCAGATTTGCTGAAATTACTTATTTAAATTAAAAGAAAGAAAATAAATTTTTTTTTAGATTTTTTTTTCGAGCAACAGTGATTTTGAGGCGGAGGGTTTTAAGTGAGATCTGGATAATTTCAGTTTCCTAAATTCGAGAAAAATATCAGATTTGCCGAATTGATTCTAGTGTTTTAAATAATGGCAATATATACTGTAACTAACGATCCGAGACTTTTTTACACAAAATAAGAGTAAATTTGAACAAAGTAACTATGCTTCTTGTACTTTAGTACATTGATGTATCAAAATTCACACCCAATAGCTATGCCGCAAAAAAAATAATATATTTATTTGTTTCCCAGTGTTATCTATCAAATGCGCACCTGGAAAATTCCTGAAAAAGTATAGTTTTTGAATTAACAAATAATCTAACTAAAGGAACATGTGCAGAATACTTCAAAACATGTGTACAAAGTTCAAAACGCTATATCTCTGCTAATACTGCTCCGATTCGGACAATTATTTTTTCATTTTGTAGGAAATTATACAAAATGTATACTTTTTGAGATATGCGCGAATAAACTTTATTTCCTTCATAATTTTTTTCCTGCTTTTTCTCGAGGATGTACTTTATAAATAAATGGTTAAAAGGTTTTAAGGAATCTTCTCCTTAACGGCTCTTGAAGCTATTATGCAAGCTTCAAGAGCCGCTTTAGCGCTAGAGGTTATAGAAAAACACGTTTTTCGGATATTGCGCAGCCGCTATTACCCACAGGGTGTCCGATTTTGTTTACAGACATTAAGAGACAAAATTCTACATATAAAAAAAATAAGCAACAAAATCGGTCCATCTGTTAAGAATTTAATCGTGGCACAAACAGACTAAGAAAATGGGTTTTTGGACTTTACAATTATTACAATATTTTCCTCACCTAGAAGTATAGAAGCGGTAGGAAAGTAAACCAGACGACCAAAAGCTGCACCTTTTCGACACGGGGCGGGGTATACAGTAGCCGCAATGCACAACGGGTTGGGCGGCCAAGATGGATGAAAAGCCCTAACCAATATTAACACTGGGAAGGGGTGGGTCAAATGACCCTTATTGAGAGCTGCAAAGTGGGTCGAAAGGTCGGTTAAAAAACTAAATTGTCAGCAACTTTAAATTGTTATTCTTTTAATATAACTTCTTGATTTTGTTTATTTTCATTCAAAATCTCTAAAACCAGTGAAAAATTAAATAAATAATCATATATCAAAAAGGAGATAAAAGAGTCATTTGATCCTGTAAATATCAAAAACTTTCTAATTCTTACAAAAAGTCCTTAGTTCGACTGGGGTTAAAACATTTTAAAACAATAATTGACCCTTCTGTTATGGATTCCGGGATTCCAGACAGTCTAAATGTGATTTCTGACCTGCGATGCCTAAAGCTATTCCACAAAAGAGTATAAAAATAATGAAAAACATGCCGAATTCCATACGAATGAGAGAATAAGTCAGGAAGCATTTGTGTAAAAAATGTATTGCTTCATTGTGTATTGTCTCAGTGTATAATTAATTGATTAAAATATTGTTAGTATAATTATATTTATAATCGTTCGATTTAATGTTTTACTATCAAATTTTATTTTACAAATTTTTAAAAATAATTTTAACCTTAGCATATCTATCATTTTAGAATATGTAGAAATAATAATAAAAACATATCCAATTGAAGTTTAGAATAAAGAGTATAAAATAAGGAGTGGATCAAATGGTCCTATTTCTGGTTATGATTATGATGGGCGCACATCTTTACCAACGATCTCTCTAATTAGCCGCGTTTCGTCAATGAACTGAACCTGTTCATTCACTGTACGAGTTCAATTGGAGAAAACTATTTATATTTTTTTTTCATTCGGCTTCGATTTGTGTTACCAAACTATAACTAGTTATTTAATAAGATCCACTTTCAGTTTGAAATGTTTTGGCAAAACTAACTTAACCAAAACTTCATCTAAGTCCATTTCCGCAGCAGACTGCTACTGGCTTTGGCAGGGGTTTCCCCAGTGGAACCAAAGTTGTGGATCTAATGATAATGAAGTTTGATGGCTTTTGCAGGAAGCCAACAAATTAGGAGATAAGAAGATGAGGGGCCTATTCATTAGTAAGGTATGGTCTGCCAGTGATGAATGTGTAAATTCTAATTGGCAAGTTGATGCAATATGTCCTTTTGTGCTAACTTGCCTAATTGCTCAAAATGAACACATTCAAAATAGGAAACACCTTTGTTTACTTCGTAATTGTTCAAATAGATGAATAGATTGTAGTACTGATGATTTACAAAGAAAATTGGAGATCAACAAATCAACAATCAACAAATCTTCTAAATAAACCTCAAGAAAACATACGATTTTTAATAACATGACGTTCGGCAAAGGAAAGTGAGAAGCCAAGTCTATATACAGGTAATAAATAAGATTACAGGTACTTACCAAATACAGGTAAACCAGGTTATTGCTCCAGGGGAACCGAAGCGAAGAAATCTGATTGCTGGTCAGGGAAAGGAACTTCAACTTGGGAAAGTAGCGTTTCGTCAAGTTGGTAACCTTTTTGATCTTGTTAGCTGTAAAAAAATACAAACAAATATTATGAAAACTATAGATATTATAATATATATTTGGAATACTTTAATGTAGTAACATAGAAGTAGACAGTTAGGGATTGAATTGAAAAAAAAGAAGATATAACTATCTAACGAATGATGGTTTCTCCCTGTGAGAGCCATATGAATAGAAAAAATTATTTATATTGATTTTCTTCTTTTCTTTTTTTTAGGCAATGGTATAATTATTCTAAAGCACTTTATATTTTTCTTTTAACTTCATAAATGACCGAGATATGGACGTATGAAACCTCTAATCGCCTAATATTTATGTCGAGTTCCAAAGAAGATCCTGGGGATGACCCGTCGTGACTGATGGCCAACAGAGAACGCACCGATTTCTATTTTTTTTAAATTCGATTTCTGGATTTACGTAAGTATATTAGAAAATAAAATCTCAAATCTTGAGGGGGAAGGGGAGATTAATTTGTATTCTTGTTCGATAACAAAGGTTCATTATTCAAAAGAATAAATCAAAACCAAAAATTATTTTCATTATAGAAAATAATAAATCAAAACCTCAAAGACACATACAAGAAATATACAACTAGAGTTAATAAAAAAAATGTAAATATCCAAGAGAAGGGTTAACAAATATCCAGAAGAATTGTTAACAAAAGACAGAGAGGGTGATTAAATGAATTATAAAAGTGAAAATTATCTTTCATATAAAATAAATTATATAATAAAAGTCAACTATGATAAATATAAGATGAAAAAAGATATTCTTCATTATTATCTATAAGGAAATAAATAAAATACAATATAAGGGACTAACCAAATAAAGGCACGGGAAGAATCTCTTGCGATATTGAGGGATGGATAATTAAGTTTTTTTAAGGAAAAAGGCAAACTATGTGATAATTAAAAAAAATATAATTGTGGTAATGTATATTTTTTATATTACTTTTACTTTTTCTTTTGCTATTTATATACTTTCAGCCTATCTATTTATATGGTTGCCATCTTTGTTATACTATCACTATCACTATCGATATGATTTGTAATAGTAGAGTTTGGGAGGCAGTAATTATTTGGGTCATTAATCAAAGATAGTACACATGTGTAGTAAAGAGGACAGAGCGTGGAAGAATTGGGAGGCATAAAGGGCATGAAAAGGGCATGAAATTATTTATGCACTAAGGGTAATTATTTATACACTAAGGACATGAAATTATTTTTGTGGTATCGGTTCATAGAAACTATTTTCTTAATAATGGTTGAAGAAATCAACGAAAAAACTTTATTTTTTTAAATAAATCCGCAGACAAAATTCATTTTAATTAATTATAACACGAGCTTTAACGGCTGCATGGATTTTTCTTATATTTTTTTTCTTCTGGAAATCAAAAGGCTGGGGGATACCGAAGGGATGTCGCTAAGAATTCCTCAGCGAGGCGAAGAGGCATTCCAGCGAAACAAATATAGCTCCAGTATCGGAATTTCTTGAAAGCGGTTTTATTACAGTAATCAGAGGCATTCTAGGGAAAACGGGAAATCTATAAAATACCACTAAAACTGCTTTGAAATAGCTATACAAATAGAAATATAAAAAAAATAGTTTTTATTTGCATACAGAATCATAGGCACACGAAGAGAGTGAAAAAGGATTTTAATAAATAAAGAAAAACAAACGAAAATATCTGGTGTGTCCACTCAAACAACTTTCCTTACCGCTTTGGATTAAAATCTAAAATTGTTTACTGTATCTGCACAAATATAAATCCGATTAAGATTGTTTTTTTTTTTTGCTATATAGACAATAAATTATCTTTCAATTAAGCATCTAGATTGTTCCGGAAGATGTATAGTTATCGATTCATAAAAAACAAAACAAACCTGAACCGGTGTATTGGTGATACTCAGATTAGGAGGAATTTTCATGAAAATTTGTTTAATAATTTTGAGTACATTTAAATAAAAAAAATTAAGTACTTCCATCTTCTATTGCCGCTCAGTTAGTTATGTTAACAAATGACCAAGTTCAAAAATGTTTTTTTTTCGTGGGAAATTTAATATTTTCAAAAGCGTGATAAAGACCAGATAAGCTCGGTAATGGTGATTTTTTTTTTTTATGACTACATTAAGAGTCTTAAATGTACACAAATAAGGTACACATAAAAAAAAAAAAAATTAAAGTATCAACAGCCTTTTTTTTCTTTTAAATAAAGATGCAAAAATACAAACATTTGCAAGGAGCAGTGTATTTCTTTACAGACTAGATTCATGAAACTTTTTTTGAATAATGATATAAAGTATAAGAAAACTAAAACTATAAACTTAATAAAAGCTAGTTATAGTTAGTTAATAATAGAACAACTGACTCAATGTTTTAAAAAATTCGGCTAAAACCTATTTAAAACAATAAACAAATAGAAATTTTTAAATAAAAAGTTACAATTTCTATCTATATTGTTGTTGCTGAGTGTCTGTAAGAAAGTAATACATTTTCATATTGAGCACATTCAAATAAATTTAAATACACTATTTTCATAAGTTTGGATAGTTAAACAATTAAAAGACTAAATAAAAAATTAGAATATAATACGTAAAGTTCAGGAGAAAAATCAACGAATTTTTGGTCGTAGTGATTCAAAAATGCTTCATTACTGCACAGTTTATGACATTACCGTGCTAATAATTCGGGCAGATATATTATATGTCTTAATTAGTTTTATAGTCTGTGAAACACATAAATCTCGTCCAAACTGAGTGAAGAATAAATTAATAAAAAACGACAGACCGGGTTCATCTCAGTAGTAAAATCTCAATCCGATAAACCTAAGCGCTTACGAGATAAAAATGCATGTTTATTTTAAACTATTTCTTTACTTTTAGTGACAAAAGTATAAACAAATATTAGTAAAACTATCATCCAGACAAATTGACATATCTAGTTAAAGTTTAAACGTAATTTAAAAATAAATAAATAAATAAAGTTTTTAATTAAATAAATTAATTAAATTAAATTAATTAAATAAAGAAATTTTGATTTTCGTCCACTCCCAAAGCACTGTGCGATAGTTTCGGGGAAAAAAGTTTGGGAGCCTCTGCTTTAAACTAATACTTTAAGATTAATATACAAGGAGAAGCTATTTTTTTAATTCTCTCAGCAACACTTGACACTAAAAGAGGCTTCCCAAACCTGTTAATTACTGCCTAAACAATAGTTATCCACTTCCTCCACTTCTAGCTTCCTCGAGGGGCTCAATCCGACGAGACAAGAGGCACACCCATGATCTACAATTCATGAAGGCCTCTGGAATACAAAGAGCCAAAGAGCAATAGGTGGAGGGCGAGCATCTGGAGGACCGGTCCCAACAAGGCTGACTGATTGTCGTCATTTGCATACGCTTTATGGATCCGATACAGCTCTACATCACCAAGAGCGATGGCGTCGGTCTCTTTTCTCGCCTCGCCTTCTGCCAACTAAACCTTCTTATACTAACGCGAGTATTTCATTTTGGAATATTAACACTGCTTTACAAGTAATCTTGATTAAATATAGAAAAACTACACAAAAAAAAAAAAATCAAGTGTGGTGCGTGCAATACACAACATTCACTTCCTTGGAAACACTTCCTTGGAATCCTCAAATAATTAATTAATTAATAAATAAAAGTCGAAATTATTAACAACATTAATCACCTATGTTTATGCGTTATTCGTCACTCACTATTACCTTCTATGATATTATAATTTAGATATTAATTACCTCCTTTTACGAAGTAAAGGAAGTATTGTAATCGCGAAAATTTTCGGCCTTCAGATTTCAACGGAAATATCCATTTAGACCATCTCTGAATCCATTTTGACTAGTTCCGTCGTGACTTCTGTACGAACGTACGTTCTTTGTATTTATTGTGTTTTGTATTTTAATTATGTAAAATTATGTATGTAAATGTAAAATTTTGTATTTAGGATTATTGTAAAATCTAATTGAGAACCTCCCTTTTTGGTCACTGCTTGATCACCGGAAGTGGTACTTTACTTGAAGGTCATATTACACTTTCATAAAAAATGATATTAAAATATAATGTAAAACATCTCAAATTTGGTAAATAGAACTTTTATATCAATATTAATGTATTTACTAGATTTTGGTTAAAATTAGTGAGGCGAAAAGGGTACTTTACTTGAAGGTCATAATAAACACATCAAAAATTATATTAAAATTAAATACAGAAATTTTATGGTTCGGTAATAAAGGTTGCAAACGCGATTTTATTACTTGTTTTCAGTGTTAAAATTGAGCATAAAATACTGGTTTTCCTACCCATTCCTAGTCTGCAGCAGAAGAATGAGATATAAGTTAAGTGGGTTCTTCTGCTTAAAGTGTCGAAATTGTCAATTTCCAATGCTTTATCTAGTGATATAGACAGTTCTAATGTTGTCACGGAACACGAAGAAATCTCTTGGAAACTTATTACCTACTGAAAGAAAACGGCATATAATAACGGAATGAGACCTTCTGAAACAAGAGTATGTGTGTGTGTGTGTCAATAGATGGATGTCGTGGACGCCGAGCGTCGTTTTTGAAATACTGCAATCTTCGGAAACTAGTAACCAAATTCAGGATCACTTTTTGAACCACCGATATGCCGATATAGTTAGCCAGCGCAAACAATTCAAGCTATTCATCAGATGCAGAAAACAGGTAGTTCTAAGTTTCAGATTTTGGATAATATATAAAAATAACAATTTAAGATCCATTTCCGTGGGTACTGTTAGGATTTCATATAAATAATTGGGGCTCATATCATTCAATCTGATCCATTCATTCAATATATCTTGTTGCGCGAGACTAATTGATAAAAAATGATAGTATTCCTCCAATGCCGTTCCATCTCAAGCTGGACAAGGCCTTTGGGGATTCAATGTATATTTGTGTAAATTTACATGATAGGATCTTCATTAATGCAAACACACCTCTGAGCTGTCTGATATTTAACGGCCATTTAGCTTATCTGAGGAATTGAGACTTTCCGGGAAATATGCAATCACCTTTAAAGTCAAATCACACAAATATTACTACTAACAATAAGAGACGGTTAATTATTCAAAATAAAAAAAAACTTAAAAGTACTTAATCCTGAAAATGTATACATATATCGTAACGTTCCGAAATAATCCGAAACGAATATCACTACTTCACTACTATATATTATTACGGTAGTATAGATCCCTTTTCCAGCTCTCAGGAGCGATGGATTTTGACGAATGAGGTATCAAAAGAAAGGGAATGTCACGTAGAAGTGACGAATCCTAGTTTCAATTGTTAAATTCTTACTAGGGCTTACATAAAAGTGATGAAGAAACTGGAAGGTGGTGAGTCTTTGGATCAAGGCGGGACAGGTCGCGTTTAAAGATTTCGACGCGGGCATCAAGGCTGTAATTAGTCCGGTGTTATAAAGCTCTAAAACCTACCGTTTTCGAGATAATGATTGATATAGGCCCGCACGGCCCCTATGCCACCTTCCATATGTGTTGTTGTCATGGCAACTTTATATCAATTTGAGTCTGTTTACAATAACTTTTTAGTAAGTGGGAAATCATATATTGTTTCCCATGTCTAATCCCAAATGGCACTGTTAAATATGAATACTAGACATATAAAATGGTATAGCTGAATCTAATTGCCTCACGGCTAAATTGAATAACTATTATATGGATACGGCTAACTACTTATTAAGTATGAACTGTAACTTCAACATTGTCATTACAAACTATGTAGCTTCACCAAATGTGTGTGTTAAATAAACTATTTTGGTAATATCATATTGTTTATACGAATAAATATATTTCTCTAATATCGCTTATACTTCTAATGTATCAGGATTGATATCTAATAAATATATCTAGTATATCTAGAAAATATAAAGTTCTCGCTCGAGTATAATAGTTTAAATATATAATAAATGATGTATAAATATAGAAGGATAAAAACTCGAACGGAAATGATTTCAAACTCAAAATCCAATCCCTAATGTCTGGTACAAAGGACTTAACTACACTACACGATTAGAATACATTTCGAATCGAATACCATTACAACTTGACATAAATAAAACGATAAAGGAGATACGAGCATCTATTTAGTTAGTAATGCCCCTTAGTCCTGTAATCGGCCGAGCTCTTCAGATATCCTCACAGCGCTGTGAATGCTAATGTCCCTCCCTACGGAAGATAGCAAGGATCTTGAGCAAGGGCGATACTGACTGCTTCTTCGTCCTGTGCATACGTAACTAGCCTCTTCGGTAAGTATGGCTATTTCCGCTGCATCGAGGACCTTATCCTCCAATAGTGATTGAAGTTATTTACTGGATGGCACAAGGATAGTTGCACATATCCGTGGCATGCTTTGGAAATTGGATTATCCTGGAATAGCGCAATAATCTAGAAAAGAGGATTACGATATTATCTTTATACTCCTGTATTTAAAATAACAGTATAAAAACCAATATTATGAGCAGGTATGATACGGTAAAATAATAAAAACAAAATAAAAAATTGTAATGAGAAAAAGGATATTCTGAAATACTTCATAATTTCGTGTAAGTGTGAAAGAAATTTGTATAACCAATCCACTTAACCTGGAAGAATAGAGAAAGATCTGTTCAAGGAAGGCCGCCGTAAAGAGAAGGAACAAAAGAGTCCGATGTTCAAGCCGATGACATTAAGGAACAAGAGAAGCCAAGGAAAATTTTATATACAATTATTAACCAGTTTATAACAGTTTAATTTTTTTTTTTTTTGGAGAATAGATTTTTTTTCATTATGAAATTTCGTTCATAAGTTTCATTTAATGTGTAATAACAAGATACATACGTAAGTTAAATACATTCACAGGCTCACAATCTGGAATTATTGCTCAAAAGAAAGTGAATGAACAAGAATAAGAAAAGGGGTTTGTAATAAAATTGTAAACTAATAAGTTTTAACGTAATGTAAACACACGCTAACATCGCCCCTCTCCACCATCCCACCTTCTCAGGAATCAGTTGTGATTTTACGCAATAAATATCATATTTTTATTTACATTTCATAAGAAGTATAATGCGATATATATATATATATATATATATATATATATATATATATATATATATATATATATATATAGTGTTCCGCTTGTATTCAAATTCGACATTTTAACTAATCTTGTAAATTACTGAACTTGATTTCATTCAGCCCATTCGTGCAAGTTAAATTGTAACGGAATAGTGTCAGATCTTTTTTAATAATTTAATAAAAAAAAATTTATAGTGCTAACGCGTTTAATTTATGGTTATACTAAACTTAGAGTCAATTCATTGCTATTTACAGGTTAAGGTATTTTTCTAATAGTATTCTTATTATCCCTCTATTCGGTTAACTGCCACGTTCATGGTCCCGACATTGGAGGATAATCGAAGCTCTACTGTATAATATTCTCGGCCAACTTTGCAACACCCCCTGTTGCTAACACCTAGGTCTTCCAGGAAGCTCCTTGTCCTGTTCGGGATTGTTCTGCAACATCAAAACCAGAGGCCTCAAATCAGAGACTCAGTCACTCTCTCTCTCTCTCTCTCCAAAAGTATTGGGGTTTTTTTTTAGGAAAAGGAAGCATTTTTCATAAATATCCTAATTTTCGCTTTCCAATCCACCTGCCAGACCGATGCCATTATTCTCAAAATAAATAATAAAAACCACCGCTGGACCTGTCTCACATCTAGTACTTGTTTTCAGATCAGGAACTATTATATAGAGTAAGATGGCTAAAAGAGGAACGTGTTATTTTTCTGAAGACACTAAAAAACTTATTAAATTTGTCTAAGTTAAAACTTGTGCGCTAAACTTTATCCATTTTTTCTCAAAATATAAATCCCCAAAGTTTACCAGTATGTATAAAAAAAATTAAAAGAAAAAAAAATGTAATATGGAGTTAATTATACGACGTGTGAAGGGAAACTGTTCCTTTGGGTGTAATCATTAGCATATAAATAGTCTTAACACAAGAGATCCGGTGGAAGAGGAAGGATAGGCGGCGAGTAGAGAGAGAGAGGGGGGGAGAAGGGATGGGCGTCTAGTAGGAGGGAGAAAAAAAGAGGGTAAAAAGGGTTGAATTACTTTAATAGATTTAAACACACCCTCTTTGACACTATGTGGAATATAAATAGCCCTATAATGAAGAACAAATACACCACTAAAGAAAATAGGGGTTTGAACAACAGCACCAAGTAGTAGACCAACGTTTTGAGGTATATAGAAATTAATTATAAAATATTTGATGTGGACAACACATGATTTCCTTGTACATCTATTAAACTATAGTTTCCAAGAGATTAGAACTACCAATGTCACTGAAATCGACAGTTTCGACATTTTAAGCGGAAGAACCCACTTAACTTATATCTTATTCTCCTGCTGCAGACTTGTTCATTTCACAAATGGGGAGGAAAACAAGTATTTTACACTCAATTTTAACTCTTAAAACAAGTAATAAAGTTGTTTAATTGGATTGGAAAAAAAATCGCGTTTGTAACCTTTATTACCATACCATATGATTTCTGTATTTAATTTGAATATAATTTTTGATGTGTTTATTATGAACTTCAAGTAAAGTTCCCTTTTCGCCTCACTAATTTTAACCAAAATCTAGTAAATACATTAATATTGATATAAAAGTTCTATTTACCAAATTTGAGATGTTTTACATTATATTTTAATATCATTTTTTATGAAAGTGTAATATGACCTTCAAGTAAAGTACCACTTCCGGTGATCAAGCAGTGTCCAAAAAGGGAGGTTCACAACTAGATTTTACAACAATCCTATATACAAAATTTCAACTTTCTACGGCTAACCGTTTTTGAGTTATGCGAGATACGAACAGACATACAGACGCCACGACGAAACTAGTCAAAATGGCTTCAGGGATGGTCAAAATGGATATTTCCGATGAAATCTGAAAACCGAAAATTTTCGTGATTACAATACTTCCTTTACTTCGATAAGGAAGTAAAAATATTAAAATGACTAAGGAGGTAGAAGAAAGTCCAGACCCTATTTAAAAATATATATGTACATATATCAGTTCCAAAACTTAAGTTAACTTAAAGTTAACTCCATAATCATCTTCTAGCGCATTACTCTACTTACGAAAATTCGAAAAACCCGGAGAGGGAGTGCAAGAAACCCCCAAAATTTACTTCCCTAACTCAATTTACATACAAAATTCAAAACTATAATTTAATTTTCTGAAGCAGTAGAGGTGCGTAAAACTTTAAAAACGCCGAAATTTCAGCTAAGCATACTGAAATTTATCCATATTTTTGCGGTATCGTTCTGCCTAGAAGAAAACCCTACATACCTAATTTCAGCTCAGTTGACACAAAGGGGACCGATGGAGGTGCTCAAATGCAGCGGAAAAAAAAATTTAAATATATCCGATATCTCCAAAACTTTCGTAACTGTGCTTTAGCGGTTAAGAAATGGATAGGAAATGCACCCCTCACCGCTGATCTTCAACCCAGTGCAATAGTCTATTTTTCCGGGTAAAATACGACTAAAAAGTGGCCTACCCTTATAATTTGCTTTAATTTCTAATTAGCTATAATATAATAATAAATAAACTTGTATAAAATAAACATAACATCTAAACGCAGGCATACTAGTTACTGAAATTAGCACATTCAAACACGCAATCTCTTCAGCTTTATATGTTAATAATAGCATATGTGTGCGTGCGCGTGCATATGTGTGTGTGTTAATTACGGCTTATATTCAATCAGAAACAGGCCTAATTCAGATATTTTCCAGAAAAAAACCCTTAATTATCTTAAAATGATTCCAGTAATTTTGAGCGTATCTTTATTAATCATGATAAGCATAAATGATCAATAGGATTCACATTTAGACTAAACGATGCCCACTCAATGCATTTTCCAGTTATCAGGAAGATGTACTTTTTCCCCCGCTCAGAGCACATGAAACCCTGTCTGAAAATTCCAAAATCCGGAATATTATAATCTCTCATGAAATTTCATTTGACCAACAATATCCATAAAAGTATATAATTCAAGGATACAGAATAAAATTCATTTCCTTGAATTCCAAAATTTTCCCGTGTACTGTAACAACATAATTCCAGTTTCATAAAACAATACATGCTAGTTTCACAGACAAAGGCATACATTAGTTTCATTATTATTCACGAGGCTTGAGCACGGGAGAAATAATGAATAGATGCTAAAATCGAATCCCGCCTCTTTTTCCTGGTACCGCTAGCCCATCTGGGAATCAACACTAATGCCTCTTAATTAAGAGAGACTTATAAATTAAAGAATGCCTTCAAAGAAGGCTACCATAATAATAATAAAATTGTCTTAAAATATAATAATACTTTATTAATTAATGAGAAAAAACTTTCCAAAAGAGTAGACAAAAATTACTCCAAGGATATCAAAAGTTTCCAAAATCAAAGTATTAATATTAAATAGCTGTGAATAACTAACCATTCAATGTTTTTCCAATTCAAGCATCATTAGCACAGAAAAATATGAGGCCATATAAATGCGATGAGATATAGTGCATTTCACGTCAACATACTAAAACCTGACCACTCCAAGACAGTTGCTCTGATACTACTGATAATATTTTCCAGTATAACCTTTCTCAGCTGTGCTAATTGCCCCCTTTTCCTTCAAGTTTTCTAGGAATAATATGGAATCTCAATTTGGTTAGCCTTTTTGTTGTATTTTTCCGGAAAATAATTTGCACTGTATCCAAGGTTATGGGAGGGAGGTAGGGTACATTTTAAATCCGTTTCATACCCACTATAATATATATATATATATATTATACCATGGAAGTCAAAACTTTCAGTCGAATGTCTAAATGTTTTTTGTAGTTTTTAAGATTTGTCGCACCTAATAGCCTATTAAAATTGAGTCAGAGGGTTAAAAATTTGTATCTGTATATATATATATATATATATATATATATATATATATATATATATATATATATATATATATATATATATATAATGGGAGTGGGAGTAACTTCCAAACAAAATTATTTATTTTATTTTATTATTTATTTATTTATTAATTATTAAATTCATGTCTAAATGTTTTTTCGTAGTTTTTAAGGTTTGCCGCATCTTACAGCCTCTCCAAATCTGTACACATATATATATATATATATATAATATACAATATATACAATATATATATATATATATATATATATATATATATATATATATATATATATATATTTATATATTATATATTGTGTATATATATATATATATATATATATATATATATATATATATATATATATATATATATATATGTATATATATATATTATATATTGTATATATATATATATATATATATATATATATATATATATATATATATATATATGTATATATATATATATATATTATATATATATATATAATATACAATATATATATATATATATATATATATATATATATATATATATATATATATATTGTAATGTATTAAGAATACTGGGATTGAAGGAAATCATTAAGATTAAATAATAGTAATTAGAATATGGATAAATTAAATAATGATGCCTCCTGGTTCAGTCAATATTAACAAAAATAAATTGCATTTTCAAACAAAGAAAAGTGGGTCTCTATCTGGAAGGAGGGGGGAGGGGGGGGTGCAGTTCGAGAGTGCCGCTTATACCGTCATAAAGATAAAACTAAACAAAGGCCCGGTGAACCAGGTGTAATAAGATCTACCGCCCAAGGATACAGAAAATAAGAAGAATAAGAAAAATGGCTCAAACATTTTCAAGGCCTTTTCAACAATTCTTATAGCATCAACCAATAAGATGTCCCAATAGGAGAGTGGGGACAAAATGCATCTTTTCAAGAAGGAGAAGGGGAAAAAGTGGAGAACAGACAGAGAAAACAGAAATAAGGGAGTTCTTGGGGGGAGGTGGAAGAGTATAGTTTTTGGGAGAAGGTGGAAGAGTAGAGTTCTTGGGAGAAGGAGGAAGAGTAGGGTTCTTGAGAGAAGCCAGAAGACGGAGGTTCGCAGAGGGTACAGTTGAGCAGTCCATCGAGAGACGAAGTCCCAGCCAGAAGGCAGAATAGGAGGCCACTGCAGGAGAGAGAAATCTAGACCATCGAGCACCGAGTGTCGAAGGCAACTCACTATAAGATAAGTTCTAGCCTTTTCATTCATTGTGTACATCAATATCTAACATTATGTGGCATCCGAATAATATTTTAAATAAGCAAGAGTTCTCCCAGTGTTCTCAAATACATGTTTTACAGTCCATAGATTTTTACAATGAGAGTAATTTAGATTAGTAGTAGTAAATTAGTAGATCAATAGTTTAATTAATAACGTAACTTCAATAAAGTAAGATCTTCTATCAAATTCTATTATTCAATTAACCCTGCATGCCATCATATAGTTTAATTAATTAACACGACACCCTTGGAAAGAATCTCCAATAGTATTTATAATATCCCAAACTAGTGACCATAGCAGGGGAGGTCTGCAGTCTCTAGCCTTTTATATTAAAATATAGTTTGATTGATAGGCTCCCTTCTGGAACCGATGCAAATAGAGAATAAATTAGATAAGTAAATTAAGTAAATGTGGTTTTGGAATCCCCACCTGCCTTAGAAAAGCAGTTTGCCAGAAACATAGCTATATATATAGGTATATATATATATATATATATATATATATATATATATATATATATATATATATACAAAACAATACCATGGGAGTGGGAGTAACTTCCAAGCAAAATTATTTATTTTATTATTTATTTATTTATTAATTATTAAATTCATGTCTAAATGTTTTTTCGTAGTTTTTAAGGTTTGTCGCATCTTACAGCCTCTATAAATTGAATAAGAGGGTTAAAAATTTGTATGTGAATTGAGTTGGTGTTAGAGAAATGCCTTTAGGAGGTCTGATATAATATTTTTTCTTCCACCTCCGCAATTTTGATATTTTATATTTTGTATTTTAGTTCTTCAATATATCTCAGTTACAATTGATCTTATCAAAAAAATTTATAAAACAGAAATTACGGTAATTCTTATTGTTTTCTAATTTATTCAAGGAAGTTCTCAAGAAGCTTTTTTTACATTTTTGCATGTACATCTAAATAACTAAGTAGATGGAGATGTACAAAAATTCAACAAGACTAAATGTAAACATGGATTTATTTATACCAACTTTTATATAATAATGAATATTTAGAAATAATATAATGTCAGAGGATGGGGAGATTGTCCCAAAAACGTCTCACATGTCAATAATTTGAGTTATTGAATAAAGTTGTTAAATGGAAGTAATTTTCAAAAATGATTATATGAAAAAAAATTAGAGTGAAAAATGTTTAAAACAAGTTACGCAACAGGATGCATGAAATCTCTGTGGAGGGAAAATCCTTACTTAGTGACGGAGCTCTGCTGATCATTTTTTTTTTAGTCTGTTGATGTGAGATGTGCTATCACTGGCCTGTATTTATGTAATATTATCTTTTCCTATCTTAATGATGCCTCAATTGGTGAAATAACTGATTGTTTATTTATTGGTATTTGGGAGACTTAAGGCTTTAAAACCATTGAATTATATGCAATCAATATTAAATTTTCAATAAAAGTGACTTAGGCTTCGCTGAAAACGTGACAGTCTTTTTACATTGTAAAGGGAACTTTTCTCATGGTACATAAACCCAACAACGCCTTCCAGAGTTATGAGAAGGAAGTTTTTTTCTTCTAAATTTTTCATAAATAACTAATTTTTCATAATCTGACAAACAAAAGGAAGATGTATCAATGCGATAAACAATAAAGTTCTCTTGAAATATTTAATCAATATGGAGTAGTATATACAGTTATAAAAAAATAAATAAAAAAGTTCATCATAAGAAACCCTGTATAAAGAGCGGGTAGGATCTTGAAGAAATATTTTATTTACCCCTTCCTAGTGGAGGCAAGTCACGAATTTTACCTGAATTATTGCTCTGCTTCCTACCATAGCCCATTTTCTAATACCGAACATTACTAAAACTCAAAGTTTGTGACTGAAATCGTTTATTTGTTAATTCCTTTTGATAAAGAAAAACGTTTTTCATTTCCAAAATAAAATATGGTAGGTTATGAAGTGATTAATGAAACTTCTCTAGCCTTATTATTGTTATGTAAAAGTCTTTAAATGTGTTTAAGACTTTAACTATAACAACAAGTAATGTCTATTATAAAAGGAATGTAATAGTTCAGTAACTGGAGTACAGTGACAGTAACAGTAGACATAACACTTGATAATACCAAGCAATAACTCTTTGGAATATTTCATAATGCCAAGCCTAGAAGTATATAATATAGCTGAATTTTGTACACTAGTACTTATAGCCCAGTATTTTGTTGTTTTTTTAATAAGGATTTTATAAAAACAAAATGTTTATAGAATCCATGAATGATCCTATGGGTAGGATGTAAACAAAATGATAATAATAAAAAATTAAAGGATACACGATCATTTTATAAGTTTTACTTTATTTTTAACTTTTTATGCGTCACTTTGGAGGAGGTATTAAATTTTAAAGATATAGAAAAAATAATTACAATAAATTAGCACTAAATAGCTAAATTCTAACATTCGAGCTAAACAGTACAATAAATATGTATTTTGTTGATGTTTTTTTTTCCTGTCCTTAACCAGCCTGTGACATATTTAATTACTTCCCTATAATTGAAGAAATCTATTTAATGATTAATATTGTGATTAAGAGTACTAGTGCAAGAGATACCATACAAATAATTGTTAGCATGTCAGTTTTATCAAATTTCAGTACAATCCTAAAAATTTGTCATGAGTGTTACTTCAGAAGTATTACCTGGGTTTCAAAGGGATTAATGGGAATATTTGTTCTTTTAAGTTGGTAAAGAGTAGCCATTTTGTTTGTAGTTAACAGCAGATGCATGTTTTCCAAGCTAAGTTTAATTGCTGAGAAAGAAAAGTTTGTAAACCAGAATATGGTCAGTATTTTGATCCATTTTCATGAGTGTTACCCTAATAATTTATTTTAAACGTAATGTTTTGAAAATTCATTTAATTTTGTTTCATAGTACTTTTTATTTTATCAGCTAGCATAATCTCAAAATTCCAATCAAAACGCCAAACCGTTGTTTCCACGTGTGTTGCCAGCTTTAATAAAGAGGTAACCTCTTCCTATTTTGACTTGTCTAGTTTTTAGTTATAAATGATCTTACTGCATTTTTAATGACACGAACCTTAATGGAAATCAGTTTCAAATCATCGAAACTTGAACACTGCAATAGGCGCGTGGGGTACAGATGTCCCTTCTTAGTCATTTTAATGTTTTTACTTCCTTGTACGCAGTGAAGGAAGTATTGTAATCGCGAAAATTTTCGGTTTTAAGATTTCAACGGAAATATTCACTTTTGATTATCTCTGGATCCATTTTGACTAGTTTCGTCGTGACGTCTGTACGTACGTTCGTTTGTTCGTACGTATCTCGCATTACTCAAAAACGGTTAGCAGTAGAAAGTTAAAATATTGTATTTAGGATAATTGTAAAATCTAGTTGCGAACATCCCTTTTTGGTTACTTTATGATTACCGGAAGTGATACTTTACTTATAGGTCATATTAGACTTTCATCAAAAATTATATTAAAATATAATTTAAAACCTCTCAGATTTGGTAAATTAGATTTTTATATCAATATAAATAATATAATAGATTTTGGTTGAAATCGAAGAGTCAAAAGGGGTACTTCACTTAAAGGTCATAATAAACTTACATCAAAAGGTATATTGACATTTAATATAGAGATCCTATGGTTCGGTAAGAAAGGTTATAAAGCGATTTTTTTTCCACTCTAATTAAACAATTTTATTAGTTGTTTTAAGTGTTATAATTGAGTACAAAATACTTTTTTTTCTCCCCATTTGTGAGCTTAACAAGTCTGCAGTAGGAGAATAAGATATAAGTTAAGCGTGTTCTTCCACTTAAAATATCGAAACCGTCGATTTTCAATGCTTTATCTTTGACAGTTCTAATGTTGTCAAGGAACACGAAGAAATACATATAACGGAATAAGACCTACAGCCACAGATTTATAGTTTAATAGGAATACTAGGGTCAAGGAGTGTCCACATCAGATATTTTAAATTTGATCCGATGATTAGTCATTTAATAATTGAAGGTTTAATTCCTTTTAGTTCAAACTACATATTATCGTCATACATACAATTTATTTCGTTAATTATTTTATATTAGTATCATAAACTAACATTTGATGTAATTACAAGGAGAGGATCCTACATGTGTCTCCTAGATTTTGATGAAACATTTTTGGGTGAATCTAGGCCTTAAAATATTGGACTTTATAAAATATTAGGGACCAACGCTCCCCAGTAGTCCCGGAAAATAATTCAGAAGTTTCCAGGCGCAAAACACATTTTATTTTGCATCTGATTCTTGTAAAGGTATAAAAATGAGTTTATTCCCAAAATTTCCCAGGCAAGAATATTAAAAACATCAAAAAAGCCCTCAAAATAGGTAATTTTGTATGTAATTAATACTCTTACCAAGCATGATACTTAAATATTTTGTTGTCCTATTCTTTTTAATTTTTTTCTCTTGGAAATAGGGACATTTTGGTATTAAACTCATATTACTGATCTTAATAATTAGCTAAAATGGCTGAAAGAGCTTGAAGGACAAAATGAATTAAATGATAAATTGAATGTCAATTGTTAACTGCTTTAGTATAAACTTTAAATTGATTAAAAAAATTCAAATAAATTTTAATAGTTTTTTTTTTCAATTTATATGTATATATAAATTATATATTCTTTAATATCTAATAAATAAATAATTTGTTATAATTGGGAGAAAAAAAGAGTTAAAAATGATTTTTGCGGGGTAACCGTGTACTCGTGCCTAAACGAAGAAATCACAAGAAATCACCCGCCTATTCCAGGGCTAACTACGCTTTCCCATTGAGGATGGTTAAATAATTGTAGCAGAAGAAAAAACAAAGTAGGTCGCGGCAATCCGTTCCTCAAGAAGAACAGAAGAAAGAAATAGAAACAAATTTACAGCGGGAGCGGATAAAAACCATTCGACTGTCAGTGCCAAGATCAGAGCCATACATCAGCCCCGGTTGGACCTATTGCCCAATCAGATGCGGTGTCTCCGACGAGGAGTTAATCTCTAAATCACATTGGTCCAATATAGATCCAATAAAGCCAAAGCTATTGCAACGGCGATATCGAAGGCAATAAATATGTCTCATTTTGAACGCTGTGTGTTATCGAAGTGGAGGTGTCAAATCTCGGCCTTGTGTGTAACATAATCCACACATTATTTAGCGTTCCTTTTTTTAGTCTTAGTATTTTTTAAAATTCCCAGAAAAATCTAATTTTCCTATTATGTTTGATTTAAATTCGTTATAGATAGATAGATAGAAGAACTTTATTCTGTGACTAGGTCCCTTAAGAATAACATGAATGAACATTAAAACAGAAACGATATAAGACAAAAGAATACAGGTCATAAGACAAAAGAATACAGATCAGTTAATGTTTACAATATTTTCAGTAAAATAAACTAGCAAATAAAATAAATTCTTTTCTCGAAATATATAATTAATTTGAACAAAAAAAAAAAAAAAAGAGAAAAAAGAAAACAAAAAGAGAGAAAATGAAAAATACAAAAATAATGAGTTGATTAGCAAAGTTGAAGTTTATGCATTAAAAACTATTATTCACTTCTGATCTGGTACAATATAATATAGTAATAGATCGATTTATTTTTTTTTTTATTATTTTTTTTTTATTTTTTTTTTTTTTTTTTTTTTTTTTTTTACAAATAATGATTTATTACAATGAAACCGCTGATAGCCGAATCACATTTTTATAGGAATGAAGAAGGGTGTCACAATACGAAAAAGTTTAATTTCCAGGAAAAGCGTTGAAGTTTGTCAATTTTATGTTTATCGCTCTCCCTCAACTCACTGATAAAACACCAAGCACGACTATTTACCGATTTTTGTTTAAAAAAAAAGTTATTCTTAATTTTTTGAGCATTTAGTCATGAATAAAATAACAGTAGTAGGTTGTCAATAAAAAACAATAGTGTTTATGGATAATAAAGACACATCATTAAAAAAAAAAAATTTAAACAATAAACTGAATTTGAAAAAAAAATAAACTCAAAATATTTTATTTAATGCTTTAAAGTACAAAATAATATTTTAACATGAATAATGATGTTTTCAATTATTTATACAGAAGAAAAATATTGATGCTTTTTGGTATTATAAGAATTATTACAACTTCATAAAAAATTGATTAATATCTTTATCAACACAGTAAAGTTACTTAAGTAAAAGTTACTCTGTAATTAAAGTTTGAAGAAAATCATTATGTTTGACTAGTAAACTTATAAAACTAAAACTAATAACAAGTAACTTACAAAACTTAGCTAAGCTAACAATAATTGTTTATTGCGTACGTCACTGGAAGCTGTCGAAACAAAAAAAATATCTTCTTCCAAGAGAATAAATATAATAATAATTACTTTTATTTTTGAACAAATACAACAGAAAATTTAACACAAAAAAAAAGAAGCTTAATAGAATATCCCACTGCCGGAGGTCGATTTAAAATAGTTCTGATTTCTTAAAGAATTTATACATACAACAGAATTTATTATATATATAAGAAAAAAATGTCCTAAAATTTAACTAAAAAAAAAATAAAATATATATATTCGTTACCAGCTCCTGCTCCTTTCTGTTAGACAACTCAAATAAAACTAAATAAAATAAAATAAAACTTATACGAATTAAACAAATGGTTTGTAGCTCTTAAATTATAATCGTGAAGAAAGCAAAGCGTTTCAATATATAATCTTCCATAGCTGAGGGATACGCAAAGTACAACACTTATTAAATTGAATAAGTTGTTTAATTTTTGGTTAAAATCTCCTTGCCAAGATATTTATAAAAAAAAAAAAATTGCATGAATCGTGCATGTACCGTTTTTCCCGAACTCTCAGATGAAAATATCAGACTAGAATTCAATATGAAAAATCTTTGAACTAATATTAAATACGATACCATCATTTATGCATTGGAATTTTCTTTAAGTTAAACGAAAAATGATTTGATAAAAAAAAAAACTCAAAAAGAATACAGATAAAAGTATATTATTTAATACGATATATTATTTAATAAGATTAAGGATACATTTGTTTTAGAAAATTTAGCTATACAGATTATAAAATATAATAAATGAACAAAAAATAAGATATTTTATTATTGGAGTGAATAAGTACTAATGAAGAAAGCATACCGTACATGCAGAATGGAAGAAGTACTACTCAAAATTTTTAAAGTCAGAAACTTAATCATAATATAATACTCAGTTGGGCCCCTATCGCCTAAAGCCGGTCCCCAAATATCAGGCCAAATCAATAGACCCGATAGTTGTTCTACCAGGAACATGTGTTAGAGGAAACATCCTGGAATCTTGAACAGGGCCTAATGTTCGTTTCGACTAAAAAGCATATTGAGAGTCGAGCTCCTTTCATTTGAAAGTGCAATATATGCATAATAGTCCTACTACTCAGCCTTAAAATTTTCGCTTCGCCTAAAGAGGTTCAAAAATATTACAAACTGACATCACTTTTAAATATCTCTTCCTGAATTCTCTTGCTTATTATTAAATACTTTACCTGAATAACCAACATGTTGGAACTAGTTGATAGTTTTGGCTCAATTTATTTAATTAATATTAGTGTTTAGAAATATCTTATATTTATGCAGGTTTAAAATAACATTGATTAGCGGTTAGCTAGCTTGGTTGTATAAGATGGTATTTTATGTACGACAGATGTTTAAAAATTAATAGAACACCTGCTTATCCCTGGTCATAGAAGTTACCATAGATAGCTTTATCACACTTAGATTGCAGGCCGAGGGCGAGCTCATGTGGCACTAATTTGAAACTACCTTTTTATTTTTAGTTATCCTCGGATTTTGTTTACAAAATATTTTCTAATATATACAAGGTTGTATTGTTATCTATTAACATGCATATATATTTGTAAATATCTTATAAATAAATTCGGAGAATAAAGAAAAAATACAACATTGGTATCAACTAATTGCCAGAAATGAAATAATACTGATACAAAGTGTACGTTTGTGTAATTAGTTATCCTGGACACAACATATATTTTAGTAATAACACAACCCATCCGCATCAAACTCTCTGAGAAAAACCTCGGAGTCACCATTGAATGACGCCTGTCTTGGAACTTGGAATAATCATGATTATTATACCAAACTAAGATCCATTTCTAATCTGAAACAGTTTCTTGATTCAAGAACTCAAAACATTTGGAAGCTGCTAATACATCCCGTATTCTCCCTATTTTGACTGTGATCTTTTGATATATGAAGGTCCGTTTGGATGAGACTAAAGAGACTAATAAATTATTTCATCAGATTCATCTATACATGCGCTGCCATTGTTATGCCGTGTTGAGGTGGCTTCATATTGTATCTAACGACAACCCTTTCTAGTTTTTCATTTCTTTTCTTAGAAAAATAAAACATCCCTACATACTTGATCTCACGCCACGTTCATAAATTCCCTCTTTAACAGCATCCGAGCATTTTGTACCTGTAAATTCTCTCCCACAGAAAATTCGTTAATCCTTCTCCTACATTATCCTTCAAACACCATTCATCTTAATCAAAAAGCCATATTCATCTAAACTATATCTGTATAATCATAACAATATAGATTATATAGATTATTTTTATTACATTAACTTAAAATTAACTTATAAATAACTCTGTGGTTTTTGGGTAAAGGGGTATAAGTCATTTTTTATGTGACAATGGATTTAAGTTATATTATGTTCTTTATAATGAACGTTACTTTAGAGAAAAAGGAAATAAGAGAAATAGGAAATAAGTTGAACAGTATCCACATTCCATGTTAACACTATTTCAGTGACCAACAGCCTTCTTCCCAAAGGTTTTATAATGACATAGCCAGGCATATGTGCGTAGTCTTTGCCAGAGATTCCCAAATGGTAGTCAGCCACGGATACCAAGTAAATGAATTACATCTTTTAGGACCCCTGAACATGCCGTCAGTCCCATGTCAAACTGAAATGTGAAAAATTAGATTTTTTTTGTTATTATTTTTCGACAGAATTTCGGTTTATATAGCCTGCAGTAAAGTTACAAATCTGTTACGGCATTAGAAAGCGCTGAAATCGCAGTTGCATTTTTACGAAAAACGTCTTTAGGTCTAAAGTTTCCATGTTAAAGTAGCGAATATGCGAATAATTAAAAAAGTAAAACAATAATTGCACATGCAACTATAAGATAAAAGAAATTCAAAACCAACAAAAAAAAAAATTAAAATAATCGAAATCGGTCCTTATACACAGAATAACGCAACAGTTTATTCTATTTTTCTGAAAAGTAGTAATTTTCGCATTCGTAACTTTACCATAACAACGACGATGTTTTGAAATTAAAATAAATATTTTTAAAATACCAACAGTATTTGTAATGGTTACAACAAATTAATGGCTAAGACCGCTAAAGGCACCTCCCACGCACCAAATGCACTTCCGCCCCCCCTCCATTGACCTTCGATATTTTTACAATGCAATAGTCTATTATTTTCGGGGAAACAACAGATTTTCAGCCCTCCAATTCAATTTGGAGGTGTTCTAGAGGTGCGCAAATTCTTAAAAACCGCAGAGGGTGGGAGAAAAAAGTTGGAACCCCCAAAAGATACTTTCTAAAAACAAACAAAATTTACATAGAAATTTTCAACGCTTTAATTTAATTTTGTGGGACCGTAGAGATGCACAAATCTTTAAAACCAAGAAATTTCAGGTAAAAGTAACGAAATTAAGCCAAGAAAATAATGCTACATACCGAATTTCATTTCATTTGATCCAATAGTACCCAAATGTAGCGAAAAATAATATATATATATATATATATATATATATGTATCGTTCAGGAGAACGATCGGTGATATATGATATATCACCGATGACCTTCGATACAGTGCAATAGTCTATTATTTTCGAGGAAAATGCGACAAAAAAAATATGAGAATAATATTGGATAAAAATTAAGAGCAATGTTTATTGGACGTAATAGCTCCTCTTGCTTCTAAGTTTAGCCTAAATTCAGAGCTCCGTATATCACCTTCGATTGTATAACTACAACCAGGCCTAAATAATAATTTAATAAGACAAAAAGGTTATTATATTTATCTAAATAGGTAATGGATTATACTTAAAACGTTGTGATGATCGAAAAAAAAAAGAAGGTATTTTAAAACTTATTTTCACCAGTCAGTCGCGGATCCTGTATGTCCAGGGACCATCTTTTGGGAACCATTGGTGTCTGCAACTCTTTCATTATTAGGAGACATTTTGTTGAAGTATAAGTATTTTTTTTATATCATTTAAGTTGTTCCACAAAGGAGCGTTATTTTTACTAGAGATTTATCCACCAAAAATTGTGTTTTTCAAGGTTATTTGAAAATCAAATAACAACTAATGAATCATACAAGAATATAACATCGATTTAAATGTCAATAGAAGTTTCACGAATAAGGGCTCGGTCATTTTATACCTCATTTAGAACAGTAAACAGATCTTATCAATTAGTCATTTAAGCCTGTTAGATAAGAACAAAAAAGGGAAACCAATTTCGACCGAATCCCGTTTAAAAAGAATTGAAACTTTAACGTCGAAGGGCTGAGAAGCCATTGTAGTCTTCGGACCATTTGCTTACCTTTGTCGGACCGGAAGCTTCCTGCCTACTGATTAAGAACCGCTTGTTACCGTCCTATTGTCCTTGAGTCCATCAGAAGCATTTGTATTCCGTTGGTCTCGAAGCTGAGGGTCTGCAAACTTTTGGGATTCCAGCTAAGCCAAGTAGTTTAATTCCCTCCAGTGAATCAATTTGAGATGAATGTTTAGCTATTGTCGTTAAAATTATTCCTTTGTGAAATATCTGTTAAATGTCTATTTGATAACGGTATTTGAAATATTCTTCTAGTTCAAGGAAGAGAACAATTTATTCAATGATTCTGCTAAAATACATAGGCGTTGCTACAGGATATAACATAGTATATAGAGTGTCTCCCTCTTGAGAGTTTTAAAGTAAATTTCACGCTGAACAAAAAGTTCCTGTCATGGATCAGAAAATGAAGTCGTGACCAGTTTTCAGGCCAAAAACATGAATAATACACGGGAAAAAAAATCTTTTTCGGTTAAATAATAATTTAATAAGGAAAAAAAAAATATTATATTTATCTAAATAGGTAATTGATTATACTAAAAAACGTTACTTAATATTAAACTCTTTGCAATTTATGAAGAAACGACGCATTGCATCAAAAAACTGATCCAAGAGAGAGAGAAATGCTCTATTTACAGCAATGCTGCCCAAAAACCTTGGGTTGCTAAATACACAGCATACTATATCAATCTATAGCTAGACATACAATAATATTATAGATGATATACATAAGATTTTTTTTTCCTTTCATTCTAGCTCTAAACAAATTATAATTATCACTACATTACCCATAATATATCTGTTCCTTTTCTTTTTCCTTCTTTTTCTGTTCTCTTATTTGAGAATTTTGCTATTTCCGGCAATAGCGAAAAGTAAAAGACAGTGTGTATTCAGTCCCATTACAATCGCAAGAACATTAGATTCAACTCATACAGCCTTTGATGAATTAACGCTGCATTCGATCAAATCCACCATGTAACGTAAACGTTGACTACACGAATTGTTGCTTGTCTAACTTCTGAGGGCGGAATATTCGAAACATTTCTGAAAAATATATTTATATTCTTCAACAAACTTATCGAAAACAACGTAAGCTGTTAAAGGCTACAGGCACCTACTTATTTTTTTAATGCGATAATAATAATGATTTATTTCTTGTATTCAATAAAATGTTTTATATCTCCCCAAAATTGTTGTTTCATTTACTGTCTCATGTTGCTACCGAGCTATCGAAAAAGATGGCGAAAGCCATTGCAACCATTATTTGTGAGCTTAAAATTGATTGTCCTCCAAAATTACATTTTACGTTTCACTCTTTTGAACCTCTTTGGTTCTGTGTCCGTCGGTTTATATTTTTTTCTTTTTCTCCAAAGAACCTAATTTACTAAAATAACAAGTCCGTTAATAATTCGACATTCGCAAGTCATTTTGAAAATCATTTGATCGTGTGTTTGATCAATCGAGCAGCTATTGGTCTAATTAGAAGCTAAATCTAATTCTCCATTACGTTACTTTTGATCATTTTATGGTGCAATGGGTCGCTTCTTCATCGATTGACAAAAAGCCTCGAAAAAGTTATTTTTTTCCGGTTTTTGGCCTAAAAACTGGTCGATACTTCATTTGCTGATCCATGTTCATAGGAAATTTTTAGTTCAGTGTTAGATTTGCTATAAAATCCCCAAGGATTGTCATTTTCTTTAGGGACACACTGTATAATCTAACAAGACGCTCATTTGTATAAAACAACAAATTAATAACACAATTTTGGTACAATATTTATATGCAGTAGTAAAATAAATATAAATAAGCCTATAGTGCTATAATACAGAAACAGTCTTGGGTTCAAAAGTTCAGGAGAACGCACTGCTTCTTTACCAACGATTATGTATCCACGCTCAGCCGTAAGGTTTATTCCGTATCCCAAAAAAGGGCCCAGCTACCCATTTTATAGAGGCTGGTTGTATCCTAAGAGAATCAGCCGACCCCCAAATCGATACACGGCTGATCGAATAGAATAAATAAATTATTGGACTGGAGATGTTGACAGTTTCAATAACATAAATGATTAGTAGTTAGAAAACAACAATGCTGGATCTTAGCATTAATAGACAGGTTTTTTTGGTTATAAATATTTTTTGTAGCAAAATTTAATTTATCCAGTTTGATTGTTGAAACTCGACAAATAGCAAGATGCTCAATGAGAGTTTGCTAGTACCCTTAATGTTTGGTTTGTACAGTATTGTAATTGTTATATGGAATATATTCATGCTATTTGTTTTTACGAAATCACGGAAATATATACGGCAATTAATAATTAGATAATTACATCTACATAATATTAAATCTTTAATACAGTCCAAAAATTCCATACAAACTTATTTGCATACAATACCATTTCCGTATAGAATAAAAATTCATCTAATCGAAACAAAATATATATATATTTTAAAAAAAAACAAAAACTGAACAAATCCGACCAGAGATAGAATATTATTCCAATTTCTTATCTATTTTAGTTGTCACCAAGCCGGTGTCCAGAGGAGGATAATAAAATCTATATGCTGATATCAGGGGCGCAACCATGCAGAGGGAGGTTGATACTCACCCCTACAGCTCGGCAAAATAATTCCCACTATGAAAAAAAACTTCATCAACTAATTCTGAAAAAAAATAAAATAAAATAACGGGAGATACTGATTCATTTTACTATTTTGTTGAATGCTATTTTATTTTTAACTTTTTTCTTCATTTTTCGCTATGATTTTCTAGTTTAATATTATCTATCCATAATTTTAAAAGCCCTCGCATTATCGTTAATAAGTGATCGATTCCAAATAGAACTGTGACAGAGAAAAATTGTGGCCAATATATTTTTGTTATATGATTTTTTTTTTAAATAATGACTTCAGAAAAATGTAAAACAGGTGAAAAAAATATTACCTAAACAACTACAAAATATTAAGTAAAAATTAACTTTACTAAACATTAAGGTGAACTTTGTTGAACTGTGGGGTTGGCAGTTCGATAGCTCTAACTACCGATACTTTCTATAATATCGACTGGCAGCTGTAGATACTATCGAATTCGATAGATTATTTATGTCTTAGAGTTAAGAGTTAAGGAGAGGGGAGGGGCTTAGATTTCCCCTGTGGTGGGTCTGTAAAAACGATGCGTTGAGGCTGGGTGCAGAGAGATGGTGGATAATGGCACGGGACCGAGAACTATGGAGACGATGTCTGACGGAGGACAGGGCCCGTGAGGGTGTATAAGCTTAACCAGGATGTATGTATAAGCTTAGAGCTACTTGGACCCAAACCAAAAATGTAACGGGAAGGTGGTAACGTGCCTCGGGGACTTAGGGCTAGTGCTGCTACAGAGATAGTGAATTATGTTTATATTTTCATAATGAGAAACTTAGTTATAACTTAAAATATTTTTTCGATGGATCCATGTAACACCCCTAATCCTCCCAAGTAGCCACAAGTTACGGAATGTAATGTATCTTTCAATTAACAGCAGCTATTGTAATTATCACGTATTGCGCAGGATAACGGCAAGTTCACTGGATGGCCAGAAGGAATTAATTTATCTATATGCAAAACTTAGTTTTTTATGTAGACTTGTATAAAACATAAATCAAATATAAAACAAACCACGTTTCTTTTCTAAAACTAATTATAGAAGTCTTAAATTGGACCCGAAAAGTAAGACAAGAAATAGATTAAATCCCGAGAGAAAAAAATAGGGACTAAAAACTAACGCTTCCAGACGCGGTTTAACAGTTCTCCAACTAATGTGAACTTACATTAACCGGCTTAAAAAGTTAGAGTTCTCAACTCTAATTTGAAATTTAACCGTTTCATCATCTTTATGTTTCAAAAGGAAACTACTGCAATTAAGGATGTCTTGCTATTAATCACGAAGCACAAATGTACCTGGTTGGAATCTGAAGAAAACATACAGAGTCTTGTGTTCAATATAGAACCTGATAATTACCGAGTTAATGACTAGTTTCACCAACCGAATCTATTGAGTAGTATTGAAGAGGATTAAACAATCAGGAAAGGCAGGTAGTAGCTCAGTGGGTACGCTCTGTGGACAGAAAATTTATTTTTCAGTTATATTGGCTATGGTTTTTCTGAGGCAAGCCCAGCCTTTATGAAATGGGTAATTTTCGTTGCCCTTGATTGGGCTAGGGGGAAGGGAGGAAAGAAATCTGGCGATTGGGCATGGATCGTCGCCACATACTTCCTTATAAAACCGTTGGTCAAAAATCACTACGCCCCCTAACCAGGACTCACAGTGGGTATTAGTAGTACAAGTTTTATATATTCTATAGAAAAAAAATTCGCGGGACATTCGGATGGAGAGATTATGCCGTGCGAGCGAGGGATCTGGTTTGGATCTCGCGGAACAATGCCAAACAAGACAAGAAGTTTCCTGAAAGACCTTGTAGTTAAAATTAGCGATTTTACGGTTTTGGCCGAATAGTATTATTCTAGACTCCCTAGACATATTCCACCATCACCTACATGGTCACTAAATGGATGTCTATTATTTAAATAAATAAATAAATATATATATATATATATATATATATATATATATATATATATATATATATTTATATATATTTTTTCGGTTGGCTCTACAGACCTTGTAGATCTTTGGCAGCCTGAACCAGCCTTCTCCACCTCTGCCTATCTTGGGCCACTGCTTTCCAGTTTGCTGCATGCTGCTCTTTTGCATCTTTGTTGATCCTATCTATCCATCTGGGTTTTGGTCTTCCACGTGGTCTCTTGCCAACTATTGTGGCATTCATCGTTGTGAAAAGGCGTTCTGATGGATTGCTTCGAGCTGCATGCCCCGCCCATCTTAACCTCCTTGCCTTCATATCATGAGATATTGACTGACCAGCTTCTGTAAGTAGTTCTTTATTGGTCTTTCTTCTCCAGGATTTTAGATTCTGATCCCAAATCGCTCCGGTTATCGTGCGGAAATCTCTCGATTCTGCTTTCTTGGGTGCCGGTTAGAGCCCAGGTCTCGCAGCCGTACATCAGAACTGGTTTTATCACAACATTGTACACCCTTAATTTGAGATTTCTGGAGATATTTCGGGATTTCGGTACTCTTGAAAGAGTGAAGAAAGCTCTATTTGCGCTTGTTATACGCTGGTCTATCTCTGTTTGCTGGTCATTGACTGAGGTTATTGTGGAGCCGAGGTATTTAAAGCTGTCTACTTTCGGGAATGTTCTGCCATCCACGCAGATACTATGGTTGGGGTGGATTTTTCGGCTAACTATCATGTATTTTGTTTTATCTTCATTTATTATATATATATATATATATATATATATATATATATATATATATATATATATATATATATATATATATATATATATATATAAACTTTATAAATATATTTATTAAATATATAATTATAAAATTTATAAAAATATATATCTATAAAATTTATAAATATATATAGTTATAAAATTTATAAATAGATTTATAAATAAATTTATAAAAATTTCTAGTTGTACATTACAAAAATTAATGTGATATTTTAGATGTGCATTAACATTAAACGGAGATAGCAAAACTACTTTCCTAGCAGCACTACCACCATGGGAATAACGGTACATGGCCAAGGATTATCTCAAGCAAGGATTATTTCGCTTTCTAATGAAGTTGAATCCAACACGGAATAGCTTGAGCTCTTATCTCCGACGTCAGTGGCAGGGGAGTGAAATTTCAACCAGTGAAGTTGTTTAGAGAAACCACCGCATTCCTTCCCATACACAACTTGCTACAGGGTCCTAAATAAACCACCTTTAGCATCAATGTATTTCAAAGGAATATATGGTGATATTGTTCGTTTTCTTAATTGATCTCAAATAAATCTGACGATTACTAAGCTTTATTAATAATATTAAATAGTTTTTTTTTTTAATTCTATACCTGTTAGAACTGCTTTGATATTAGAGAATAGGTAATACTACTTATTTATCAATAATATAAATCAAATATATTTTATTTTTAATTTCAAATTGTCGTCAAGTTCCCAAGATGAGCTTAATCCGCAATAGTAAATATCACACTTTAGTAAATAATTGAATTTAAAATAATTATTCGTTATTAATTGGGGATTAGACAAAGTGATTAATACAATAACCAAATTAATAGAGTTGTCCTTATTAAGTAAACAAACGTTTCAGACAAACGATGCAGCACATCATCAGAACTACAACAATAAGATGAAACTAAACTATCACTAAACTAAACGAAATAAAACAAAAAATGAATACAACATATGTAAATAATGATGAGTATGACAAATAGGAATGAAAAAATAATAATAAAATGAATAAATATATAAGTATGTGTGCACATACATACATACATATATATATATATATATATATATATATATATATATATATATCAGATTAACAAACCAGACAAATGTATTAGAGAAGGTATTTTAAATAATAATAACAAACTCTATCGCCGCCACCACGTTTATTAACGAATGTGAATAAAGCTAATTTTCAGGAGAACAAAAATGATTTTACTTTTAACTTACCTATTGCGAATAATTTGTTTACCTCTTGGCCTTTGTACTTAAATTAATAATACATGTGAGACATCGAAAAATGCGATTTTTCGCATTCGTTACTTAAACGTTGTGGTGACGCTATGACAAATGCATATTAAGTTGGTTTAAAACAGAAGAAAGATGAAAAGAAAAGAAGCTGGATGCCTGATAACGTAAAAGAAATTGATTTTAGATAAGATGACATAAAGAAATAAATATGAAATGTTTTTGATAATGGGCGAACAGTCCGAAACGATAAACGTTCAAAGTGGAAATAAGTGTGAAGGTGTAGATTTTAAGCTCTTTGAATGATTATATAATTTGAAAATATTTACCTAACCTACACAAATAGTTACTAACTACTAACAAAATATCATTTTATTGTTAATTTTTTTATCATTCTCATGATTGTTTTCCATACTCGTCATTATTTGTATCTATTTATATTTCATATAATTTTATTTTCACATTTTTTTTGGTGCAGCACTAATGCGTTTGACCAAAATGTAAACAAATTTACTAAATACTAACCTACAACTCTTTAATTTAATCACTTGACGGCATCAAAGCCATGTTTTAGCTGTTATTGTATTTTGAACGAAATATAATTTTATATTTTTGTTTTCAATTTGATATATATAATATATTACATCAAATTTTATTTAACAGGAGAAGATAAAAGAAGAGAACAAAGTTGATGCCAACCCCGCATTTCACCAGGTTGGATCAGGATAAAACTTTTTATAAAATATAAAATTTTCATTTTTTTTTCTTCTTACTTTTATTTACGAATTTTGATAAGCATGTGAAAGTAAGTTTTAAAAAATGTCTAATAACTGCACCTACGCCGAAAATTCTCGTCATAGTTTTATGAAAGGCAAGTTAAGCTGACCTGTTGGGCATACCTGTGGCCTCACAAAGTTCATGAATAAAATTTATATTAATGTTGTCCGTACGAACGCCTCGAATTTACACATTTTGGGTTCCCTTATAATTTAAATTGGGTTCTACGCTACACCAGGGTTAAGTATGCAAATTTCTTTCCACACCAGGCCTTGCGCGAATGGTTGAGGCAAAAGCTGAATAGATTAAATTTAGTTTTCCTCAGAAACCTCATCCAAAGTTGGAGTGGGTTATAATTAACAGTACGATGGCACTTAACAGTATGTAATATTTCAGCCATACGAAGGGATCAAACCAACAATATAGAAACGGACTTCTTAATTTTTTACAGAGGAATTTTATTCGGAAAAGTTTTATATTTATATCATATTTTTTTACAAAATCGGGTAGTAAAACATTTCGAACAGTAAGTTATAGGATCTCAAAACTATTGTATGTTACCAAAAGCTATAAATAACGTAAAGAAAAAGTCCTCAACCTAAAGTTATTGTTAAATAAATGATAATTTAATCAACAGAAATTAAATTTATTTATTTAAATATTTTTGGATTTATTTTTAAATAAGATCTCGATGTCCAGTGAAGATATTAGGGGTACTCACAATTTTTTTAAACATACTAAATTCAAGATCATGAGTAGCACAGTGTATGTACCATTGTATCTCACTAAATAGATAAGGTGGAGCTGTCAAGGTATGATGGTGTAACCTTTTTTCTTTTTTTTTAATGAGACCTTTACTATAAAAATCATACTCCATAACAACGTTTCTAATTTTAAAATAAAGAAAAATATTTAAGTTGAAACTATATCTCATATGACAATAGATTGTTTGCTTGCCTTGTACCGACCGGAAAAGATTTTTCTGGAAACTCATTTTCAAATCAATTGTCAATTTTCCCGATTCAATTGTAACCTTTTCCACTTCAATTGTGACTTTTTCCATTTCAATTGTAACCCAATCGGCATGAATTAATTTAATATTATTTATTTTATTAATGAATAATGACTTTTGAAATAATTTCGGCATATTCTTCCCGACATTTTTTTCATTTATTAGATAATTGATATAATTATCTGCCTCAGCCGGTCTCGAACCCGGGACCTTGAGATTAGTAGCGCAGTGGCTTATCCACTGAGCTACCCCGCTCCCCAGGTTTTCGTTGTTGCTAATGTTAAATTTACTAAATTTTAATGTTAAAATACCGAAATTTTGTTCGGACACGAGAATTTCTATTGAATTAATAGTTTTCAAAATTCTTCGGTTTTAGGTATCGTTTACCAGGTTTTCAAGATCGCTATTTTCGAATTTACTATCGGATTTCCGATAGCGCATGCACATTTTGATTTTCCGTTGTTATTGAAGTTTTCTATGATAAAGGGATCGTTTATTAGGTTTTCGAGAGTTCTGATTCCATTTTTTTCAATTGGATTTTTAATCGCGCATGCGTATTTTGAATTTCCGTTACTGTTGCAGTTTTCTATGATATAGGAGTCGTTTCTTAGGTTTTCAAGGGTTCTGATTCCATTTCTTGAATTTGATTTAGCGCGCATGTGTATTTCACTTGTTCTTTACCGTTGAATTTTTCTATGATATAGAGGTCGTTTTATAATTGACATTTATTTGGTACTGGTATCGCTTATTAGGTTTTCGGGAGTTCTGATTCGATTATTTTTTAAATGGACTTGCGATTGTGCCAGCGCTTTTTAATTTACAGATACTGTTGAAGTTTTCTTTGTTAAACTAATCGTTTTCGCGGGTTCTGATTGCATTTTTCCAAATTTATCTTTTATCGAGCATGCGCATTTCAAATTACAATTATATTTGACATTTTTTTTAGTAAATCGCCCTATAACACCTAATAAACAGTAACTTCACCGAAAAAAAGGTCAATTGTAATGGTTATCCGAAATGAGCACGTTCGATAAAAATTTCTATTCAAAAAACGGAATCAGAACCTTCGAAAACCTAACAAACGTTCCCTGTATCATAGCAAACTTCAATTTTAACGGAAAAGCGAAATGCGCATGCGCATCTTCCAAGGCAGAATACTTACATACAAATCTTTGTCAAGAATTAAAAGACATTAAAACAACCAATGGTTACTCGAACTATACGAGTATAAATGCTCCATATTGTGTCATCATCAAAACACCACATCAATCTAATCCATCCTCAACCTAATACCATCTAGATTTTCAAAATTCCATCAATGGCTTTCCAACTACCCTAATCCTGAATATTTTTTTTTTATTAAGAGATTCAGTCAACTTTTTTTTTTTTTTTTTTACTTTTTTCCATGCATTCTGTTAGCAAATATTTCTTTTATTGGAACAAGACAGGAATAATATATTTATATACATTATATATGAATATATACCCAACATATGTAAATAGTTTATCGAAATAATAAAATAATGGGTCTAACATAGTAGAGGGAAAACAAACAATTAAACAGAGAATGAGCATAAAGCGAGTGAAGATAAACAGAAGCATAGAGCCTTTCATGCTCTCATACATAATGTATTACTTAATTTTCCACTTCCCTCGTGAAATTTTTCTGAACAACAGGGAGCCTCGGGTAACGTAATAGAATAATGGCGCGACGTGCATCCTAACAAAGATAGACTTGGCGCGTAATAATGGTTTTATTTAAATAAGAGGCGGGTGGGGGAGGAGCAGGTGAATGAGGACCTTGCAGATAATATGAACCCCGAATGGGAAACCTCATTAATAGCCCGAGGGGCAGGGAAGGAATACTAAAGGGCTTCTTTTGTTGGCCGGTTGGGAATAGATCGTCCTTTAGTTCCAGGTTCAAATCCCACAACGGTCTGGTCAATTTAAATCAATCCTCGGAGTGTATGGGAGGGAAAGGCTCATTATTCGATTCGCTCTTGTGAGGGTCGAAATCATTCACCGCTAGTGATCAGCAGTACAATGGAATTTGAACTGCCTTACATATGTTTTGATGGTAATAGAAATTTTCATTTATAATAAAAGTAAATTTTTTTAAATATTAATAGGTTGTTTTTTTTAAAGGACAAATATATATATATATATATATATATATATATATATATATATATATTAGAAGGACAGGCTGGGTCCAGCGATTCGTTTTGAAACTGATTTTTGAGTATCTTTAAATTATTTTTGTTATATTACTTCTTAACTTGCTTAATTTTCATTTAAAATCTTACAATAATGAATTTTTTTTAAATTAATTTTACCTTTACCACCAGCAGTTGAACTTAGCAGGATGGGAATGGGTCATTTGACCCTCTAAATTACATCAACTTCCTATTTCTTTCAAAAGTTGTTTAGTTTCTTGGAATTGAAACTATTCCTTTTAAAACTATGACTGACCATATTGTAATGGATTCCGGGAATCTAGACAGTACAAATGTGATTTATGACCTGCGACTCCCCTCCTCTAACACTACCTTATCTACACTACAATACTATTTATCTTGAATATCACCGAATCCTGTTTTTCCGTTTCAGTTTGTGTTTACTCCAGTTCCAGTGAACATCGATAATGAGTAAAAGAATATATATAATTCCAGAAGAAGCTCTCGCCGCCTAAAGGAAATGTCAAAAGAAGCATTCGCACACTACGCATTCACTGAATATTTTTAAATACCCCGATCGGGCAGTTCAAAGAGAAAATATACATTGTTATATATTTCGATATATAAAACATATTCGATATTAAGAAATATATAATAAAATATAAAGTATATTCAATGATAATAATAAAATATATTCGATATTAAGAAATATATTGTTATGAAGAATAATCTCCAGTTCTTCTGACTCCGAATCTACAACAATCATAAACGACGATTAATGCTCCTTGTCTATCACTGAAGTGCCAAAATATTTTTTCTAGAGTCGAGAGATTTTACATCTACGAGAATAGATGGTGAGCTGGTTTGCCTATACGCTCCGTAGCTAGGCGTTACTGAGGCAGGGTCCAGTTGTCAGGTTTTGGTTTATTCCCTTAGATTTACGTGTTTTTTTAAGTTTCGTAGGCTTTTATTTTATTTTTTTTAATGTATATTTAATACTAAATGGGTTCACCAGTTTTATTTATTTAGAAATAAAATATTATTAGAATAATTAGAAAAAAAATTGTTTTGAAAACACAATTTTTTCAAATTAATTTATTTTACTTAAATTTTATAGTTCCTCGACCTACTATTCATGCAAAGAGAAATATACAAAAAAAAAGTTCACCGTTCTCGGAATTTAGTCATATAATCGATAATAACTGGCTGGATACAGTAATAAAGTATAATTATAATTTTTAGCATAATTACATTATTATTAGTATAACTATATTTACAATCGTTCGATTTGAAGTTTTATAATCTAATAAAAAAATATTTAACAGATTTGTAAAAATTATTTCAATCTTAACTATTTATTACATTTTAGAATGTGTATAAATAATAATAAAAACAAATGAAATTGAAATTGAGAATAAAGAGTATAAAATAAAATAAGGCAATGCCTCAAATGACCCGATCCCATTCTTCTAAATACATAGATAAATTCTTCCCCACTCCTAATGATTTTTTTTTGTATTACTGTCACTTTTTTGCCAAATATATAGAATTATAAATGCTATGTCTCAAGAAAATAAATCTGTAATATGGATACATCCGAAAGGCTTCATGAAGAGGGATAAATGTGCGATTGTTCTAACGATCCTTTTCCCCCGCTCGACTGGGATAAGGCTAAGAAGACAGAGACATAAGAGGGCCTCAGACAAAGCCTGCTTAAGACGGGAGCGGGTGACTTATGATTGCTCGAGATATGTGCCATCATCTCCCGAGCTAGCTCTCTAATTACGGCCCGTTTGATGTGAGCTTCGTTAATTCCGCTCAAAGCCATCCACCCTCGCAACGTTTTACTTCTCTCTGATTAAAGTTTTTAATTACCCTTCCTATAGTCCTATCCTCCATTCTCAAATATGGCTCACGTCCGCGTTCGGATTTGGTATTCCGATCATTAAAAAAAACAAAATGGACTCAAGGATAGCTTGAGCATTATTTCGGACAGGGGGCGGGATTGAGAACTGATGCCCTTAAAGGTTATACTATTTATGTAATTAGATTACTAATGATCGCTTAAATTATTATATATTTAAGATAACAGCTGCAATGCCAGATTATCGATATAGGTAATACAGGCAACTGCCTATGCGGCCCGCGCCTCATTAAGGCCCTCTTAAATAAAATAAGTTAAAGTAGTCGAAATTTGCTTTACAAACATTTTAGGTTTATTTTTAAAGGACAAACAATTTACAACTTACAATGTACATATAATTTTTTTTCTAAGCATCTTTGAATTTGTCAGAATTCAAGTTCCAACATGAATAATATAAAAGAAACATGACTTAATTAAAAATAAAAACCTTTTTTTCTGATTACCTGTAGTTGTATGAGTAATAAAATCATATTTATAATAGTATTAATTTGGCACATAGGCCTGTAATGTGCAACAAAAAAAAAAAAAAAGAGGCACTTCAACCCTTTAACTTTTTCACATTTTAATTTTCCAAGGGATACCTTCCTCAGTATTACTTGGCAATGCTTCTAGATAATTTCAGAACGTTTTCAAAATTAGCTCCTGGCACTTTCATTATTTGGGTTTCCAGCACTGATCACATTCTGTTAATTTCGCATTAAAAAGAATACTGTATAACGCTGATTTTACAAATTTATGAAACACTTGTGCAAAGTTGAAAAAAGTATTTTTTTAAATTTTAACTTTAAGTTCATAAATTTTTCGTCCACTTTAGATACTAAATAGAATTTTTACAGGGCTCATAACCTGCTTTTCGAATTGGACATTTTTTAATTAAGGTGATTTATTCAAACAAAATATATAACAGATCCAAAGAGGCTCAACCATAGACTGAAAACATCGGATTAAGTGAGAACTGTAAACAATCAAGGTGCATTTTATTTACATTCTCGTGCTCGATCTTTGATCTATTTCTTGTAAACATGATTATTTCTTCAAAATAACAATAATTAAAAAATAAGGTTTCGAGCGAGATATGACTGTCACAATTGCCACTGTACATCGTTAGGAGATGATTAAGATGGTAAGATCTTCTCCTGATAAAAGATCTTGTCTTCTGGTAAAGGTAAGTAGATAGCCTGAGGTACCTATCGAGCTTCATGTCCAAGTAAACGATGGAATTGGACAGCGATAAAATGGTGTCTGCAACCCGGAGAGTCCTCGGCAGAGTCGATTTCTTGCCCCGTTGATGGGCAAACACTACGCAACCCGTTTTCGCAGGATTCACAATGATGTGTAGATTTCGCAATCGTTGGACTATCTCATTACATGTGTTTTCGGCCTGCTGTAATGCTCGCTTGGGGCTAACACATTGCTATAGATGGCAATGTCGTTAGCGTAGGCAGCGACTGTTGCTGTTTAATAATTTTTAGCAACTACGACAGCAGTGTAAATTGAAAATAAAACTGGTGAGGGGACTCCTCCTTGTGGCACACTATATATCAGTAGAATGTTTCGGGAAAGCTCATCGCGAACCGCGTCAATTGCGAATATGGCATAAAAGTGTCAAATATAGGGCATATTATACACCTTACGTTATACAATGTTCTCCTCAAGAATTTTTCTCTCAGAATTTTTCTCGTAATATGCTTTTGAGCCGTCTATTAAATATAATTACATTATAATATTAAGAAAAACTAAAATTGGCTATTCATGGTTTAGTTGTTGTCAATAAATGTTAATTTTGCGAAAAAATTAACCATTCCTATGTACAACCTCACTCATTCTTATGTCTATGATATGGCAGTACCAACAACGGCATATAAAATAAATTTAAAAAAAAAATACTTCACCGCTTTTTCAATTTTTGACATTGTGGAATGAAAAGTTCAAAATACTATTCAATTTTCGGCCTGTATTCGGTGAGCTATAGCTAGCACAATAGACATAAGGGCATTGGCTGGCATGTTGTATTAAATTTTATGCTCCGTTACATTATTGTTAGTTGATTTTTCTGAAAACTGGAGTAGAAAGAGGGTGCTCAGAAAAAATCAAACCTTGTTGTCCATTTTACTAGTTTTTACGAACTTCGCTCAATCTTTTGAGCCGTCTTTAAATGTTGAACTGTTGAATTGTTAAATGTATTAAACTGGAGTGATGTCCTATCTTTATTGTTTTGCTTTTTTTATTCTGCTGATGTGAGATGTTTTCTATCTTTGGCCTACATTAATAATAAATTTCATTTTTCAGTCCTGATGAAGCGAACTGTTAATTTACTGATATCTGAAAAGCTTTAAATTTTCCAATAATATCCTATTTATTTAGAATTAAATCTTCAAATTCAATTTGTACAAAGTGGACACTTTTTACTCTGTAAAGAGCACAGTAATATATACTAAATACTAAACATATAATCATATTAGCCCGCCTTGAGACCCAGCCTCCATCTCCATGTCATGTTCCGAGGAGCTTAAGATATTTGGAAGCTAAGTCTGTTCCTAGAAGGGCGAACCCTGAGGGATCTTGGCCCAGGCAAATGAAGACAGATGGTCCTCTCATCCTTCTGTCATTTAGGGCCCCTGAGCGGCTGCTGCCTTTGGAGCTATCTCTCCGGGAAGGCAGGATGGCGAATATTTATCCAAGAATATTTCGGTATTAATATCGGACTATGGCTGCGATATACTCCTTTGCGCGTAAGAAGAAGGCTACTTTTATTCTTAAGAAGGCATATTGCATTCTTCTATCAGACCAATACTTTTGAGCCGTCTTAAAATGAACATCCTGTATATTTTTCGGACACTGTACATTTTTATTTAAAAGTATATCTTGTTGCCTACTACATGAACAAAGCACAATGTTTCTTTTATAAACTTCAAAAAAATACCTCGCGGTATAAAGAATATTTAGTACTTCTATATAAAACATTATTAGCTAATTTTATTCCAAGTATTCTACTTATAAGCCAACCTTAATTAAGAAAGTAATAATGCTCTAAATTTTTTCCGTTATGTTCTTTCAGGAAATTAAGGAGCGGAATTCAATCTTATTAACATTAAACAAAAAAAAACGAAAAAAAACAACGGGAAATTTCTAGAATAATTCTTTAAAGCCAATTGAGGCATCATCAGGGCGGAAACAGATACTGAAGGTCGCATAAATATAGAACACAGATGGTATGTATGAATGGTACCATAAGTGGTATACTTACAGTACGTAACCGTACAATATGGTATAAAACCATATTGTATACTATTTTAATTTGATTCAGTGAAAATAGTCGAGCTAAGAGTTAATGGAAAAGTTATGAAGAAGTTCATTGAAAAAAAAAATCCTATTACATGAGAAGATACAACAATTTATAAAAATTAAAAAAAGTAAGAAGTTAATGGTTCGAGAGGAAAGCCTATGTCAACGTTCATACAAACAGGCTTGAATTGCAGATGAGCTCATCAACAACTATGTCAAACACAAACTGAACTGTTATTGCGAAATAAACAAACAACAGACTAGATTTCCTGAAACGTTCCGAACTCAAACAACAGCAGGACATGCATGTGTAGGTAAACGTAATTAACGCAGTTACAAAACCGTTGTAAACCCAACGGAGCTAACCGACTAGTAGTTTGCAATTTATTTTTAAAATAAATTATATTGGTGATAATTGAAAAAAAAATCTGGTGTGGTGCGCGATCACAGAATTTTCCCATACCACTCAAGAAATAATAATCAATTTTTTAAAATTATTTCAAAGAATTCACATAAAGAATACCTAAATATCTGATGTGGGCAACACATGACTTCCTTGTACGCCTATTAAATTATAAATCCGTGGCTCAAAAAGTGATACTGAATTTGGTTACAAGTTTCCGAAGATTGCAGTAAAAACGACACTCGGCGTCCCGACATCCATCCATTGACACACACACTCTTGTTACTGGAGGTCCCATTCCGTTATTATATGTCGTTTTCCTTCAGTAGGTAACTCGTTTCTAAGATATTTCTTCACGTTCCGTGACAACAATAAAACTGTCAATATCACTAGATAAAGCATTAGAAATCGACAGTTTCGACATTTTGAGCGGAAAAACCCACATAACTAATATCTTATTCTCATGCTGCAGACTTGTTGATCTCACAAATGGGAAGGAAAACTAGTATTTTACACTTAATTTTAACACTTAAAACAAGTAATAAAAATGTTTAATTGTATTGGAAAACAAATTGCGTTTTTATTTCATATTACCGAAACATATGATTTCTATTATAATCTGTTCTATTATATTATATTCTATTTTAATTTAAATATCATTTTTGATGTAAGCTTATTATGACCTTTAAGTAAAGTACCCTTTTCGGCTCACCAATTTTAACCAAAATATATTCACATCAACATAAAAGTCCTATTTACCAAATTTGAGATGTTATACATTATATTTTAATATAACTTTTGATGAAAGTCTAATATGACCTTCAAGTAAAGTACCGCTTGCGGTTTTTTGCAGTTTAGACAAAAATCTAGTATGTTATTTAAATCAATATATAAGTTGTAAATACCAAATTTGAGAAGTTTTGCAAAGTATTTTAATATAATTTTTTATGGAAATCATTTATGACCTTCAAGTAAAGTATCACTTCCGGTGATTAAGCAGAGGCCAAAAAGGGAGGTTCACAACTAGATTTTACAACAATCCTAAATAAAAAATTTCAACTTTCTACGGCTAACCGTTTTTGAGTTATGCGAAATACGAACGTACGTACGTACGAACGAACGTACGTACAGATGCCACGACGAAACTAGTCAAAATGGATTCAGGGATGGTCAAAATGGATATTTCCGTTGAAATCTGAAAACCGAAAATTTTCGCGATTACAATACTTCCTTTACTTCGTACAAGGAAATAAAAGTCATAAATCGTAAAACATATTCATATAAAACAATTAATTATCAACTCGTCTCATCTATATTATTACTCTTATTCGCGGGAATTTGTTATTTGTCAATCCGGTAAAATATTTCTGCTTTTCCTTCTTCAATTAATTATAAAATTCTTTCATATTTTATATTTACCCATTTTTTATTACTACTAACAATGAGAGATAGCTAATTATTCCAAATAAACAAAATTAAAGGTACTTTAGAGTAAATTAAATAGAAATTAAAGTACGTTTCAAAAATTCGGAACTGAAGCTGATATTAAAGACCATTTGAATGTGCATTGATATAACGACTTTAATAAACCGTTTTCGAGAAAACTGTAAAAAAAAAAAAAAAAAATATATAAAATCGATGAGTTACACTTTTGGTCTGTCGATTTTGACGAAAAAGTTGCTGTAACATCCCAGACATATAACCTTAAATACATAACTTCAGTTTCCTACATTTTTTTGTTTTTGAGTTACCATATACACACACAGACCATTTTTCGATACTTGGTTATTTGGACTCAAGAGACCTTAAAACGCGTATTTCCGTTGAATACTCGAATTCGAAATTATTCACGATCGCAATACTTCCTCTTGTTATATATTTCATATATCTCCCGTGATAAGATAATAGACCCTAAAAATTCCAAATCATATTTCTAAATAACTTTCTCTTTTACCCGATTTGGTCTAAAAATTATATGTTTTTATTTAACATTAATATTAATCTTTTTATGAAATCCGATGTTTGGCTCCAAATCATTGATTTTAGAGCTTTCTAATGTCATAAAAAGCTGTATTATTAAGACCAATTAGGGCAAACTACAAAAAAATATTGAGAAAAATAATTTGGAGTTAGAGCCTTTTAACTTATGACGGCAGATATATGTAGGTGAAAGTAAAAACGGATACTTCGAAATCAGTAACTTATATTGATAATACATTAAACCACCGGAATTTAGGCTTATGTGCTAAATTAAATTAACAATGTATCTACTGTTAAAGAAACAATAAAAACTATTTTTATAAGATATGGTATTATGGAGGTCTCTAAAAAGCTTTAACTTAGGATTTACAAATCATATGTTTACAAGCCTGCTCCCGGACTAGATGTCTCTACCTCAGAGGTAAACTGCCTTAAGTAAATTTTCAAATTTTTACTGGAGAACGAAAAGAAGTATCAAATCGCACTGAACTGCATATTGTGGTTATTGGCAAGTGTGTATATTTGAATTATTGTATATTTCATTACCCTTTTAGCATATTTACGATACTTTACCCCTTGGAAAAAATTCCATAACAACGCAAATACGATAATAAAATAAAAAAACATCAAAATTGGACTTACGATTGATCGAGAATAAAACTATTGATATCAAGATAGCAATATCGTCTAATCACTAATGCTCCGATAGAAAATGAGACCAGTCGTAGGCAGATTATAGGAACAAGAAATATTGGGTAGGGCTGTGGAGTCGAGAGAGGTTCCAGGTTAAATCCCTCATTCATTAAGATAACTTCTCTTAGTTAGCAGAAGTACTTATATCTTTGGTAATTAAAGGAGAGGCAAACTTTTCCCAAGCCTAATATAAAGTAGACCTACTTTTAGATAATCTGTCTCCAATCCGTATTCATTCTAATGAATGAGATAATAAATGCATCATAGTAAATGGGATCCTTAGGTCTAAAAAGATAATTTTTGCAGAAGTAACATTAAATTTTTATATATTTTTGCAAATCTGTAAGCATTAACGGAATAGCTATTGTAAGGTATCGTAGAGTTTTTATAATTATATTATAATATATTTTTATAATTCAACTAACTTTAACGAATTAAGGCAATCTGTTGTTAAAAAATTCGAGTTTTCACTGTATTTTAATTTACAATTACGAATTTCGAAAACACTTCTAATTAACAAGTTTTAGGGTTCCCTGAGGGTCATTTTCAAAATTAATGCAATATTGCAGTCCACAGGTTTCTCTTAATTTTCAACTTTTTCTACGCCACTTTGGAGATTATTTTAAATTCTACCGATAATGGAAAAATAATAATAAATTGATAACACTAGATAACTAAATGCTAGCATTCAAGGTAAATAGTAAAAATGATATACATTTCGTTGAAGATATCTTTTCCTGTATAGCCAATCAAGCTGTAGTATCTTTAGTCTACATGAATAAATACAAATGTATTTAAATATTTAAGGATTAGTATTGTAATAATATGATATTAGGAGAACAAGTAAAATATGGTAATGCAAGATATGCCATAAAAATGGAATGATATATAATGTCCGATATTTAAGTTTTAATACTGTCCTAAAAATCTGTCATGAGTGTTACTTCAGGAGTGTTATCGGGGTTTGAAAGGAATTTAAGGAAATCTTTGTTCTGTTAGGTTGGTGAAGAGTAGCCGTTATGTTTACAGTTAACAGCAGATGTGAGTTTTCAGCTCAAGTTTGATTGTAGAGAAAGAAAAGTTTGAAAACTAGAATAGCACAGGTATTATTTTAATTCATTTTCATAAGTGTTTTACTAATAATTTACTTCAGATGTAACGTTTTTAGCATTCATTGAATTTAGTTTCCTAGTGCATGGTATTTTTAATCAGCTAGCATGATCTCGAAATGTCAAACCACATAGTTAGCCATTTGTAAAATGAGTAATCATAATTTGTCTGGATTTTTACTGGTCACGAATGCAAACTTAAATGAGGAAAATCCAAACGGACCTCCTTACGAAGCAGTATGGTTTTAAAAATTAAGATATTTTAATTAAATCTGAAGCCTAATAAATAATAATTAAATATTAGAAACAAAAACAATATCAATTTATTTATTTTTTCCCTGAAAACAAATTTCTCCGGCACATTGATCTCCCAATCTCGATACTACTTTTCAATTCCGGAACCCTCCAAAATATAACTATAATTCAATATTTTCACTCAAAAAATTGTGAATTGCTGCTCAACTATGTTGAGTAGCTAAATTATACTGGATTAATCCAGGTAATGTTAAAATAAAAAAAAGGAGAGATCAATCGATGGGAAAAGCATACAATATATATATATATATATATATATATATATATATATATATATATATATATATATATATATATATATATATATATATATGCTTGTATTTTATGCTTTTATTGTATGCTTTTATTGTATGCTTATATATATATATATATATATATATATATATATATATATATATAAGTTAAGCGTCGGCAACTCCAAACGTCAAAAAAAAAGGAAAAGGTTTAAGAAAGGACACGCACTATATCCGAAATAAGACTGACTTTATTGAGGTTTTAATTCTCCTTATATACATTCTGGCTGTTGTTTACAGCCGTATATGGTATTAAGGTTAATACTGCTGCACTCCGGGCCTTAACTCCCCCCTACCAGTTTACGAACATCTCGTAAACTTTACAAAAGCATAGGCACGAAGTGCACAGGACTCAGCCGTTAATACCTCACATTCCAAACTTACTCCCTAAACTCTGACTATGATTACACTCTAATGTTCCCTATAATCACTGCACTCATAACTTGAAACTTATGTACTGAAATATTAGATAAGAGAGAAAAAAAACAATAAATAAATAAAACAACAACTACAAATTAAAAAAAAAAAAAATACACTATACAAAGTAGAAAATATCCGTGTGAAAACTAAAGACCAAAAATAAAATATAGTTCTTCTGAACTCCCACTTCGGCATTGTACAGGTTCCTATGTACAATGGTTCTGTGCGCTGAGACGGGGGCACTCCAGCTCGTTAAGGTTGCTCTGGCTCTACTATTGGCAGTTTTAACTGCTCGATATGAACCGTTCTCCTCTTTTTTGGTTCGCTGACACTCTCAATGGTGACAGTGTTATGTTCTCTAATTATAATCACTCTAAATGGCCCCTCGTATCGCAGCGGCTCCTTTCGTATGCTACCGGGCGTTCGCCGCCGTCTGCTTCCTGGGATAACACCGCCCCTAACGCATATTCGCTTGCATCCGTGGTGACATTAAAGGTTTTGTTGAAGTCCGGATAAGCCAATACCGGTTCCTCTTGTAACCGCTGCATACATTTGCGAATGTTACTCTCCATGAGCGGCGTCACTACGATCTTTGCTCCCTTTTTTAGTACTCTATTGAGGGGGACAAGGTACTCCGCCATTTCTGGAACGAACCGTCTGTAATAATTAAGGGTTCCCAGTAACCTACGAATTCCCTTCACGTCTCGCGGAACCGCCATCTTCCGAATGGCCTCTACTTTATCGTTGTCAGGTTTGACTCCCTCTTTCGTGATTGTATGACCTAAAAATTTGATTTGGACCTGCCCTAGGAGTGATTTTTCCTGAATTTTAGACCGAACTGTCGGACCCGTTCGAACACACTACGCAGGTGCTTCACGTGCTCGGCTTCGGTTTTACTGAACAGTAATAGATCGTCCATGTACACCTGACATATTGTTTCATCAATTCCCCTTAGAAATTCGTCCATAAGACGTTGGAAAGTTATTGGGGCGTTCTTCAACCCGAACGGCATCCGCGTGAACTCGTAGTGCCCTCTCTCAAAAGTGAATGCCGTTTTATGTTGGTCCCTGGGGTGCATCCGGATTTGGTGGTATCCCGCTTTTAAATCCAGAGTACTAAATACCGTCGCCCCACTCAGTCTATCCAAAATGTCCTCAAACCTGGGGATCGGGTATTTTTCGTCCACCGTGTTTTCATTTAATTTGCGGTAGTCTATCACCACCCTGTATTTTTCCCCCTCAACTCCCCGTGCACTCTTTTTCTTCACTGCCCAAAGGGGGCTATTATACGGTGACGTACTGTCCACAATTATTCCTTGGCTCTTTAGACTGGCTAATTCTTCCCGGATATGTTGCCGTAGCGCTTGCGGGTAACGTCTCTCTTTTATATAGGTCACCATCTCCTTTTTCAGCGGAATCTCGTGTATCGTTTTTCCCGTTACCCCGAGTATATCTCCCTCCCTGAAGAAGATGTCCCCGTATTCCCTCCTGATCGCCTGCCTCCAGTCCTCCGCGTGGCTAATTGCCCCTATCCGCGCCCAGCCGTCTTCTATAAGCTTCTGGCACTTGTACCTTCTCGTCCCTATCCTTACATGCCATTTTTCCTTGCGGATCCTTACGCGCGCGCCTACTTTTGCCAACAGATCACATCCGATAATCCCCTGGTATTCCCGAGGCATGCTCCCTACTATATGCACCACTAATGTGCCGCTCTTGGTTCCCCACCTATTCAATCCTATCTCCGCTTCTCCCTCTACTCTACATGGGCCACCCAGAGTGATTAGTTTACAGTTACATACCTGAATCTGGGGTGCCCCCTCTCCGCCACGCAGCTCCTCCAGCGCTCTCCGGGTCATGATGGTGTTGGAGCTTCCTGTGTCCACCAGGCACCTCACTCCTCCGACTGCTCTTATGATAGGCAACCAGCAAGCCTCTTTCGCGATGTTATGGCTTACCAAAGTACGGTCACCTCTCTGCTGGCACTCTCCTCAGATCGCCTCCTCTGCTCTCCAACGTCTGCTTCCTCCGCTCTTCCAGCCGCCTCTGTTTCCTCTGATTCTTCGGCCTTCTAGTTCGCCACATTCTTCCTCTGACTCGGACGAGCACGATACCTCCGAAGGTTCTCGCGATGTTCCGCTCCTTCTTGGTGAGTCATCTCTCCTCTTTACTCTCTGAGCGTTTACTTCCATGGGTTCCGCTCTCGGTGGGTCCTTTCTCTGGTAGAGGTACGGACAATGTCTTGCGATGTGTCCTTCCGTCCCGCATTCGAAGCACCTGGTGCGTGGGCACTGCGCTACCAAGTGTCCGTTCTTTCTACATCCGTGACATTTTCTGCTATCTCCTCCTCTCGTCCTATTCTGGGGCCTGCCTTGACCTGTCCTTTTCCCGGTCACCGCAACCCTCTCCTGGTTCCCGTAGACCTGACCCTTTTTTTTCCAGGTCGACGGCATGTTCCCAGGTCGTCCGTAGGTTACCCTGCTCCATCCGACCTCTTCTACTTCCATCCGGGTCTCCTCCTCTCTTGCGCTGCTATCCACCATTTCTTGCGCGCATTCCATGAATGAGCGCTCCCCTGGAAGGCCACCTTTAATCCCTGTTTCCTTGGCCAATTGTACCTTTAGGATGGTAGACACAAATGCCATCCTTCCTGCTGTCTCGGCCGCGCTCACAGTCTCTCTCATCTTCTCTGTGATTTGGTTAAATTTAGCCAACAGAGCTCCGGCATATTGTCCTTTCGTCTGCTGGGGCGTTTTTACCTTCCTGAATAGCTGGAAGATATCTTCTTCTGGCGTCCATCTGCCCCCGCCATACGCTTTCTTCAACCTCTCCTTCACCACAGGCCACGGCGTCTCCTCATCCGCCTGTATCTGGTTTAAGATGCTGCGTTTGACTCGACACACCAGGGCTGCTTTCAGCGCTTCCGCGTCTCCAGGGTTAACCAGATCTTCATTTAGTTTGGCCTCGATCCGTGCTATTAGGCGGTCACCTCCTTTTATAAAGTGATTTAGCTCACTTATGTCCCCCGAGAAGCGCTCCAGGTCTGATACGGCATTTCTCAGGTCCCGTGACGTAGCCACTCTAGTTTTCATCCATTCTAGCGCATTTGCATGCGCTGCTGCTAGCGTGTCTTGGGGTAATGGCGGAATGTTCTGCACGTTCAGGACCGCCGGTTTCAGCACTCCTTCGCTGGTCATTACTTAATTCCTTTTCCGTGACGTCTTTTAAAAGAAATAAAAAAAAATCTTATACGAACGCTTCGTCCCGGGTTTCGGCACCAGTTAAGCGTCGGCAACTCCAAACGTCAAAAATAAAGGAAAAGGTTTAAGAAAGGACACGCACTATATCCGAAATAAGACTGACTTTATTGAGGTTTTAATTCTCCTTATATACATTCTGGCTGTTGTTTACAGCCGTATATGGTATTAAGGTTAATACTGCTGCACTCCGGGCCTTAACTTATATATATATATATATATATATATATATATATATATATATATATATATATATGCATAATACTGACAGAGAAAAAAAAAATTCGGCCATAACTTGACAAAACAAAGCCTAGACTCAATACAAATGGTGGTGTAGGATTCCAACTGAGTCCAGAATAATGGTTGCCGCCATGTTCTGAAACTGATTCCCTTCAAAATATACAGAACTTCTCCAAAATATAACTTGTTGCAAGCGGGATGGCCCCCCTACTTCCGAACCAAAGCCCTTTCACTGAAAATTGTCTTTCGCCCGATCCCTCTCTCCTACTTCTCTTGTAGATATGGAATACATATTATATAAATGTCCTATTTCACTGCTTGTATTTTAATGCCTTGGTTCTGGTCGTCCGATTGGAACCTTATTGTGGGATCTACTATTAATGCTTCCTTTCCTGTCGTACTAAACACCACAATATCCACAAATTTTTAATTTTTTTTTGTTTATTGACATTGCGTTTTAATGACAATATAATGATCAATTAACATCCTAAATATACGGCTATATACTCCATAATTTTTATCGAATTCGATTGAATTAAGGAAAATAAAAAAGTTTTAAGAAGTAAGTAGCATCTTTAAAAAAATTAAAGTATAATTAAATTGTTTTTTTTTTGGAACAAATATAATTTTCCTTAATACATCTTTATTATTTTTATAATATTAACATTTTTTTACCCAAAACAATACAACGTTTCGAAATTTTCTTTCATCCTCTGGGTTTTCTTTCATTCTTTCTAAAATTTAACTATACAACAATACTGTACATTTTGATTAGGGATTGATAAATTATTTGCCACTTCTATAAATTTGTTTTATTGAAAACTAGTTTCGAATGTTATACATTCATCCTCAGTTCAAGGTTTAAATGGATTATATCAAACAGAAAAGTTTGTACTGGTTTCTTCTCGCATTGAACTACTATGTTAGTTCTATGTTCAATGTTCTAGCATTGTTAGTTCAATGCGAGAAGAAACCAGTACAAACTTTTCTGTTTGATATAATCCATTTAAACCTTGAACTGAGGATGAATGCATAACATTCGAAAGTAGTTTTCAATAAAACAAATTTATAGAAGTGGCAAATAGTTTATCAATCCCTAATTAGATTGATCCTTCTATACCATCATGCGGATGTCAACTGATTTTGTTCAATGATTAATGTAATTTTAATATAATATTTCAAAAACAAATTATTTTACCTGAATTATGCTGTTTTTTTTCTAATATAAAATAGTTGGCAGTAATTCCCTAAAGTCTGTTTTTTCTATAAGTAAATTATTTCTTCTATTATGTCCAATATTAAAATTTGAAAAAAAAAATCATTATTACACTAGGGATTGTGTAACACTTCTATCGATGTCGCAATGAACTATATTAGAATTACACTTTGCCCTAATCCATTAATCTGTTTGTTATTTATCTATTGTCCAACATATTTACCTATTATTTATTTTCTTCTATTTTTTTTTTTTGTTTTTGTGGCAAAAATCTAATATTTTATATGCCTAACTATTGCACTGCTGGTTATTATTAATTAAGAAATAATTATGATTGTCATTTAATATTTAGTTAATTATTTATATCAGTATAGTGACTGCAAACTATTTTATACTAGAAAAAACCCCGCATAATTCAGTTAAAATAATTTAATTTTTGAAATATCATATTAAAATTACATTAATAATTGAAAAATATGTAATAGTGTTGTTGTTGTATTGTTAAATTTTATAAAGAAAGAAAGGAAACCCAGAGAATGAAAGAAAATTTCGAAACGTTGATTTGTTCTGGATAAAAAATGTTAATGTTATAAAAATAGAAAAGATATATTAAGGGAAGCTGTGTTTGTTCAATAAAAAAAATATTAATTTAGAAATGTGAACTCCCGAAAGTAGTAGAAATTATATAATATACATTAAAGCATAATATCATTTCATATAAAATTAGTTGCTAGAAAACAATTGGAATTATTGTAATTACTTTATTATTTTTATTATTAGTCATCGAATGAGAATTGTGTACGAAGGATCATACCAGACAGGAAGAAAACCAACAGACAATCTCGGTAGCACTTAGGAGTTAAACGAACTTAAATTTACGGACTGTGTAAAGTGATATTAGCAGGTTATCGCGAGTATAATTACCAAAAACTATATAAAGTTGAGATAAAAGGAAACTTGGCGAAGAGGCATCAAAGAGTTGAGGAGCTGCTGTATCAGTGTTTAAAAGACAGCGGAGAGCCCTAATGAAAGGCTGTACAATCTAGGAAGAGAATGGCCTCACTTAACAAAGAATCCGGCTTAAACAGATTATATTACAGCTACTCTTCAACAACTTCTAAGTCTGTTTATTAAAAAAAAAAAAATTATAATAAAAATATATAAAGTCGTTTTTTTGTAAATGCAGGCTCAAGTTAGCTTATATTAGCTTTTATTTTGTAAAGCAGGTCAAGTTTACATTATGTTAAAAGGTAACACCACCCTAGAAATTTTATATTCGAAAAATCTTTATTTTAAATAAAATGATAAATAAAAGTATCTGATGTGGACACCACATAACTTCCTGTTACGCCTATTAAACTTTAAATCGGTGTTTCTAAAAGTGATCCTGAATTTGGTAAATAGTTCCCGAAGATAGCAGTTCCTCAAAAACGACACTCGGCGTCGTGACGTCACGAGAAAACTAATCAAAATGGATTCAGGGATGGTCAAATGGATCAAATGGATATTACCTTAGAAATCTGAAAACCCAAATGGAGGAACGGGCGAAGAGTGAAAGTGTGGGGAAACGGAGTGGGAATGTCTCTTCAAAATTTAAATTTTATTAACCCTAGAATACTAAACCTAAATACAAGTGCCTTATTACTAAACCTTCGCAGTTTCGAATAACAATCCCAAAATAGAAACGGCTTCGCCAGAGTGATGCATTAGCCTATCTCCTCTTCAATTTAGCTCTGGAATATGCAGTTGAGACAAGTAAAAATACAGGTCGGTGGAACAATATTTTATAAGCATATCCATCTCCTAGCTTACGCAGACGACGTTGATATAATCGAACATTCAACGAGGGACGTCACAGAAGCATTCCTTACATTGATTCGACCAGCAAATAGACTTGGTCTAGAGGTCAACGAAGCGAAGACCGAGTACATGGTGACAGAAGATCCTACAAGACCTAGAAATATTCTGACCATAAGCCCGTACAATTATGAGAAAGTGACGGAGTTCACGTATGTAGGATCAGCAGTGATGAATGACAATAATGTAGCGGTTTATATTAAAAAGAGAATTGTGACAGCCAATCGATGCTATTCCCCAAACCCAGCATCGCCTAGAATATCAAATTGAGCCGGCTAAGGTGAGCTAGTGTCAAGAATGGTAGAGGAGGAAATGCCGAAGAAGCTACTGATGCAACCACTGTACGGCACAAGAAGGAGAGGAAGGCTTGGATTGAGATGGCTTGATGGAGTGGCTGAGGATCCTAGGAGTATTCTGGGAATAAGGAACCAATTTATTAATGTCCAAAAAAAAAACTTTCTAATTAGTCTATGTGAAATTCATAATAGGGTTAATTGTACCTACAATTTATTTAATGCAATCAAGCTATTAAATAATGTAAACTTTTAAATAATGAAGAGAAGTTTAAAGCTTATCAAAATAACATTATTATTAAGCTTAAGTGGGCCTTTAGGGCATAAATTACTAAAATATTGTTTTCTATATTCCTTGAAAGATCAATAATTTTATAATAGAAAAATGCTACATTTCTAATTCTTAAAATATCTTTAAAAAAAAATTATATATATATATATATATATATATATATATATATAAATATATATATATATATATATTTGTTTGTAAAATGGATATTTGTATGGATATTGAGCTACGTAAAAATAAAATTATTTTAAAAATAAGAACACCATTATGAAATATAAGAGCTCAGAGAACGAAGTTATTACAGGAATAAAAATAACAAGTAGAACATAATTAAAACATATTCGTGCACAACTTACTATGGAATGCACTTTCCAATTTCTCACAAGTTGATTCTAAGAGAAAAAAATATTAAATTAATACCAGCAGAGAACATTCTTGTATCCAAATTAATAATATTTTGATCAGTTCTTAACATCACGGTCAGTTAACCGGCAAACCGCTGATAAAATATAATAAATAAGAAGGTAATAAATTAAATAAAATTTAAAACACAATTATTATTTTTCACAGTATTGTGAGCGGAATTCGTACGTAATGGGTGGATTCAATTATCCGATTTAAGCAAATTAAACTTTTTAAAACCCTTTCCGTTTTATGAAGAAAGTGTAATTGTAAAATCTGGTGTTATTTTCAGTTCTATGCCCTTCAAGAATTTTCTCTATTAATTATCCTTTTTTTTCTTAGTAGATCGAAATTGATACTAATTTTCACCTCAATTAGTATATGAAACTACTTCCCACTTCCATGTCTGACATGTCATTATTTTATATATTGATAGACCATTTGTTGATTGCCAATTGTTGACAAGTGCAAATTACTATTAAAATAAAAAAAGCTTGAACTTTATGATGCTATAAAATTTATGACTATAAGAAACTAATAAATAATATTATGTTCAGAGTGACCGTAAACATCTGAATCCATTATCGTAATTGACGGGAATAAACATTCTACCGATAAAGTGACACCTCCGTCAGAGTTTGAAGATAAAGTAGGATAAATTGAGATAAAGCTCAATCAATATATATGTACTATATATATATATATATATATATGTGTGTTTACATTGCTTCCTCGTTGTAGACTGAGTGTATATAGAGCGCCCTCGCAAGTTCAGTCTATCAGTCCCTATGAAGAGACCTTTTGTCCTTACGTCTAAGCCTACACCGGCTGGTAACAAACTATTTCAGTTTACTAAAGAGGCCAGATGTATATTTTACTTATCTGGACTCATAGGCATTTCCCCATTCCGACTGACCCGCGAACGTACCTCCGTATCGATTCCGTTCGCAATAGTTTCCATAATCACCAATTGCTTCCTAGCTTGGAGTACCATTGATCAAATAATTTTCATGTATGGGACGGAAACTTTAACTTTAAGCAAATCCGTACCCCTGGGGAGGGAGAAGTTCATGTTGATCTTATTGGTCATGGGTATGTCCGGCTTGTTCGTCTATGCCACGCTGACATCTTTCTCAAGGGCTCGGTACATCGAAGCCATTTCGAACGAACTGGAAGATGTGGATAGGCATATGGAAAAAGTCTGTCTCATTAATAGAACTACAAATTTTAAAATAAGGTATTGTTTCGGAGGAGTGTTGATTTGTTTGCTTATCTTGTATCGTTCGACTGACGTACAAGTGAATGAGATTTTTATTTACGGCTGCACGTGGTTAGTAGCTTCACAATTCTCAGTCCTCGCTGATCTCATCAACTCCAGAGTACGGGAGCTATGCGACTGCATGGACCATATTCATCTCATGGGTAATTTTCGAGAGCGAAGCGATGTAGTCGCGGTACTTTCGGAGATACACAGCAAGCTCTGCGACATATGTTCCCTCTTGCAAGACTCGTATAAACGGATATTGACGGTGCTAATCACTGCCTTCTTCGTACAGATGATAATTTTGCTTTTTTACCTTTATGTTGATGTGGTTATCGAACACATCGACATTTCCTGTATTACACCGCTCCAAAACGAGAAAAGGCCAATGGCAGAAATAATACTATTTTGGTTCACAAGTTACATCATTTGGCAGATAGCATCTGATTCCACCGAAATTTCAGATGAGGTAAGAAGCAAAGATGGACAATACAAACTGACAGCAAATTTAAAATAACAGTTTGCCATGAATACAATTTAATAATAACAGAAGAAATATTTCTTCCCTTTTCAAAGTTTTCTTTCAGCTAATTATTTATTGATAATGATAATTATTAATTACATGAGATGCACGTCCATGGAAAAGAACGATTGGCACATGAGCGGCCAGAGGCTCAAGCTCTTCGCTGAGAGGTACAGAGCTAAGCAAAGAAGAAGAAGAATACAGATCTATCCTCTGAGAATACGAGTAAAAGAAGATTAATAAAAAATATGCAATTATGTTTCTAACGATTGATATATTATATTCATATATTAAGTCAGCCACTTAAGATCACTCCAAATGGAACGATGGAGTGGCACAACTGGAGGGCTTGGAGTGAAGAAGATTTCAAGGGCCCCACTGGCGATCTCTCCAATCCATCGTTCCATTTTTTGCCGACAAGTAGTGATTCATGCTCTTAAGGGCCATTTTCAAAGCTATTCCGAACTCATAAATACTACAATTACAGGCATCGAAAAGAAACATTATCTCTGAATCTTGAGAAAATTATATTAAGATATTTCTGTGTTTATATAATTAAGATATTGTTTTTATAATATCAATATTTAACCACCAATATCATTAAGATATTGTTTTTATTTACTTCATACAGCAGGATTTAAATTTTAAGAAACAGGTTATTTCCTAATCTCCTTCAGATTTATTTAGTTTTTTTTTTTTAATTTGATAAAAGGATTAACGAATTTTGATATATCGATATTTTTCTACCGATATCATTAAGATATTATTGTTATAAGATCGATATTATAATGCAAGACTCTTCATGGGTTGTAGTGGAACAGGCAGGTAATATCGATATTACTCTGCCTATATGGTTATGATATGTTTGTATTATGTTCATTTACAGCAGGATTTGAATAACAAGAAACAGGTTATCTCTTAATCTCCTTCTGATTCGTTTAGGTTTTTTTTTAATGCGATCAAAGAATTAAACATTTTTTAAATATCGATATTTTTTTACAGATATAATTAAGATATTGTTTTTATTAAATTCACATCCATCAGGATTTAAATATCAAGAAACAGGTTACATCCTAATCTTCCTCCAATTCGTTTAGACTTTTTCCCTAGAACACAGCCACCATAGATAGTAACACCAACACACCGCACCAAATGTTTTTATGGTTCTTCGTTTGTCAAACACGCCGTTCTTATAGAATTTTTTTTATTTTAAATTTGATTCTCCTTTTATTTGTTTTTTAAAAAAAATATTGGCTTTCAATACTCAAATTTTAATATCGGTATTACAGCGATAAATCGATATATCGATATTTTTTCAATATCCCTAGTTTAGGACCGATGGAATTCCACCTGCTCCTCATTAATCCGAAAAATCTAAACAGGATTTCACGCTCACGGTCGTTCCATTTGGTTTGGAAAGGTTGGAGTGGAATGATCGTCAGTGACCCCCCTTAAGGAGGCATGTATAACAGAGAAAAAATTATAAAAAAATCTTCAACGGAAAGTTAAAAAAAAATAAGCAGGCCGATTGGTCTAATAAAGTTTGTGTGGTGCGGCAACAGGCAAACAAACAAATATAGTTTCAATTTTATATATTATTAAGATAAGATTTTTAAAAATATTTCTCAGAAATAACCATTATTATTCATCAAAATTATTTTGCTCCGAAATAATGATCAAGATTTGATTTTTTCAGCTGATGATCAAAAAGTACAAATAACTTGATAAAAATCATAAAATTATTTATATATATATATATATATATATATATATATATATATATATTTTATCTTGACGGTCTTGCAAGAATTTGAGCGTCTCTTAAGGCGTAGGAAGGTGGCGGTCCCATCGCCCGGTAATCATACTGCAATTAGCCACTGGTCCTCCAGGTTTGGGACACACACACTGACATTCACATAGTACACTAAAACAGCACACTGAACACAAAGATCACTCACAGTAAACACTCTAGGGTCATCTTTCCTAGGAAGCCGCCCGGGATGGGTGAGCAAATCAGGAGGCACCCCCTCCTTCTGGCACGGGGAAAATGAGCTTTACACCGCTTCCCTTAAATTATACCGTTAAGAATCTCTTAAATTTATAAAATTACCAAATAAAAATTTCAAACGGATTTAATTTTTAATTGATTTATTTTCAATTATCGATTTGAAACCTTAGCTCAAGCGCTTCAGTAACGTTTGTTTTTCTATAAGAAATTGTAAGAAAATTGTAAGAAATTTCTATAAGTTTAAATTACAGTATTTTTTTTTTGCACTAAAGTAATGGGTTTTCTTAGCCTAGACGTTGTATGGCCTCCTTCCAGGCTATTACATTCAAGGCCTATTATAATTTAGATAATTTATAAACTTTTAATATGTGCCATTTGAATAATAGTCATAGTTTTATAATTATATTTTAGGAAGATAATATAGAAAACATAATTTGTTTAATGCAAAGGACTAATTAGATCAGCTTACATTTAAAATGGAATTGTTGTTAAATATTAAGATTGTTTTTTATTAGAACAAACAATAATATGTTAATTTAATTTAAAAATAAGTTTATAAATATGTTTTAGATAGAGAAGTTCAACGTGAAACTGTACGGGCTAATGATACACGATAAAACAAAAATCTTACTGGAAAACGTAAGTAAAATTAAAAAATAATTATAACTTAGTACCTATTATTAAAAAAAAATACTATTGATAAGGTGAAAAGTTTCAATTTTATATGTAGTTTAGAAATAATCTTGATAATGAAAACGATTGTAAAAAATAGTTGTTTGAACGTTTTTTACTAACGATCAAATTCAGGAGTCGTTCAATTATAATAACAGAAATGTCAAGAAAAAAATTAAGAAGAAAAAAAGACAATCTGAAGGTAAAAAAAGAAAATATCATTTCATTAATCAAAAATTAACAGAAAATTATATAAATAACACTAAAATATGATAACCATTTTGAAGAAAAGTGTTACATCTAATTTAAGCATCCGTAACTATACTTTAAAAATCATCTTTTAACGAATACGTATAAGATGTCAACCGACTGGATTGATAATGATATATAATTTAATATTTGAATATTTGTTGAATGTTTCATATTAATTAAATGTTGAATGTTGCAGGGAAATAATAAACGAATAAATTTTTTTAGTATTGAATGATGTGTTTCAGAAAAGATTGATAACGCACATTGCTGTGAAGAGAGAAGTAGTTTTCTCAGCATGCGGAGTTTTTAATTTAGACTACAAATTACTCCATTCTGTAAGTAAACGAATTATTATTTTCAATAATGAATTACGTGAAAGTCCCCATTGCAATTCTGAAATTTTGCAAATATTACCTTACATTTTTTCCTCCAAAAATAATTTAGAATGCTCCTTGCATACTGCTTAGCTGCGTGCGTATTTCGTGAATGGGAAAATTTTCGAACAAATCCTCTCCATGAGAGAATGTGTGTATGTGTATATGTATGTATGTGTGTGTATATATGTATGCATAAGTGTGTGTGTGTATATCCATGTATATGTATATGTTTTTTTGTTTGTTTTTTGTTGTTGTTTTTTTAACTTCCTTATTTCCTGCAGCAGTATGATTATACGTATCGGGCGCTAATGGCATCGATGTTTTGCGCCTAAAAACATCAAAACAACCAACCAGCCAACGTTGGCTTTAAAAGGTGTCTTTAATAAGTTGTGGAACTTTTTATGGGTTTGGCATTGACAGATGTCTATCGTCGAATCATTTGGATGTATTACCCAAAACGATTTGAGTCGGTAGAAAGTCGAGGAGCTTATCTCATTTTTTTTTTGTTTTTCTCATATTTTTTTAGTTAAGCTGTTATTTTTCTCTTGGTAGCACCTTGGGTTGTCGTCCTCTTAAAAAAAATGGACTACGCCCTTTTGAACTGCCACTATTACTGTACTTCTGAGGCAGCTCACGTTTTTGTGGTGAAGGATTGAAAAAAAAGTTATTTATTTTAAAAAATAACTTTATAAATTTTGCCTCTGAAATGAATCTTTTATACCGCGAAAGAAAATTAAACAAAAAAATATATTTATCTTATTTAATTAGAGCGAGGGAATGAACCACAATAAAAATACGGAGCCGCCTCAAACTGAATGAACATGCATGCCCCTTCCTCACTTCGGAAGCAGCGAGACCTAAGGCCGCCATTTAGAACTCATTTACTATTTTACGTCCCCGCTAGAACTCAAATTACCACCTTGTGTGGGAATGAAACAAAACTCTGGAACACTCTTTTAATACGATTCGCACGGATTTATGATATCTTTAAAACTCTAAATTGAAGAATTTTAAAATCTTATAACCATACCTTATCAGCCATGATAATACAGAAACGAAATAATTATAATTATTTAAAAAATAATTATTTTTTTAATTTTCAAAACGTGGTTAAGGACAGAGTGTGGGAATGAAAAATTTGTTTTCCTCTCAAATTTTTTTTCCTTCCAAATCATTATAATGGCCTCATTCATTGTTGTTAACAATTACTCTACTAATCATAATTTTATTCATGAAAAAACATTTCTGACCAGAGAAGCCATTTATATTTATTAAAAGGAGACGCAAATTCGCTCTTTCTAGGAGATTGTCCTATATACTCACATAGGAGATAGTTTCTATTGAAATATTTCTAATGGTTACGATAGAAAATTTTAACTCCGCAAAGCACTTCAATTTTAATGATCATGGGTGTCTTACAGTAGTTTTTATATACGGATATATGTTTTAACTACTTTTAACTTGGAGGAAAGTTTTTTGTTTCTTTTACCTCCAGGCATTTCACAAAATGATTTTAATTATTGGAAATCATTGATATTTTACAAAATTTTGTAAAAAGCTTTTCTAAGTCAGTTGGAAAATATTGGCAGACATACTTCCAAATTGGTAACTTTTATTGTTCAATATTTTAATTTGCTAACGTTTCGGGGCATTGATACCCATCATCAGAACTAAAACCAATATTTTTATATTACATTAAACAATTTCTTTAAAAACGATTTTTGGTTATACGATAACATAAAAATTAATTATAAAATAATTTAATTAAATTTACCTCAAATTGGTCTATTTTCAAGGAACATAATTATTCCTCATGTCATATATTAAATAACAATTAAAATTCTTTTAATAAATAATTTTGGTTAGAATATTATAGCACTCCTTTGTCATACTGATTTAAGATTGGATTCAATTACTCTTTGATCCTGTTTATCAATTGACTGTTTCTGCCACAACATCCTATTTATTATCTTCATATATGCTTTTTTTTTTATTGTCTTAATATGTCATACAGGGTTATCTATCTTGTTAGTTTTATTAACAATAGGTTTTAATAAAAGGACAGGATTTAGCACACATCCCGGCCACACAATGCCAAGGGGCGCAGGCTAAAAAAAAATATTTATTTAAATAACAAAGAAAATGTTTATGAAAAGAAAAGTCTTCACTTTAATAAGTGAAGTTATTATGCGATAAAATTAAAATGTTCATCATAAGATTATTTTCTTGAGGAAAATCGACAATCCCCTCCAACGGTATGAAGAGTTAAATCCGGCCCTTCCCTCAACTAATATAAATATCAAGAAGCTCCAGAAATTTTATTTTTATTGTACCCAGCCATTTACTTTATACGGTTTTAAAACTTTTTTTTTCCATGAACACACCTGTAAGATATTCAAAATACCCATCCAGAAAAAGCAAAACAAATGTCACTTTTATTGGAACAAAGAAAAAGAACAATAACAAAGTACAAAAAAAAAAATTCAAACTCTGAACTGTGTAAGCTTTTAGTATTTAACTTTCAGCACTCTCTCTTTGTTCCTCCAAAGGGGAGACAAAACCAATGTTTTTGAATTTAAAAAAATAATAAAATAAAAAAACAGCAGTTTAAATTAAACCTTGAAAAGTTTTAAAGTTTAATTTATCAAGTTTTAAGTCGTTTTTTAGTCTCAAATTTACAGATATTTCCCTTAAAAAACACATATACAATTTCATTCCAACTCATAATTGACGTTGATGAAATACAGAAATTTCAAATAATAATTTAGTCCCATTGATGGAGCCCATTTTTATAATTACCTTTAATTAAGTTTGAGGATGAGTAAATGAAACCTTACATTGTTTTTATTATGAAAACATTTAGCGGAGTAAGATCACGACTTTCATGATTAATTCATCATTAATTAATTTATCTAGTAATAATTTAGGTAATTCAATCACGAAAAAAAAAGGTCAAGGGTTTAACTACAAAAGACATTAATTAAATTATAGATATATATATAGATAGATCTATATTTTATTATTATTATTATTTTGTAATTTTGTGTTTCATATCTAGCACCTTGTCTTTCTTTGTCTTTAGATATTAGCAGCAGTTACAACGTACTTCGTCGTCCTAATCACCTTGAATTAAGCAAGAAAAGTCCTACACATTTCTGCCAGTTACAACTATGAACCGTAATTGAATTTCTCTTGTTTAAATACTTTTTTTTTTTTATTATTTCATAAACCAATATAAAATATGTACCAATATTTAAAAAATATAAAATAAATTAAATAGTGAAGCAAAACTGCTGTTGTCAGTTGTCCGCCACCAAACTAAAAAAGTTTTCCTAAAAACTTATAAGTTAAAACTAGTTAGTACCTATACTATACTCGAGCGAGAACTCTCGCAATATTTTTCTTCTCACTAATACATTCGAAGTATAAGCGATATTAGAGAAATATTTTTATTCGTATAAATAATATATTTAACACACACATTTGGTGAAGCTACATAGTTTGTAACGAATATGTTGAAATAACAGTTTGTACTTTATTAGTACATAGCTTACACCAGTGGAAAATATCCCTTCAGCTTAACAGTTAAGCAATAAGACTCAGCTATACCATTTTCTATGTGTAGTATTCATATTTAGTAGTACTTTAAGTTTAGGTATGAGAAAGAATATATAATCTCTACCATTCATAACAACCAAAAAACAACATTTTCACTCTGATTAAAAAGTTTTTGTATACATCTCAAATTGCTTACAAAGATATGAAACTGTCATGACAACGGCAAGTTCGCAAGATGGTATAGGGCTCGCGCGGTCCTATATCGTGCGTTATCTCAAAAACGGTAGATTTTAGGGCTTTAAAACGCTGGACCAATAAATTCCTTAGGAAGAAGTTTTACCATCACTTTTATTTAAGCCCTATTAAGAATTTGAGATTTCAAATTGAAATTCATCACTTCTCCGCAAAATTCCCTTTCTTTTGATACCTCATTCGTCAAAATCCATCGCTCCTGAGAGCTGGAAAAGGGATATATATATATATATATATATATATATATATATATATATATATATATATATATATTTCCGTATTATATATAAGTTAAAATATTACGATTTTTACTTCTTCAACACCCTAGGATGTTGACTATAGGGCACTATAGGACACCCCTCCTATAGTGCATAGCTGTTTTCAATAAAGCTTTAAGGGTCTATGGTGAGCTCAGAATCATAAGATAAACCAAGACCCTCGTGAGTAATAAGCTAAGTAGAAGTAGAATGCACTGTTCAATGGTAGCTCTAAACCGACCTAACGTGCCTTTTACAATCCAGTTAGTTTTGGTGTGTGGATGGAACTGTTTTATTTGGCAGCTTAACAAAGAAAATCTAGGCACTGAAAAAAAAATTATATTGACTCCCTGATTGATGAGACTCAATCATACGTTTATATTGAATCCTGACATCGAAGAAATATCAATATACATTATTAAAAAATCGATTTCTCACTTCAATTCGTTGTCATTTTTAATAAAATTAAACAATATCAAAATCATAATCAGTTCATGGAAAAAATAGTACAATATATACTTCCAAAATAGCAAATACCATAAGTTGCGCTGTCAACAGTAACCAGAAGCAGTTTTTGTTTAACTTGCCAAGAGAGTGCTCAATTACCAGAGAAGCAAAAGCTATCATGAAAGATCTTTATCAGATAGGAAGTCCAAAAAAAACAAAAAAACAGTTGGGCTATTGTTACAGACTCAAAAAGCGTTTTAGCTCCCATTCACACCCCGAGGCAAAGAAATTCCTTAATCAGAGAAATATTAAAAGTATAGAGAAAGAAACTTTTACCAACATCCGCTTTGGTAAGAAAAGGAGCAGCAAATAAACTAGAAGATATCATCATAGAAGGCTGGGTACACCATTCAAAAAAATAACTTTTAGGAAATGAGAGAAGATTGTAATGAAAAAACCCAAACCAACAGGAATAAAACTAGATTGTAACATCAAAATCAGAAGCATCAGAAAGTGAAGAATGAAAGACATTCTGCTATAGCTTATTTGGATTCGAAACTGTCAGTTTACGCATTTTTAGATTCTAACTAGGTTTCCATGCGCGCCACCACTTGATTTGTAATGCAGTCGATAAAATATCAACGAAGATGTTTTTGAATTTCCAACTTATTCCCTCTGACTGCAGATATAAAAGCCAGACTAACGATTAATACAATATCTTGATCTATGTAAAACAATATTTTATCCCCAAAACTAATTAGTTTATTTAATACAATATCGGATTAAATTGTTAGTATTTTAATAGGTATTTCGATATTTAAAATTATGAGAATATACTAGGGAAAGAATTGATTTGTATTCACGGAGCATGAACAATTATAAAGAAATACTTTTTCATTGTTTTGAATCTTAGAGAAAAATAAGTTTTATTATTTATTTTAAAAGGATCTTTCATTATTTCTGTCCCCGAGGCATTTTGCTTCATTATTTTTTCTCATTAACCATGTCCGAAAACTCCATTCTTCATTAGAATTTCGTCGTCTCTGATCCTGTAAAATCGAATAAGCAACTGAAGGCATATTTTTCTCCCACTCCCAGGCATACAGAGGAATATTGCATACATATTTATTAATGGAATATAACAGCAGGATAAGAAAAAAATGTATAACCGAACAGGGCATGCTTTGAATAAGTTTAATTATAAACACACAAAGTCAATCTGCTAAGTAAAACGCTAATCAAAATTCGTAAAATAACTCTAAATTACTCTTTAGCTTTATGGATAAATTTAATTTTTTTTTTTTTTTTAAATATATTTTTGAAAACTATGTAAGATAAATCGGGGTAAATGCATGCACGGGGCAAGTGCATACATGTGGATTTATTTTACATTTATTTTGCTGGGAGAGCAGCCATCTACGGAGATTTTACTATTTACTTCAAATTCCTATAGATGGCAGCTCTCCCCAAAAAATAAAATTCCCATGTATGGACTTGCCCCGGGCATGCCGACTTACTTCCATTACTGCGACTTAACTTATATGCTTAATGATTTTTAATTTATTTACTCTAACAGGTCATTTGGTCCGAAATAATTTTTTTGTACATCTCTATATTCATTTAAAGTATGTCGCAGAATAAAGTTTTTTCTTTCTTGTATATCCTAATATATTTCTTACAATTATTTTTATTGCTTGATGTAAAAGGTCATTTATCAGGATAAAAATATCAGGTTTTTTGTTTTTGACGGAACTTTAAAACGTCTACAAAAAAAAGGATGTTTAAAAAAAATAACATAATCAGTAAATATTTATTATAAATCTAAATGTTTTTGCATGATGAATCTAAACTTAATAAATGATATTAACAGAGAATCCTATGGTCTAGAATTTGTGTTGAGTCTCATTTGATTAAGGACCTCTAGACGCTACCTAAGGAACAGTTTTCCATGAAACATTAGGACTGCTGCACAAAGACAAGAGTCGCGTATAAATAAAACGCGATAATGATAATAATAATAAATTATTATTATAATAAGAATTTATACACCTTGGGGTTTTGATCATTCGACATTTTGTTTTAAAATGGCGGATGGCCGGACTATATTGCTAAAAACCTTCTTAGGACTCAACATAACAACGGAATAGTTTCATCAAAATCAATTCAACCGTTTTCTCGCGAAAAGAAGCCAAAAAAACATAACGGAATGACAAGAATTTAGAAGCATTATTTTATTTTAAAGATTTCAATAACATTAAGAGATTTCTTTGGAAGGATTTTTTCAAATTTCTGTTTAATTCCCTCACGATACAATTCTTTTAGTAATGACACTAGGACTGACTTACAAACAAGGCGGCGTGGGTTAAAAAGCCAGGCCAGCAGCAGGTGCTCATCCGTAGGTAGAACTTTACTTCCAGAGGCAAAAACTTTGTTTTCTCTCGGCCCTGGAGTTTTCCAGCCGGCTGTGCATCTCTGGGAGGGTTTCCCTTTAATTTATGAATAGCATGCCAATTAATGGATTTTTGGAATAACTTTTCACGTGATATTTTTTGTAAAAGATTTTAACAGCCATTTCTATTTTTTCAGCCTCTCAAAACTCTCGAAAAATCTATCTTTCAGAACCACTTGTTGTTAAGTTTAGAGGCAAATAGGGGTGGAACTAGAATTTTTTGTGCGTTTCAGTGATATATATATATATATATATATATATATATATATATATATATATATATATATATATATATATATATATATATATATATGGAATAGGAAGAAAGTGAAGAAAGGCATAAACAAGAAATATTTGCGGGGTCCCAAGTTGGTGTGTTGGGGAAAAAAACATATATATGCATATATAAATAAAGAAATATATATATATATTATACATATATATATATATATATATATATATATATATATATATATATATATAGAGAGAGAGAGAGAGATTTTTTAATTATTATTTGAAAACTAAATCCATTTAAAAAAACTGATCAAAAAAAAAAATAACTAATAGAATAATAACACAAAATTTAAGAGCCAAATGTATTTTATAATTCGAAATATCAAATCCTAATAATAAGCACATTCCTAATTGTGAGAATATAAACCACTAATTATACGAAGTTGCTCGAGTAAGCCAAGTGGAAGGTATATGAGACAAACCACAAGGTAATGAAATCTTAATAACACACAGGAACCACCTTACCCAGTCCAATATTCCAACCTTATAACATATAAATTCATAAATGTGGAACAAACAAGAGAAGATGCAGTAGGAAAATTAAAAGCCATAGGATTAAGAAAATAATTTTAAATTTGTCATGAATAAGGTTTTTTTTTATTATTATTCTAAATTACCTATATATAAAATTAATTATAGTATATATATTTTTTAATACAATTATTTTTTTCTAGAAGTCATTAAAATATTTATAAAAATAGTAATAATAAATGGTTTTTAAAATATTTTCTAAAAATGTTTAAGTAGATAAACTATAATTTTTCAAGATTTTCGCTCTTTTCTCTTCGCAGAGATATTTTCGAAAAACAGAAAAAATCTTTAATTTTTTTTTTTTTTTTGCCCAAGTTATGTCATTTTATGTTCATCATTCTGAGCTCCAAAATTATCTCTGGGTCATATTCAAATCGAAACTTTTAATCAATATGTACTTTAATCAGGACCAATCTTTCTTGTGATAAGTTTTTATACAATTAGAAAATCATAATAAAAACAGATCACACAGTGTGATATTTAAATCATATATATAATTATATATTAATAACTATAATTGAGGCGGTAGCTGGAAAAAGGGCCTCAGCCCGAAAACCATGTTCATTGGAATCAATATGTGAAGTTTTTTAAGTGATGTAACAATAAATAAAATCAGGTTTTATTTATTTTGGTATTTATTTCCGATCCTGTTTATCAAAAGATAAGAAAAACACTTGATTTTAGGTTGATAGTGATTGTAAAATAGACACCAAAGATGACAAGCTGGTCATTTTCGGTAGGTATAATGAAAAAAAATGCAAATAAAACAAACACTATTTTCTTCATATAGAAATATACAATTTTATTTTATTTTTTTAATAAATTAGATTTTTTAATTATTAGATTTTTCAATATTTTTGGAACAATACGAAGAAGCCACCATCAAAATCACGAAGAGCTAAATCTATAAAGAACAAAATACCTTCACAATCGAATAAAATCCGTGCATGTTCCTTTTTAAATAATAACTAATAGTCCTCTAAAATATCTTCATCAATATATCCATCATCATCTTCAGCATCACTAGTGTTTCATAAGCTCTTTGTTGGTAGACAAGATTATAGAAGAAAGGTCTGTTCTTTTTTTAAGCATACTGTAATGACTTCACTTCGTTTATTTTCGCTTCAGTTAATAGAACTCTAGTTAAAGGCTTCAAAGTTATTTCCTTAGGTGTTTTTTTTACTTTCTCTTAACTATATATGAAATATGAAGTAAGGGAAAGTATAGCGATCGAGAAAATTTTCGAATTCGAGTTTTCAACGGAAATACACGTTTTAAGGTCGCTTGAGTCCAAATAACCAAGTTTCGCAAAATGGTCTGTGTGTATGTAAACAGCATAGTTCAAAAACGAAAAGTCGTACGAAATGTAGTTCATAACGGAGGAAATGCAGGGAAAAAAGTTATGATGAAAAGAATATTTTATTTACGCATAACTTAAAAAATATGCATTTTATGGTAAATTATGTATAAAAATGTATGTAACATAATTAAATTATCTAAAAAAAAAAAAAAAAAAAAATCATCAAAATCGGACCAGTATTGGCAAAGATACAGTGTATCTCATAAGGACTCGAGACCCTAGATGGAAAGCCGAGCGCGTCTGGAAGGAGGCGAAGTCGACCGAACCTCCTCCCACCGAGGGGCCAACCTATTGTGAGCAAAACGCTCTGTAACATTGTGTTGTAATAATGTAAAAGTAGAAATTAACTTAATAATTCCTACTTTTATATTATTGAATGGAAACAAAATGATTCCATGGAAACTAAATGTAATTTCAATGGAAGCTAAACCGAAACTTTTAAAATATATTTTCAGCTTGACAAACCAAAACTATTTAGTGTACAGAATTGTAGTATTAAAGTTATTCAAAAAACTAAGTTATTATACTTACGTGAGAAAATACTTGAAGTGCATTCTGCTGAGTTTATTTCGAGTAGTGTTTATGTGAACTCTTTAAAATAATCTTAAAGATTATTATTATAGGTTGGTAAGGAAAGTTGTGAGATGCGCGCACCGCACCAGATTTTCACGTAATGTAGGGCTGGAACAAAGATGCATATGTATTGGAAGCCAAAAAAGTCCTAGTAGTTGTACATTTCAACACCAAGTATTACTATATTTTAAATAGGCTGTTTTTTGAAGTTAGTGTCTTTAAAAGAAAAAACCTTTATGGACTTCTTCACAGTCCAGAATTATAGCTGAATCAGGGAGTAGTTGGAAAGGAAGAATCAGATCGCCATGGGACGATGTTTCTGAGGTATGGCTTGAAAGTTTCAATGACTGTCTTTTTCTTCAGTTTTCCCTCCATTAAATCGACAGACTGGATATACATCATTTGGGTTACAGGAAATCCTTCCAATGTTTCTCAAATTTGGGTTTATTGTTTATGATTTGAGATAAGGCAGTCATGCATCCGGCTAAATACGCGTCTTGTTCCGAATTTTTCTGCCCTCTGTAGAAGAGAATAAACAAATTATACTGTTCTAATCTCGGAAACTCTTTCAATTCAAGAACAGCATTCTTTTATTATTTGGAACACCTTCCCAACTATATGTTTCCCAGCCGTTGATTGATAAGACTCACTTATCTACCGCTTCACTCGATTTTCATAGCACTTGCACTTATCAGGATTAGACACTTTCCGTTTAGCAGCACCTTTACAAATATTTTCTCGCAGTACAGACGCCCGGTTTGTCATCATTTTTCAAATAAAGAACTCACAAAAACAAGAAAATAAATCCAAGCCAAACCACTATTTAAACTTTCTATGGAAAAAGGGCGTTATACCGGTATAGCAACATTACTAATTATAAAACTACTTTGAAACTTTTGTAAACAACAAAATGGATAACAAGGATTCTAAAAATATTAATATTAATATTTTGAGAATTCTTGTTAATTAAAATAATAAATTAAATTAAAATAATTTTAAATAAATATTAATTAAAATATATAATATTATCACCATAAATTTATTTACTACCATTCAAGATTTTTCATAATTCTAGTTCATTAAGATAAAATATTGATATGAATACTGAAGAATCATGGTCAGGTCAGTATACAAACCAAATAATCAACATTTGGCTTAAGATAGCAAGAAGGAGCCTTCTCAATGATAATATGATTATAAAATAACATTTAGTAAGTATTTTTATATCCTGTGCCTACTATCCAATTAAGAAATATTAATGAGAAAATAAGAGGATGGTTTAATACCCTATCCTCCACACACATGAGACTGAAGTTTGAAAGCAGTAAATGAAGAGCTAAGTGGAAGAACACTTTATGTGACAATTTAGGAAAAATAGAAATTTTTGCTTGGAAGAATATTTTAAATACTCCTTTCAACATCGCACATTGTTTAATTTTTCTAAACCTTTAATTGTGGTGTGTGAGGGAGCGGAGTAGCTCAGTGGTAAGGCACTAAGTTACAATGCTCCCGGTCCCGGGGTCGAGATCGGCTGTGGCAGATAATTATTTATTCTGTTATCAGCCGTGGATCGACCTGTGGGATCGGGAGACCCTCCTGGAGACCACCCAGCCTTCATAAAATGGGAACCCTTAATTCGGGGAAAAACCTGGCAGTTGAGCGTGATCTCGGCCAAATCACCTCCTTGCACAACCGTTGGCCTAGAGACAGTACGGTCCTTAATAAGTACTGAACCCAAGACCCTTCATGGGTTGTAGTGGTACAGGTTTTTTTTTAATTGTGGTAGTTTTCAGAAGTTGAAAATTGAGTGATCCAAAGTAAAATAGGAACAAAAATCATTACAATCAATTTTTCTCAGATTCACTTTTTGTAATGTAACATGTTCTTCGACGTAACTCTTCAAGTGTCAAAATTTTAAAAGATTGATGGAAAAAATTTAAAGGAAAAAGTCTGTATATAACAGAATAAATAATTATCTGTCACAGCCCATCTCGAACCGCAGACCAGGAAAATAGGAAACAGTGCCTTACAACTGAGTTACCCCGATCCCTAATTGTTAGGATATAAATGGAAGATTTCACACACGGAGCCTTGAGTCTCTAAAATACCAGTAAACAATTAACCGGTCGACGCTTCGCCAATTTAGGCATCATCAGCACAGCAAAAATAAGACTACATATAAGGAGAAAATTCAGCATATCAACAGTCTAAAAAGAAACAAACATTTCTACATTTCCTCAAATAAATTGATCCTTCCTTTCATATGGCATTACAGTAAAAGAAGTTTATTCATGAACTTACTATAATTTAAGACAAGTTGCAACAAAAGTATTACCAATTATTTGTCCCTAGTCTGAAAAATATCAAAATTATTTTTCAAAATAAAAGTAGCATTCCAATGATATAAAATGGTGGCTGAAATTTAAAATCCTAGAAAAAAGTAAAATAAAAATTGGTATTTCAAAAATCGAATAACTAATGACGCAATTATAAATTCTTTATTTTCAGTTTCATTAATCATTTTATTTTAAGACATAAACAACAAAAAATAAAAACAGTACTATATAACAATATATAGTAATTCATGTGTCAGATTTTGTTTTATCCTGATAAGATTACTAAAATCAGAAACATTAACTAAATGGAAAAAAAGAATATTAGTCAAAGGATAGAACAAAATACTTTCTTATGATTGGCTCCTATAATTGAATGTTGTTGTTTATTCACTCTTTTGTAATATCTAATTAATTTGAACACTATTTCTCCTTGTCAATGTGCAGAATGTTTTGACATATAGGTTTTTTACATAGTCATTATACAAAGACAAAACAAAATATAAGATTGTATTTTTATTGTTTTTGCCTTCAAATAAAATGTACTAATTGAGCTAAAAATAAAGAATTTACAACTGAGCTGTATATATGCATATATGCTTACTCTTATTTTAATTACTCTTTCTTTACTGATATATTGTACAAAAGACATATTAAATTAGCAACTTTATTATTAGTCAAATGAAAATAATAAACAGGAAAATGAAACTATATTTGCTAAATAAATAAAGTAATACAATTGAATGGGTGTTTGATTCTATGCATTATTTCACAATCAACCCAGATTGTGCACAAAAGGAATAAATTATAAAAAGAACATACGGCATAAACTATGGGCTATAAAAGACATAGAAATAATTAAGACTGTATTAGTAAAAGCACAGAAGGAAATATTTTCTTTCTTTTTTCAGTATTTAAAAAAATTGTAATGACCAGAAAAATTAGGTCAAATACTTTTTTCCTTCTGTGCTTTTACTGATTCAGTCTTAATTATTTCTATACATAATTTGTAGGCCATATTTTGTACCATATTTTCTTTCTTTGATTAATTCCTTTTGTGCACAAGATGGTTGACTATGCTGTAATTCATCAAATAAGGAAGTGTCCAGGAAATGTTTTATGTAGAATAAAACACACATTTAATTATGTTGCATTATGTATTTATGTACTTTATTTTCCTATTAATTATTTGTATTTGGCTAATAACAAAGTTGGTAACATAACTGAATATGTATGTTATTAACCGATTTCAAAAACCGAGGTTATCAGTTTGACATTATGCTCTGTGTCTGTCCAGGCATAACTTCGCCAGTCTTGAACCGATTTCTGTGATTATTTTTTTAATCAAAATGGTATACCTCCAGGGTGGCCCCATATAAATTTTATCAGAATCCAATGAAAACTCTGTTTTAATGTGTGTTCTTTCATAGCTTCATCATTCTAGAACCACTCTATGATTCTTTTTTTTTTTAATCAAGAGTGTTAAAGGTTTTTAAACACCTTATGGGTGGTTCCACATGCATTTGAACAGGATCCGATGAAAACTTTTTGAGATAAAGTATTTTTTACTATGAGCAATTAATGTTTTACTACATTGTACATTATACTATTTACTACATGAACTTAAACTTGATATAATATGAAACAGCAACAAAAAGTCAAGAATATTTAAAATATTTTTTCAATATTGTTTGAGATATAGAGATGAACTTCTCAAGGTCTAACCATTGGTGATAATTACAATAGTTTAGTTTACAGGGAAATTTCTAAATCTATTTGTTTATTTTCTTTTCACATAAATAAAACAGTCATTTTCCCAACAGTGCGATACGCAATGGGCAATAAATAAACATAGATAGTTACTTAATAAAAAATCTGGTGCGTTACGTGTATCACACAACTTTCCCTTACCGTCCTATAATAATTATCTTTTTAATATAATTTTAAAGAGTTTACATAAACACTGCTTCTAATAAACTCAGCAGCATTCACTTCTTCTGCCACTTAAGTACAATAAAACAGTTTTTTTAAACAATTATAGTACAACAATTCTGTACACTACCTATATATTTTAACTTTGTCAAGTTGCAAATATATTTTAAAAGTTTCTGGTTTAGTTTACATGGAAACATTTTCTTTCCATTAAATAATGTGAAAGTAGAAATTATTAAGATAATTTCCGCTTTTGTATTCTTAAATTACTTTGTTAAAGAGCATATTGTTTACAACAGATTGGCGGATTGGTGGGAGGAGGTTCGGTCGCATCCATTCCTTTCAGATATGCTCGGTTATCCATCTATTTTATGCTCATAAAATACACTGTATCTTTGCTAATACTGGACCGATTTTGATGATTCTTTCATTGTTTTTTAGATAATTTAATTACCTTTCATACAATTCTATACATAATTTACCATAAAATGCATACTTTTTAAGCTATGAGCAAATAAAATATTCTTTTCATCATAACTTTTTCTCCTGCAATTCCTCAGTGATTTACTAGATAAATGAAAAGTTAAAGACCTTTATGAAGAATAATTTAGGCAAGTTTCATCAAAATCGTTAGAGCCGTTTTCGAGACAATTGTAAACAATTGTAATAACCATGAGATAATTACCATTTCCGGTTAGTCCGATGCGCTGTATCTTTGCTATTATTGGTCCGATTTCAATGATTATTTTTTTGTTTTTTACATGATTTAATTACCTTTTATACAAGTCTATAGATAATTTACCATACATTGCACTCTTTTGAAATTATGGGTAAATAAAATATTCTTTTCATCATAACTTTTTCCCTGCATTTCCTCGGTGATTTACCACATATATGAAAAGTTAAAGGTCTTTAGGAAGAATAATTTAGACAAGTTTCATCAAAATCGTTAGAGCCGTTTTCAAGAAAATTGTAAAAAAGTGTATAATCGATTATATAAAGTTGCACTTCCGGTTAGTCGATTTTGACGAAAATGTTTCTGTAACATCACATATGCATGCCAACCTTAAATATATAATTTCAGTATCGTACAACTTTTCATTTTTGAGCTAGACTGTTCAAATACACACGGACACACAGACCATTTTGCAAGACTTGTTCATTTGGACTCAGGGGACCTTAAAAGGTGTATTTTCGTCGAAAACTCGAATTCGAAAATTTTCACGATTGCAATACTTCCCCTTACTATATACTTCATATATAGGTAAGGGAAAGTAAAAAAAAGAGGTAAATCCTACAGTCTCAATTTTATACTAAATATGTAAATAAGCTAATCTTTGCTGTCTCATAGAAGCAGCATGTTTAGTAGGCCTTACCCATGTATTTTGTATTTTAAGTTAACCAACTAAGGAATGTATACACAATGGAACGGTACACAAGAACCACTAAAAAAAAAAAATAATAAAAACCTTTTACAAAAAAAAAATACTTCAAAGATGTACACAATAAGCACTTAAGAGATAGATATAATTTTTCTTACAAAAGTAAATTATTAAGTAACATTAGTAACTATTTCAAATCAACCTGAACAGTACCAATAATAAGTTGATATTTTTTTATGTCTGTGCCAAGCCACTCCACAATTGAGAATTTTGAAAAGAAGAATTAAGACAACATAATAGTTAAAACAAACGAGTTGTGCTTCATTCTTAGTGGCTTGGCATAGACAACAAAAAATACGAACTTATTGCGCTGTTCAGGTTGATTTGGAATATTTACTAATGGAACTTAATAATTTACTTTTGTAAGAAAAATAATTTCTATCTCATTAGTGATTCTTGTGTACAGTATTGAAGTTGTTTTATATTTCTAACATTTTCTATTCTTTATTATTTGACTGATTTCTGACTAAATTGATATTGATAAATCAAATAAATTGATTCCTTTGTACAATATTTCAGTGAAGAAACAGTTCCAAAAAAATATATCGCTCAATTGTAATTTTTCCATTCTTAGCTCAATTAATCCATCTAATTTGAAGGCATACAATAAAAACAAATAACAAAAGATTTTTATATATTGTATGTTATTACAGTATGGTAGATTTTGTTTTCTCCATACAATATGGCTAAAGCCAGATAACTCTTTGTAATATTAAAAATCGATTAATTCATTAAAATTATATAGTGTTTAATTCTTTTATAAATCTTGTTTAGGTCATCCCAACATGGAAAAAAGGATTTGGATTTTTACCAATTGATAAAACTAGAGCCCTCCATGTTTGATAAACTGGTACAGATTATCAACATTTGACAAAATATTCTATAAATTGGTTAAGAGAAATGATGTTCAAAGTAATTCGGCATTATGGTTAATAAATAATTAAATTTGATTATAGAAGCCAATCATAGGAAAGTATTTCGTTCTATCATTCAACTAACATTCTTTTTTTCCATTTAGGTAATGTTTCTGGTTTTAGTAATCTTATCAAGACAAAACAAAACCTGAAACTTGAATTACTATATATTGTTATATAGTACAGTTATTATTTTCCATTGTTTATTTTTCAAATAAAATGGACTAATGAAAATGAAAATAAAGGATTTATAACTGTGCCTATATTTTTTGATCTTTGAAATACTGATTTTTATTTTTTCTTAGCTTTTAAATTACTACCACTTTTAGCCACCATTATAGATTACTGGAATGCTGATTTTATTTTTAAAAATAATTTTAATATTTTTGTTACCAGAGATAAATAATAAGATTTAATAATAATTTTGTAGCAACTATGATCTTATTTTACAGTTATTATTAAGTTAATAGTTAAGTTATATCAGTTAAACTAAGAAAGCAACTAAGTATAGACACTATATATAATTAATTATACATATTTACTTGATCAAAACAAAGCTCGGTATAATATATGGAACAAACCTAGTTAATTTGTTAATGGAACAGCAAGAACTTTCTGTTATAATAAAATCAGCATGTATTATTCATTGTGCATTGTCTGAATCTCTTAATACCTAACTATTGATTTATAAATTGATCTAATAATTCTAGTGACGTTATTTACTTTGAGCAACGCCCAATTTAATTTAAGGGATCGGACGGCCTTCAATAATTTAGGTAAAACATTTACACGAATAATCGCTTTTTTTTTTTTTTTGTTCAAACATTTTGCATTTTTGTCGTACTAACAATTCGTTATGTGACTTGGCCTATAAAATTGTTTATTAAGAAAACAGTAAATTATAATTATGGGTAGATAAAGAGTCATGAATATGATGCAAACTATAATCAATAATCTGTTATTTATAATCGTATTATCAATTTTTCGAACTTAAATCAGATAATAAACTTAAATTATATTGAGTTAAACAACGGCGAACGGAAACTGAGAATGTAAATGTTTTTGAATACAAATGCCTTCCTGGAATAAATGGTGACCCGATACTTCACTTCCAGATTCTCAGACTATTTATTAAACACTAATAACAACAATGAGTAAAATAAACTTACTTAAAAAAAATTATTTTATATTAAAAAAATCATAACTGTGGGTTAAATACGATTTTTCTTAGTTTGTTTATGACATGCACCAAGGGGAGGTTATATTGCAAATGGACAACAAAGCTACAACAATCTGGAAACTTGTCATTTTAGAAGTTTTGTGTGCGTTGTGACTTCATAAGTGATTTTTCGACTTTATGAAAATCGTTAAAGAATGGCTGATGTTTATATGATAAGGTAGGTTTAACAAATTAGCTACTTTTAATAAACTATATTTTGCTTGGCTATTTCTTGAAATTTGAAGTGAAAGTTTTATTTATTGTTTACTTGTTTTGAAGGAAAAAATAACCCTTGAGACATTCCTTTCAACATATTTGTAATAGTTGTTTGCTGTGTATTCTTAGTATTAAACTGGTAGTTGGTTGATATCAGTGTTTTATAGTGATATTTTCTATTTTTGTATTTCATACCGCACAACACAAAGTATGTATTATATAAATTAATGTATAACAAAATAACAGTTGTTTTGCATAACTTATTTATTATTACAGTGTGTTGAATCGTAAATCAATTTCTGTGTTCTGTTTCTGTTATTTTTAAATCTTCCGGAATAAAATTCAAAACGTATAAATCTTCATAGTTTATATTCTATACCTAGAAGTGAATTCGGATTATTGTTCTAAATCGTTTTTCTGATATCAGTATTTCCTGATTTTTTTTTCTAATTTAGAATGACAGAAATTTTACTCTCTTAAAAAGTTTAGTAATTAATCAGTTTTGTACAGTAAATTGAAAAGTTTAATTTATGTGACCATTCAATGCAATGAAATTTGTTCTACGCTTAAACTACTGGTAGCAGTTTGAGTAGTAATATGGCTGTGGTGTGTATGTCAGTTTATAATTATTCAAGGCCACAAGATGGTATATATAATACAAATATTTTTTTATTAGTGATTATTTATTCAACATCATGGAACTGTAAATTTATTGATGTAATAGTAATTCCTTTAAAAAATGTCTCCGAACCCACATTTTTATATTAGCATTACCTACCACTCACAACTCTTGATGCTAGCTAAAATTATCTGGTTGTATCATATAAAATATTAATTTTTGGGATTAATATTAATAAATCATGAATGCTTGTATTATAATTTTATTAATTATAATTATGTTCATTGGATACAAAGCAATGCTTCTCAGAACAAGCTTTTTAAATTCCTCTTTATGAATCCTCAGAGTCCGATAGCAATAAATTCACAGAAGGTATTGGTATTTAATATTGTAGCATTAGTTTTAAACTCATAGCTTTTTAGAAAACATAATTAGGTCTTGTAAAGAGAATACGATCAATAATTGGCCTAGTAGTTACTGAAGAACTTGAATTTTTTTAAGCTTTGGAGATTTTACTTGGTCAATCTCGAAACAAAATATTATTCATTTTGTGGATGAATAGGTCCATGCTTAAATTTTAGGCATTACTTTTAATGAGTCAGTAGTTCTGTTCTAATTAGTAATTTATAATTATTTTTCTAATTATTAAATTATTTTAAACTGACATTTCATTTGAAATGACTAGACATTTTGAAAATGAGAAGATTATGTATGTTTCTAAAAAAATTGCCAAACTTCAAAAACAATATTAAATTATTTTCTTTCAATTTGTAAACAAATTGAATATTAAGAATTATCTTTTCTTATTATAAAATAAATTAAAAAATTACCCACATGCCAATTCTTGAATGATTAGATCTTTGAGTGTAATATATAACTTTTTATTATTTCACTACTTAATTGTATTTTTTATAGATATCTTCCAAAAATTTGTAAAAACCTTGGCCTGAATAATCACCAATATTTGCAATTTTTTTCTTAAATAATCTAGCTGTTAATTTTTTTCGTTTAAATATTTTTCAGATCTAACGAAGAAGATCCTAGTGGAAACAAGTATTCTAGAATGGATGACGATAATATGCAAGATAAAGAACGGTTTGCAAGCCGGGAAAATCATTGTGAAATCGAGCGCCGCAGAAGGAATAAAATGACAGCTTATATAACAGAATTATCTGACATGGTACCTACATGCAGCGCCCTTGCAAGGAAGCCTGATAAGCTTACGATTCTTCGAATGGCAGTTGCTCATATGAAAGCACTTAGAGGTACAGGAAACACCAGTTCTGATGGAACTTACAAACCCTCGTTTCTTACAGATCAAGAATTAAAACATCTTATTTTAGAGGCTGCAGATGGTTTTTTGTTTGTAGTTTCATGTGATACTGGTCGCATTATATATGTCTCTGACTCAGTTACTCCAGTTCTCAATCATTCTCAGAGTGATTGGTATGGTTCCAATATTTTTGAACATCTTCATCCAGAGGATATTGGTAAAGTTAGAGAACAACTATCGACTCAAGAACCACAGAACTCAGGTCGGATATTAGACCTAAAAACTGGAACTGTTAAGAAAGAAGGGCATCAGTCTTCATTACGTTTATGCATGGGATCAAGAAGGGGGTTCATTTGCCGTCTGAAGATTGGGAATGTCGGTCCCGAAAGTCTGGCTGCTGGCCATCTTAATCGATTAAAACAAAGGAATTCCCTTGGCCCCTCTAGGGATGGCAATAACTATGCTGTTGTTCATTGTACAGGTTATATTAAAAACTGGCCACCGACTAGTCATTTTGAAGCTCATCCCTTGTCAGCTGTGCAAATGGAGAGAGGCATGGAAGAAGATAATTCTCATTGTTGCCTTGTTGCTATTGGAAGACTGCAAGTTACTTCTACGCCCAATACAAGTGACCTTAGTGGATCAAGTAGTAATGCTGAATTTATTTCACGTCATGCGGTAGAGGGTAAGTTTACTTTTGTGGATCAAAGAGTAATGGCTATTTTAGGCTATACACCTCCTGAACTGCTTGGGAAATCTTGTTTTGATTTCATACATACTGAAGATCAAACACACATGAAAGAATCATTTGAACAGGTTGTAAAATTAAAAGGACAAGTAATGTCAGTAATGTTCCGATTTCAAATGAAGAATAGAGAATGGATTTGGCTTCGCACAGCAGCTTTCGCTTTTCTCAATCCTTACACTGATGAGGTTGAATACATAGTATGTACCAATACACCTGCTAAGTCTCAAAGTACAGCTGAACCAGAAGCCACTGAAACAATTAATTATCAACCAGTTGTTGATCATAACATGCAGAGGTATCCTCATATACCTCAGCATATGCATACTGGGGATACAAGAACTGGACAGGTCTACGGCTATGAAACAACACAGTCGCCAATTAGTTATGTTTCTCCTGGTCAGCAAGGTATTCCTAGAATGACGAAATCTGCTAGTCCATCAGCAGCTCAGTCTGCTTGGACCCTTTGCCAGCCAGGAAGTGAAGGTTACCAGTACAGCGAGGTTAGTCCCTCACGGTCTCCATCAGGATCCACCTATACCCAGTTAGGTGGAAGAGCTGCTGCGCAGGCACCTTATCACAACGCTCAGAATAATACTGCGCTATGGGGAGCTTGGCAAGGACAATCTCAGATGGAAGATCAGAGTTCCAATTCTGGTAGCCACAACGTAAGCAACAACAATCAAACCAGTCAACCACATGAGCTGTCTGATATGATGATGCATATCCTTGACCAAGGAGGAGCAACAACATTCGGGGATCTTAATATGTTTAATGAGTAACAATTTATTTTTTGTTGTAGATATATCTAAAATGTTTTTAAAAACTTATTAATTCATGTTGAAAATTTTTTGGTAGTAAAAAATATTTGGTTTAATTTGTAATCAATTATTATTAAGTTTAAAATATCAAAGGGTACATTAAAAGTTTTTATTTAGTTTGGGCATTATATTATTTATAAATGTATTCGAACAAATTGTTTATGTTTAATTATTTTACTTACTTATGACATTTTATTAGCTGATATTGATTAGTTTTTAATGAAAATTTGTTTATTTTATTTACTGTCTTTTAACATTAATAATATTTTTTCTGGAAAAAACAAAACAAAGAAAAACTGACAGTTTAAGCAATTTGAATTAAACAATTGTTTTATATTATTAGCATAAATATATTACTAAGAACTGATGAAATTGAATCATTTTTTTATACTTAATGCTTTATTGCCGTAACCTGGCCCTACTGGTTGCAACACCCTAAATATATATAAACAAATTGTCGCAACCTTATGAAACCTATACACTCAGTTATAAACAAAGAAATTCCAACATAAAGACATAGACTTATTTTAATGCTTGAAAATTATTACAAAACCAATTGATTTATAGAAAATTATGTTAAGGAAAAAACTTATACTACTGTAATTAATAATTAATTTTAAGATTTTGCTTTCTCTAGCACTTGTAATGAGAGGTTCATCTTCCTCTCTTATTCTAATATTAAAGTGACAAAGACACATATATATTTATCATTTATTTTGAAGTAAGTAATAATTCAAATTATTTGTTTCTCTACCAGTCATAGAAGGGAAATGTTGACTACATTTGAAGACTATAGGGGGAAAACAGGTGGTGCTACATTTTCTTCAAAATTGAGTTATTTACGGGTAAAAATAGATGAAGGAAAACAATGCATTCCTATATGATCAACTGTGCAAATATATTGTTCTATACCTGTTTAAAATTGGTCCGAAAACTAGCTACAAGGGGAATAAAAGTTTTAATTTCCTTTTTCATTCATTCAAAGGTTTTGGGTACCTGTTTTTCCCTCGTGGTTTTCATTTGGTTTTATTGGATTTAGTTTCATTTCAGATATATCTTTAATGATAAATTTGTAGTAATTTTTATCTTTACTCAAAATTTATATTGAAAAACAGTAAAATCTCAAATGATGCAATCTTGGAAACTAGTTTCTTTATTTAAACCAGGGGTCTCGAAACTTTTTAGCCCTATGGCCACACTGGCTCTTCCACAAAGTCCCAAGGGTCAAGTAGCCAGGTTATCATAACTACATACTGATATCATTAATTAAAATTAAAATGTTCTTTTGTATTAAGGACTAGCTTAGCTCCGCCCTCTAGTTTCACTCGCATTAAATTTGGATTAATCCCTAAAATAGAAAATAATCTTTGAAATAATAGCCTATATATCATTTGTTAGAAATTTTCAAGGAACAGCATCATAAGGACAAATGTTTATAAACGGCAATGATGCTTCACATAAATAAGTTTCACGTTTTCACACTTCCCATCCCCTTTCTCTCCCATACAAAATAACGTTTTCACACAAAAGTTTGTGAGGTCAACTTGCTTCTACAGGTATGAAGTTGCCATGATAGCGACACATAAGCGAGTTGGATTATTTTTCTCTTAGCAAATTTATTGACGGTGATGTTATAAAGCCTTCCTCAGTAAACGGTATATTTAATGCGAAAAGAATTTTTCAAATCGGACTGGTAGTTCCTAAAATTAGTGTGTTCAAACAAACTATTTACCTTTATATAAAAGTGTAGATACTAGTTATTATGTTTCTTAATTGGTTGTTAAATAAAAACATATGATTTTCTTAAATTGTCAATTTTACAATAAAAGCAAAATAAACTGTAATGGGCCATAGTTTGGAGACCCTTGATTTAGACTATGGGTAACTTAAATTAGACTAAAGTTTGGAGTGCAATAAAGCATTTAAAAGCTTTATGGATTGTTTTTCAAACAAAAAGATACATTCATATTACCTCATTCAATTATAAGTCCAAATTAGGCAACTTTCAATTACTTTTAATTAGCACTTTTATTTATGTTAACACAGTTGTTGTGATTTTCGACTATTTAAAAAAATATTATAACAGATCTGAATCATTATTATAGTTATAGTTAATTTTTTTGTAAATCGTTTATAAATAAATAACACTACTATCAATAGTTAGGATATTTTTTTAATCCATCAAGAGAAATGATTGAACGTTTACTAAGCAAAATAATTGATGTTGAATAATGTTTGGAGAACATTGTTCAATTTTTGGTACCTGTGTTATTATTCTCATATGTAATAAAATTGGGATAGTGTCAATATTTTTCAAAGCTATTAAATAGAATTCAAAACTTTAGTATACAAATATGTTTAAATTGGTAGATTCCATGCCAAAGATAAGTGGCAATATCTTTTTTAATATAGTTTATGTAAATATATTTATACATATTATATAATATCACCACAGTATTACTATTGTACCATTTTATTTAAGGTACATTGTATACATATCAGTGTTTTTATTTCTATTAAAGACCTATCGCAAGATGTAAAATTATAAACAGTAATCAAGTTTATAACTAGCATATTTTATTTATGTATCATTTGTTATTTATTTCAAATATGAATAAAGTATTATAAATAAAAATTATAAATTGTGATTTTTTTATTATTTATCATTGAACAAGAAGGAGGAAAAAACCCTACAAATATACAAAAGATAGCGTTAGAATTTCAATATCCTGTTGAAATAACATTTACTTCCTGGGCTAGGTACAAAGTTGGAGAAAGTATAGTAATAGTTCAAAATAACTTTTTGATATCTCAGTCTATACATCTATACAAAAAAAACTTAATGTGTTCTGTTGTCGCTCCCTATTTCTAAGAGGCTCTCATTCACATAAACTACCAAGCCATTGCTATTATTTAAATTAAATTTGAATTCCCAAACTACAATATAAATTCATAATTATCTTAGCATATTTATTTTATTTTAAATTAAAAATAAAAACTCCGACTACAGAAATAACTGTTATATCTTATAATCCTATCTTTACAGAATTTACTTGCATATCCACATATAAAGTAGATTGTTAGTGAACTTGGCATCTATGAATATTGAAACTTGGTATAGTAGTCGAGTACCTTCTTCTCCCAAACAGAAATCAAGATTTTTCTGAAAATACATTAATTTACTTTGGGTATGTTTACATGCACAGATACTAGAAGCTTTCTATATTGTGACATATAGATGCATTGGACGGAATGAGTGGCACCTGATTACTACACCGAGTTTCAATATTCATAGACGCCAAATTTATTAACAACCCACCGATTTGTTAAAGTGGATATAGAAGTACATTCCGTCCTTGGGTTTTGAGGTGAGTTATTTCTGTAGTCGTGGTTTTTATTTTAATATTTTTAGTTTTTCAGTTATTGGAAATTTATATTTTATATAATGAACTTCTGCATGATACAATATGAGAAACATCAATAAAAAGTCGACGAACAGACTAAACACATTTGAATGCTTTGCAAAGAGAGGACTGGATTGGAATAGGAGAAGAGAACTGGTTGAGGATCGTGGAGTGTGGTCCTGGCTTTACAAAAAGCCACCTCACATTGCATAGAGCGGTAGATGAGGAATGATTATGATGATGATGATGATTATATATTTTGTGAATTGAAGGTTGACCGAAGGGTAAATTAGGAAGATGACCTGGGTGGCGGTCAAGAATAAAATAAATTAGTTTGGCATTTAATAAATACATCAAATTCTATTACTGTTACAATTCTATATTTGCTCACATATTTCAAACATAGATAAATTTTATTTTGGTTGTGAAGAACGTTTTTATTCTTTTATCTTAGCTATGTTATTTTATACACATATTTAAGATAATAGTTAATTATACCTGTTTTATTTTAAATTGTAATCTTTTTGATCAATTTTTAATAAATCATAATCTATAAGAATTTACTTTCATTGGTTTCTATTTAAATTTCCTGCATTTTTACTTATTATCTAAAAATCAAACCTAACTACCACTATAAATGATAACCTTAGTATTATTATGTTTCCGGGACCATTAAAAATAAAAAACCTAAAATTTTATTCATATCTAGTGTTATTAGTTTAAGACTGAAATTTAAAGATCACTTACCGTCCAGACGTAGAGTCGCTAAGTTTGGTAGCTCCCGAGCGGGTATTTTCTCTATTACATTGTATGCCATATCCAGGTACTAAAAAACAAGTGATAATGAATTTAATATTTTCGTTATATTTCATTTAATACAGTCAAACCTGTATATATCGAACATGAAGGTTTCTTGAAAAAAATTTGATATATATAAAGATTGCAATTTTTCACCCTTTTAAGGCTAAAAACAATTACAACTATTCTTTAGAGTTAAAGAAGTACCAAAGGCAATTTTTTAGGGTTAAAGAAAAACAAAACTGAACGATCAATAGCGCTTATTTAAAAAATTGTACAAATTACATCTGTGATTACAAACTTTTTAAAATGTACATTTATAATATAATAAGGAAAAGTATTAAAAAGAAGCAAACATACATAAAAATTAATTTATTTTTGTTTTCGCGCAAGATAGCTTCTAATGTCTATTTGTGTATAATTCATCACCGAAGTCATGTTCAGGAGCAATGTTCACAACAAGAAAGAAAAAGTTGAACTGAAGTTAAAATGAAAATTTCATTCTATGTTAGGAAAGAAACTCGTAAAAATTAGGAACTCCTGTGCTTCTTCTGAAACAAGATCTTCACTGAATTTCCATTGCTTTGCAAACAAGTGGAACATTTTTTTTTTCTTATTCAATTATTACCCATTCTTATGTACGTAAACTAAGGGCTCTTTTTGATGAAATCACATTTTATATTTTTTTTAAATTGGAATTTTCTGTTTGATATAGAAATTTTATTTGATATACAGAATACTTTTTTTTCCAATAAAAATTCAAGGTTCCTAAAAAAAGTTCGATATACAGAAGATTGACTATTTTTATTTTAGTAAATAATTAGATACCACATGTTCTTCCATAATTTTAAAATTTTCCCAAGAAATTAGTGAAATAGAATTACTAACCATCAGCTCTGCCAAAGTATGAGGCAGTATTATATCATCTATCTGATTATTATCCACTTTGAGAGCTATCAGTCCCCTAAGATGCACCAGATGCCCAAGTGAATGGGTGCGAAGCAGGTTTTCACTGGCATCCACATAAGTTAGGAACCAGAGGAAGTCTAGGCCTTGTAAGGACAAAAGCTGCCTGAAAAAAAAAAAAGAAATATAATTGATTTAATTATAAAAAAAAATTTAAGTATTGTTTATTAATCTCTACTCTGTTTTACTTTCTCAACTAAAAAAAAAAAATAACTATATTAAATAATTTCTAATTTCTAGAGAAGTTAATATATTATAATAAATTAATTTGTGAAGAACAACTTTCCATTGATCTATAACTTTATATTTAAAAAAAAAAATTTTAATAACATTGGTTATGACGTTTCGAAGTACTTCTTCGTCATCAGGATATTTGCTTTCTTTAAATTACATGATTCTCTCCCTATGTCCTGACATCTGTATAATTTTACTTTGTCAATCCTAGCTGGTTTCATTATAAAAAATTATTTGGGGAGTGACTCTGCTTTTCCATCTTTGTCACATACAAAGATGGAAAACCAAAGTCAAATAATATACAAAACATACAAATATACAGACAAAAATTAAGGTTAGCGTGAATAATATTAATAATTTATTGTTCAAAATCTAGACTTTCTAATCCCATTAATGAGACATTTAGTGAAAAGTTTTAAGTCTAAGGAGAAAAAATAAAACCAAGAAGATATTGGCATTTACTGTAATAATTGAAGTGTTGAAATTTTCAGTCTTCATATATGAGTATGAATATTAAGACATAAGATCATTGGCTCTCTATAAGACTTTGAAATGGTGTGGTGCATAAGAAAAATATTCTGATTAATATTGAAATTTTAGTATTTTATAAGAAATCTCAAGTGATATACTTCTAATTCTCGAAATAATTCGCCATGTTGTATGATACTAAATTTTCTTGTAAGATGCAGTTAAATTTGCAATCTATATCATCCTGAAGTTTAAGAATCCTTAAGGTCAAGAATCAAATTATTCTATAATACCAGTGATAACTTAATATTATCAAATAGGCCATGGCGGCAGTGTGAATTGGGTAAAGAGTTCCAGAGCACCTGCTTCGGAACGGTTAGGTTTAATTCGCATCAGGTCGGCTGATATTTATTTCATGGCATCCTGGCGAAATGAATCCTACTTTAGTAAGGGTTGGACAGTGACCTCTATGTAGCTGCCGGCGTACAGCAAAAAGAAGCAATAGGGCCACTTGCCAGACCAGTTCACCCACCACAAACTAAATATGTCCAAAAGTAATATTTATAAGTTACAATTATATAATGTATTAAAAACTTAAAATGAAAAAAATTAACTTGCATTTTTGAGAGATCGCAGCCGAAAGGAACGTAGGTATCTAGCAAGTGATGATAGCCATAGTGGTTGAACCTTTCTGCAGGAATAAAACTAATGCGAGTTCGGGGGATCTTCTCTCTGTCTTTGAATTCCTGAAAATAAATTTAAAAAACTAAAGGCTCCATCTCTCGTATAAGGAATATCTATTATAAAACCTATAGTGTTAAATAATCAGTAAACTATACTACAATATTAAAAAGGAGAGATACAGCATTGTGGCTACCAGTCAGAAAAAAACCAGAACAAACTTGTTTTTTCAAGTTTATAAGCACCACACGAGTTTTCAAGAATTTGTGGTTGTTAAAGGGAATATACAAGCAATAGTAACAAAGGAGAGAAAACAGATCATGAAGGAGATAAGACTAAATTTTATGCTGTCAAGATAAATCCAGTAGTTTTAGAATAAATGAGTACCGAAAACTATGTACCAAATTTTATTTCAAGAATCAAGGGAATAAAATTCTTAATACTTGCAAAAATAAGGAAATAGGGATGTGGCATACTGGCACCAGTGAAATAAGAGCTTGAATATAATGTTGGTGAGGTTATGTACATATCTTAAGTTGATGGATAAGGGGGATGCTGCTATTCGTGGAGAAGAATAGTGGCAGTTACGTACCATGGGTCAATCCACTTTAAAAATTATTTTTGAACGACCAAAACATCAAGGAATAGACCTAGAAAGCATGAATATTTTTTGAAGTGGTAAAGCAACCATTTTTTTTTTCTGGACTGCTTGGAATGGACTGACCCACTTAGATCCCCTCAAGCAAAGAAATGTCTGTGGCATTAAAGAGTATGAGGCCATAAAGTCTGTTAATCCTGTTTTAGATGTATTCTGCTGCACATGCACCTTTGCGCAGTGAAAAAACTAAAAAAGCAAAATATTGAGATAACTACTTTTTTCTGGGTTATTCAAGATGCATTATTTTTTATTATTTATAAATCAGATGAAATAACATATATGGATATTGTAATAAAGCACGGAGAGCTGATTGTAAAAATCAAATTTTACATACTTTATAAGAGGTGACCTGAAGATAGGATATTTATCCTGAATCTTTGTCAATTACAGTTGATTTTTTTTCAATAAATATATACAAAATTTGGAAGATTTTTCTGCCATAATTCTTAAAAAAATTATTTCATTCTTCCTGTGACAATACCAAATTTAGAAATTTAGTACATTTAATACATTAGATACTGGTGAAAATGTGCTTGGCTGATGAACCCATTTTATTGTTGTTTATATTTGGAAATATTAATTAATTAATTTATTTTTTAAGGAATAGGAGTCACTAGTTTTCTATTTACTTTCTGATTTTCCTTAGGATACCTTTTTTTTTTTTTAAAAGTGCAATGATTTATTGAAAAGTTTATACTTTAAAATATATTAAATTTTTTTCCAATGAAACTGAAAAACTCATTTGTGCAAAGTAAAATAATTAAATAACTAACAACTCTTGGCCAGAGCAGATTCCCATCTCTGATGTACATTGCTTCTTCTTCAATGTTGACTTGCTCTTCAGAATGCGCTCTCATCTCCTCAGAACTCTCTGGTGTCTCATCTTCGGTGACTGATTCTTCCTCTTCGCCCTCTTCTGCTTCATATTGAGATTTCATTTCTTTTTCAAGTTTACGATAAACCTCTGTTATCATTTCGTTATCAAGTGAATCTTCCTGCAAAAAAAAATTAATAAATGATAAGTATAGGCATTACTTCCACTTCTGTGTTATTTAAAATAAATAAACAAATGTTGATAAAAAGAGAAATCTTTTGGGTAATCACTGGCTGAATTTATGATTATGTTTTTTTTTTTTATTAAATAATAAGATATGCCAATGTTATTGCCATTAGTTTTTAGTTATACTAATGGGTCAAGGGAATTAGGAGAGAAATTGAAACACTTAGCCTCAGGGGAGTAGCTGAGAGAGCAAGGAAGGTGCGATCGGAGACAACTAGGGTTCCTCCCCATATATCCTAGAGCCCGGTCCTACAATAGCCATATCATAGATCGATAGATAGCAGAAACAGGAGTGGGCTTGGACATTATCCGTGACTGCCTTGTGGCACGCCATGATACAATTTCTGCTGCACCATTTGTCCCAGTCATCATCTCGGCTGAGTAATTACCTTAAGCATCGTAGTAGGATAATAGGTCTCACATTCTTGGATACACTGAGTTGATTGCGATATCTAAGTTGGACTACGTTCGTGTCCTCTGTTCTCCGTAGCAGTGGTCTTAAGGATAGATTTTCTATTCTCTGCTATAAATGAACATGGCGGATCTATAATGGGAAGTCTATAAACATCTCCCCAATCCAAGGTGGAACAGCATAGGCTTTGGATGTAATGGCCGTGGGTGAATAGTCGTACTATGCAGAATCTGGATACCTGGATGGCAGGTGGGGCTCTGCCACATGTGACTTCATCATCCCTTGCTAATTGGGAATTAGACCCAAAATGCTAGAACGTTTATACACGAAGATCGTTTGGCCTAAATACATCAGTCTAATCAGGGATTGATAAATTATTGCCACTTCTATAATTTTGTTTTATTTAAAACTAGTTTCGATTCATCTTCAGTTATAGAAACACAAAAAATTCAAAAATAAGCAATTCAAAATATAGTTTGGTATTATTATACATATTAAATTAGATATAATATAAATCAGTATTATAAAACATTTATGAATTATGAATTTAATTAAGACAAGAAATGAAATACATGTTTGTACTCACCAAGGTTTAAATGGATTATATCAAACAGAAAAGTTTGTATTGGTTTCTTCTCGCACTGAACTAACAATGAAAGAAAGGTGGGATATTTATAGGTAAACAGTTTAAGGGTCGGGGTTTTTTCAGTAATGCTGGTGAATAATTGTTTTTTCTGTTACAGGTGGGAATAAATTTAAGATTGGACTATTAGAGATTTATTTGGTCGTTTAAGCAAAAATCTGGATTGGATTTGAAGGATTTTATTATTGCTTCATATATATTTAATTTGAGGCTGTTTTCAACGTGATGTATTAATTTAACTCCTGACTGTCTTTGATGAATTTATGTTTTTTTTCATTTAAATGAATTGCAAAGTTGGAATTCTCTGTCTTATAACCAGTACAAACTTTTATGTTTGATATAATCCATTTAAACCTTGGTGAGTACAAACATGTATTTCATTTCTTGTCTTAATTAAATTCATAATTCATAAATGTTTTATAATGCTGATTTATATTACGTCTAATTCAATATGTATAATAACATCAAACTATATTTTGAATTGTTTATTTCTGAATTTTTGTGTGTTTTTAGAACTGAAAATGAATGTATAGCATTCAAATCTATTTTTCAATAAAATAAAATTATAGAAGTGGCAAATAATTTATCAATCCTTAATTAGATTGATCCTTCTATACCATCATGCGGATGTCAACTGATTATACATCAGTCACCTGGAGGCCGAAAATAACAGAAAGAACCGTAAAAATGAGGCTTGAAAGAGTTAAAAGGAAGACATCCCTAGGTGTGACAGGAGCAATTAGATCATACCCTGTAGCAGCCATGGAGGTAATGCTTAACATATAAATGTCTTGCACAAAAAGATTCTCTAGCTAGTGTACTCATACTACAGCATACCTGGAATTATAAATCAGGAAATTATCAAGGGCATTTAAAAATCATTAATGAACATGAGGAAAGAGAGTGGATCAGCTCACTAAGTGATTATTTACCTAGAAAGTTTGACCAAAGTCAAACTAAGAACTTCAAATCAAATATTTATCAAAATAAGAACTTCAAACGGCTAAAATATCATCTCAAGAAGATTTTAGTCTGTGGCTAGGGGATGAAGAAAAGACTGAGCAGATTCTGTGTGAATATGAAGTTCTAGCCTTCTACTGACTGCAGTATTTAAAACAGGCAATTATTAAATCTGGAGATATTAATTGGTCTATTTCTGAGGACTTGGTGTGCTTAATAAGAGATCTATGATTTTTAAGGAATCTCTAGACGACAGAGGGGTATCTCACAAAAGATCCATATGGTTCATGATGAGGAAGGATTTACCATCCCTCAATATAATAATAAGTTTTGATTTTGCAGTACCATATAATTTTATTAATTTTTTTTGAAATCCCATAATTCCCGGAAATATAAAAATGGAAGGCCCTCGAACAAGGGCTGTTGGAACAAAGTGCAAGTAATTGATAATCAGACATCTCTGTCCTTTGTCTCTTTTCATTGACTGTTGTTATTGATTTATTTATTATTAGTAGTTCAATCATATTTATTTTAATTAAAAATTTTACAGTTGAAAATAAGATTTCCAGAGCTTTAAATTTTTCTCCTCCAACCACGGAAGAAACTGAAACTGTATCAAGGCTCATGAATGAAGAACTTCCTTAGTAAATGCCAATTGCACTGGATAGCATCAAAGGTCATTTACAACAAAGACAACAGATAGATTTCTAGGAAAGGGGTTAAGTATAGAAATAGGCCACTAATGTACATGATAAGTGAGTAACTAATTTAATATGCAAGTATTGTAATAGTCTGAAGTAAGGAGAGTAAGCAGAATTTTTCTTTCGGTGGGTGGGGGGGGGGGGGAGGATTGAATAAGAAGAAGGCAAGTAATCACCTAAATGACTATAATCACCAAATTTGGCAAAAGTTTTAAGGATAAGCATAAAAATTGGATCAAAAAGTATTGTTAAAATTACCAAAAATATTACTCAAAATACAAGTCTATGTTGGAGGCATTGAAAATTATATTTTTCGTACATTTTGGAGGGGAGGGAAATATATCCTCCTGATCTCTCCCCTCCTGCCAACCCCACTGGTCTGGAGAACTAAAAACAAGATTGTGAGAAGTTGCATATGAATGAACATTTGCCTCATCAATTGCCAACATGGTGACAACATATCAAGGTTTGGGCCTTTTACAGGAATGTTAAGCCATATATATAATGATATCCAAATGCTAGTAAATCAGTCAGTATTTCTAATATAATTTTTACTAAGGATATAAAAGGTTATACATAAATAATATACAAAAGTAGCAATTTCTTAGGTTTTTTTTTTTAACACAGTCAGTAACTTATCTAATTATTTTGTCATTGTAGAAGTTTGGTTGGGGATACGGTCGATGAATAAACACACAAATAAGAAAAAACTTACATTGCGTGTGCCGACGTTTCGCCCTACATATTAGGCCATCAGGACTGAGTGGCGTATAGTCAAGAACCAACTGAATGTATATAGTTAGTTAATCGTTCGTTATTGGCTTAATGAACTTTAGAGATGGCAGTAACCAATAATAAAACCAATAAAATATCCAAGAATACATCAGGCAAGAAAATTGAATTGAAATTGTATGAAAACAGGACGTACCTCTAAGGACAATTGATCCATGATGGAATTGGTTTTTTCTAATATCTTTTAGTTTCTAAACTTTCTTAACTTCTGTTTCTATATCCTACCGATTGAACCTATAACAAAATATATAAAACCTTTCTGGTTTAGAACCATGATTTTTCTTATCCTCCGAACATATGTTTTCATATCGTTCTTCAGCTTCAGAAATTCGCACAGACGGAAAGATATAATTTTAGATATCAAGAGAAATGAGAAATAAAGCATCAATGAATTATTTGCAATTTTGTTATATAATTAATACAGTATTTGCGGAGTGAGTTATTGAAAAGACAAGAACACCCTTAGTCACTTTAATTCATTTCAATCTTTTGTAGCTTAACTACTATAAAATTTAATGCGAGGATTATAAGAACAATTTCAGGATATATTAAGCAATTTTTACGTATGTGCGAGGTTGGTTTTACCGATTGTTTTAACATGCAATTATTAGTGAATCTGAACGTGCAGAATAATGTTTCATAAAAACTTTAGTTATCTGGACATCGAAAGAAAATATGTAAGACTGAAATCCTACCACGCAATGCTATTAATGGTGAAAAATTTAAACAATAAATAAGCTAGTAAAATACGCTTTATGTCAGATTGGAGCTGTTAAGGATTTATACAGCGTAGCTAAGTCAACTGACGTCCGCGGCTAAATTCAAGATTGCCGCTCCCCAGGACCGGAACTTGGGGAGGGGAGGGGAAAAGGGAGCACTTTCCCCAAGCAGCAGAAAACAGAGGACTGAAAATTTCGAGTAAATTTTTATTTTAAAGTTAAGCAAAAAATATTTTTTTCTTTCTTTTAATAGTTTTGTCCTTCATTCAGTCAATAAAACGAGTTACTGCTATGAGATGGTATTTATTACGAAAATAATTACCTAAAGTTATAAAACTTTTGACTTTTTTTGGAGGAGGGTGAAAGAAGGGGCGGCAAAATTAAACTTGCTTCTTCCCCTTCTCTCCTCCGGCAAAAATCCCATTTTCGGCTCAGTCGCCCACTGCCACAATTCCAGGCTATCTGATTTAGGGAAATACGATACCGACAAAGTATTGATTCCGGTACGCATTCAAGCGCCTAAATCAAATATTCGACACCATTAGGATATCGAAAGGAATATAGGAATCAGTGGTATCGAAACCAAAACTAATTTTATTGCAAGGATAGTAACGATACTTTACTTGTATTGATCGGTATTGTAAGTCTTAATATGCTTATTATACGCATTATTTCATGATTACTAATTTAAAGGGTATGTTCGACTTAAATCCAATAAAATAAATTTTCTTTTCGAAGGCTAAAAAAAAAAAAAAAGTTATTAAATATTATTTCTTGGCCTTTTGGCACCCCCTTCAAGTGTCTCTTCGCCCTATCCCAGCTATGTCACTGGATTCGTATATATTCACATCTTAAGCGAGCGTTGCAAGTGGCCACCACCTGCAGGACCAGAACTAGTTTTTTTGCAAGGGAGAAAAGCTTAATTCTCCCGCCCCTTCTTTCACACAACCCTATCTAACAAAAGTCAGGAGTTATATAATAGTATTTTAGGTGATATATTTCGAAATAAATATCATCATATAATAACATGAAATCATTTTATTGACTGAATAAGTTCATTCATTCATTCATGAATTCAGTTCAAAAAGCAGAAACCTATTTTTTACTTCACCTAAAAATAAACTTTCGCTCGAAATTTTCCGCTCTCTAAATTCTGCCACCAGGGGCAAGCGACCCTCTTGTCTCCTTGTTGCGGCCCTGGATAGCTGTAGGCTATCTAAAGCTAAAATAGACCAAGAAATTGAACCTATTGAAACTGGATGAAAATAATCCTACATTATTCTGCTGAGGAATATCCTTATTATCCTACATAACTACGGATAGGACCTTGAATTCCTTATTTCATCATGTCAGCCATTCATTTTCACCAATTACATCAGTTTTTGATCAGGCCGAGTTTGAAGTATATAAAAATAATTTTCTAGATATCAAATACTTTTTAGTTTACTGTGGGAGGACATTCTATTTTTTCAAGATTTTTCAGACTTTCATACTGCATTTAAAGTTTGACTTCTATCAAAATGTAACAGAAAGAACCAGTTTAATTTAATGAAATTGCTTCATCTCCCTCCTTATAAACCACAGGTCTCTAACTCCGAATCATTGATAAAAAAGGCTTCAAAAATAAGACTAGATTAAAGTACAATAAATGAATAATATACAAAATTATTGGGTACTAATTATGACTAAAAATCAATTTGGGAAAAAGCTTTTATTCATCCTGAACAGAGTTCCATCAGAAAAAAGGAAGATTTTCATTTATAAATCCTAACAAACTTGGACATAAGCATGTCATTTTTAATCCTCAAACGGTAATGCTAGAGTCAGAGTGACTCAATAAAAATGTATAATTGAAATGCATAGACGCCTCTACAATTTCCACCACCGGTCTTCATAGGCCCTTATCTCAAGTATCAGCCTAGCTGTTGACAAAATGGTATTATTCAAGTAAGGGACATTTTTGAACTAGTTGACGTCCGCATGATGGTATACAAGGATCAATCTAATTAGGGATTGATAAATTATTTGCCACGTTTATAATTTTGTTTTTATTGAAAACTAGTTTCGAATGTTATACTTTCATCCTCAGTTCTATAAGCACACAAAAATTCAAAAATCAGCAATTCAAAATACAGTTTGGTATTATTATACACATTAAATTAAGTGTAATATAAATTAGTATTATAAAACATTTATGAATTATGAATTTAATAAAGACAAGAAATCAAATGCATGCTGTTACTCACCAAGGTTTAAGTGGATTATATCAAACATATAAGTAGATTATAGCCTATTTAAACCTTGGCGAGTACCAACATGTATTTGATTTCTTGTCTTAATTAAATTCATAATTCATAAATGTGTTATAATAATAATTTATATTACATTTAATTTAATATGCTTAATTATACCAAACTGTATTTTGAATTGCTTATTTTCGAATTTTTGTGTTTATAGAACTGAAGATGAATGTACAACATTCGAAACTAGTTTTCAATAAAAACAAAATTATAGAAGTGGCAAATAATTTATCAATCCCTAATTTTTGAACTATACATAATAACTTACGACGTATTCAAACTCTGGATCAGCTTGACCCACTCTTGCCGTTTATGTGAAAAAAAACTTTACTGTTTCAGCAGTTGAATGCTTATTTATTTTAATATTTTTTAGACTCATGATGTACCAAAATACCTATTTACCACTCATGAAGGGTTTTTTCAGGAAATGTTTCCAAGAGGAGGAATCAGAAGATGAAGGAAATACTGGTTCTGAAGATTTGAGTTCAGAGATAGAGGATGGGCCAATAGTAAATGATAATAATGCAAGTTGATTATTTGGTCTAGAAGAAGATAAAATCAAAGCTATGAAACTATTTGGACAGATCAACATTTACAATCGAAGTATACACAGAACCCAGCTTCCAATTCCTTCTAAGAGAGCTTCGAACCACTATAATGAAGCTGAAAAATACAGAAGATGCACTTCCTAAAGAATCGCCACAAGGAAAAAAACAAAGAAAGTGTGAAGTTAAAGCTGAATGTCTATTTTTATTTGAGTTTATATTTTTCTGCTTTGTAATTATTTTGTTTTATAAGAACTACAATTATTACAGTAATAAATGTTCTAGAATATTTCTTTGAGTTTTATTATCCAAAAAGTCCACTAAATAGCACAAAATTTAAAATTAATTATGGTCGGGTCAGATTGACCCAACCTTACCATTTGTGTTTCACCCTCAAGCCTTACCATAATAGGGTTAAAAATAAAATTACTAAAAGAAGAAAATTGACTAAACAATTGATGGGCATTATTCAACAAGGAAAAAGAGTTTGCCAAAAAGATGAGTTGAATGAATTACAGAATGAACTATATATAAAATAAATAAAAATTAAAACAAAACTAAAAAGTCGTTCACTGTTATTCATTATAAAATAAACACATACTATCAAGAGAAAAAAAACTGATAAAAATTAATAATTATCAAATATATAACATCCTATCAAGTTAAATAGTGGAATATATTTTAGTTAAATAAATAAAACACATCTAACGCATAAAAATTATGTCTAAGTATAAAAACTGCAAGGCAACTGAGAACTGGTAATGTAAAATGTCAATGGAAATTAGGTTCCAAAGAAAGAGATGAAAGGAGGTGAGTTGAAGGTGCTAAGGCCAACCTTCCACCTCGCTTTGTTGCTTTTAAACCCAATAAACAGCAAGAAAAATGTATTTTTTCTTCAAATTAATTTTAAATGAAGAACAATTTCAAAAAGAGATATTCTCCTCAAGAATAATCCATATTCCAACGTTCTAATTCTTTTAAAAATGCATTTATAAAGGTCCTATTAAAACAGTTTGATATGAATTGACCATATTACACAGGCCAACGATGAAAAAACTTTTTTACTGAAAATACCTTATTCCTATAGTTTTTGGCTGCCGAATCCAAATATGATATTAAAAAAGCTGTATCACCCACAATTTCTTCACATTTTATAGTTAAATTTATTAAATTAAGCGATTTTTAAAGAATTGAACAGCTTTCAGTCTTAGGCCTCATAAAACAATTAGGCTTTAAGTTAGGCCTCATGAAACAATTTGTAAAGGCTTTGCCTAAAGATGGACCATGTTTCAAGTATCTCTGCCAAAAGTTTCCACGCCTTTCAGAAGCTAAACTAAAAGAAGGCCTCTTTGTCGGACCTGACATTAGAAAAATGATGTTTGATGTTAACTTTGAATCCACAATGACCTTAAATGAGAAAGAAGCATGGGTATCATTCGAGCAAGTCGTTACAAAGTTCTTGGGAAATGAAAAAGACCCAGAGTATGTTTCTATTGTAGCTAGCATGTTACAGAAGTTTAAAAAGTTAGGATGTTTGATGAGCCTGAAACCTACAGAAAACTATGGGTGATACAAAAAACTAAGGCCAAATTTAGATTCAGCACATAAAAATCTATAAAGATCAACTATTAAAGTTAAAAAAGTTTTCAAAAAAAAATTTTTTGTTGGCCTTTGTTATTAATCTAAACATCTACTTGGTGGTTAATAAGAAAAACTGGATCTAATATTAAGAAAATCGAAAGGGCTCTTAGTGTGACAGTTAAATGATGCAGGAAATCAACTCTTTAGTTGTGTACCTAGGTATGCATCATACAAAAATCATTCAGTAGGTAAAAATTATCCACTATTTCAAAAGAGGCAAAATAGGTGTCAGGCCAAATTATAGACTTTTTATTTTATTTATAGGATTCATCTTGAAATTAATTAACAAAATATCAAAAATTTCAATAAAATAAAGCCTTTTAACAAATTAAAACAGAGATTAGGGTCAAAGTATTGGCTAATACCAAAATGTATTTGATGCATTAAACAATTAAAAAGTTGTTTTTCAAAATTATTAATCTAAAAACTGGAATGATATTAATTAAAAGTAACAAAGTATGAAAACATTCCTAATTTTGAAAATACAGTCAGGGCAAAAAGAATATGAATTCATAATTTTTTTTGTAGTACCTCGAGTGATTTCATCTATTTAAAAAAAACATTTGTAGTTATTCAATATAATATTTTTTGTCATCTTATACTGATATACTCACAAAGGCCTCGAGCTACCACAAACGAGAAGTTGTAGCCTTGAGAAAAAAAGTTTAATTTTTTGAAAAATATGGCAGAAATTAAAATTAATTTAGTCGAAATGTCATTTAGTGATTAAGTAATTCAACAGAAACTATCAAAAGGACGATTGAAATTAAATTCAGGTAGAGACATTAGAATGATAGCAAATCCATTTTACTTTCCTACCACTACACAGTAATTATAACTTTGAATAGCATTTCTTATATCCTTTTTACTATATTGCGATAAAAATATCACTCATTAATATATCTTTTTTAGTTTCAATTTAAAAAATTATATATGTTTTAAATATTATCATTAATAGATAAATAAGGATTACCAATACTTTTTATCACCACTGAAAGTCAAATCAAAGTATGATCTTGCATATGATTATACAATATAATGAATCCAAAGTTCATCTTTCTCCAGTTGTATCTGTTCATCCAATTGCAAAGCCCTGAAACAAAACATTGTGGTATAAAATTGAAGTTTAAATTTATTAAAATACACATTTCATAATCATTATTGAATCAAAAGAAATTAAAATGTAATTTCTAGACTTAAGTTCAATGAGCATTCAAATTTGACCAACGTCCTTTAAACAAAAAACTAACTACCTTTCTTCTTTCCAAGCAGATTATAAAGCATTTCTTAAATGCTGGTTTTTCATTAGTGATTTGATATTACTGTGCATAATTCAAATAATTTTATAAAAATTCAACTTAAATGCTGTTTTATTAGTGCCGATTGCTGCGCTATCTATCCACAGAATTTTAGACTATTTCAGGAGGGAAAGAGTTTGGGCAGCTTAACTTTCAACGTTATTGATAATTTTATTCTGAAACAAAATTACTGAATATGTGAAAGAAAAAAAAATCATATATATTATATTGTACATAGATAATCTAAGTGTTTGTAATAATTAATTATTTAAATGTATTAACACTTCTATACATCTGAGATAGAAAATTATTTCTCATTTATTTACTTTTTAAATTAATATTTACATATAAACTATTTAATACTTAGTCAGTTTTAATATAGTCTAATTCGCATTAGAAGTGCTGTGGGGAAGGGAGTTGGTGTCTTAAGTCTATATGTATTGTTTTTTAGGTTGGTATACAATTTCTTTTTAACTATCCAGCCTAGTGACTAGCAATTCATTTAAAGTAATATGCCTTTGAATTTATCAAACTTTTAAGTTATTTGAAAGGTAGTTTTCCCAAATTGGTTTAAAAGTACTACCAAAACATATTGTTTACTATTGTACATTTGAAAATGTTTATTAATTATTTGTATAGAAGTAATTATTACAGTTAAAATATTCAATGATACCTTTTGCTTCAATATGGCATTTAATTTATTTGTATCTTATAAGTTAATCTTATATATATCTAACATATTTAATTTATATTTCAAATTTAGAATTAAAGAACTTTAACTTAATTTATTACTCACATATTTATAATTATAGAATGATATATATATATCAACCGTAAGCACATATATGCATATCGACGGTTTTTGGACCGTCTATCAATTCCTGCTCATGATATATATATATAAAAAAAAAAATGAAAATGGTCTAAAAATTTATTATTAATGACATAAGCAATAATAATGATAATAGTAATAATAAAAGTTTTGATACCGTAATAAACTTCTGTTGTACACAATAAAAAATAAAATTTTAAAAATATATATTGTAATTGAGGGAAAAAAGTTTCATGTATTTCCTTTAAAGTTTGCTAAACAGAAAACGACGGCGACAAACATATACATATTATATATTAATATAAATTGGAGTGACTGGAGAAGAAAAGCTCTGGGTAGAGAAGAGTGGGGTTGAATTATTCGGGAGGCCAAAGTCCATTTTGGAGAACCACTTAAGAAGATTATATACGTATAGTGGCGTTCTACAGTGTATCTCTATAAAATCCAAGTTGTAGATACTTCATTGTAATTGTTACATTCTAATGATCTTTGGCTTTACAGGGCCGAGGATTATATTCAGAGGCTTGCTGGATGTTTTGACTCCTCACAGATCCTCATAACTCAGAAACAGCTTCAAGAAGAAAAGAGGTGGAACTTGATCTTATCATGTACTGTGGTGCTTCATTGAAACAGTATTAAGTAAGCTAAAATATTTGCAAGGGCCTTCAGCTAAGCATAACGTAGGACCTATAATGTTTAGATGATTCAAATGATAAAACAAAACTTAATTATGTATGAGCTGGTCCATCGACTCTGGCCACTTTGGAAAATGCATGCTTAATTTATTTATTGGTAGTGCTTGATGCATGAATGTTGGTGCATGTTATTTGTTTTTACATGTCTGCAGTGGTTTCTTCCTCTCACTAATCATTTGATTGTTTATTTTATTTTATTTTTTTTTAAATTAACTTCAATGATGATGACATTTTTAAACATTACCATGTTTTAAAATAAAAATCATTCAAATTTAATCAAAAAGTCAATTGATTTAATTTTTATGGTAGGTTCTGGTAAATAATTAAATTGTTTTGTTTGTTATTGATTCATTAAAAAGCATTGATATTATTAAATTAGATTATAAATATTTGGTATTAAATTTATTATTTTATTATGAGAGTTAAAAGCAGATCCAATCTGAAGCGGCGAACCTACCCCATTACACACACAAATTTTCTTATACAATATCAAAAAATAAGAAATTAAATAAATTAATATATGGAATCCCATATAATCATGGAAAGAGAGATTTTAAAAAATAAAGTTTTGAGAATTTAAGGACTACACAGAAGGAAAAGAAAACCCGGTCCGAAGTGTTCTAAGGAAAGAAGAAGGAAGCATAGCAAAATGATAAAGGAATGATGGAAGAAACAGAAGAGAGAATAGCAGGGAAGAATGAACTGAAATTACCACGAGGCCCCTAGGAGGCCATATAGAAAAAAAAATTAATTCTAGCATGTTAATACTGGAATATTATTTTTTGACCTTACTATGCTAATGCTTTTTAAATATTTTTTTCATATGACAGATAAGAACAGTTTATTCACTTCTGCATTGCAAATATTAATAACATTGCTGAGCTTTATAATTTTAATACATGCATGTGTAATCACAAAATATTTTATATTATCTAACTTATAACTTAGATTAGTTAGGTAGGTACACTTATGTGGGGATTGAGGAACTTTATTGAGGAAAATGAGCTGTATACGAAACAAAACAGCCATCTGAGTACTATTGTACTGTTATTTTTTATTTCTATTCTAGACAGAGTTTTTGCATGTAGTATGTGCATGTTATTTAGTTCTGTATTTTTACAGCGGCTGCCTCCTCTAACAAACCGTTTTATTGCTTATTTATCATATGTCTAAAACTTTACTTTCAAGATTTCAATAGTCTAAACATTATTATTCTCAAAACCCCATTATAGTCATATATGATTTGAAAAGGGATACTTGGGACTTCTTAATTTCATTTACTATTTTTAGGTTTCGTTTTCATTTACAGCAGATTCAAAAATAATTATGTTTGAAGTTCTTTATTACTTTGAAAGGAATTGGAGATATTATATAAAATTAAAGAATGATGGTATGATTTGCATAATTTTCTTTTCAGAGCATCATCCTGTATTCATCTGATTAAGGATGCCTGCTAAGTTATCCCTCAAAAGAATTTCTCTCCACCATATCTAATTTAGAATGGAAATTTTAAGCATTATGAAACAGGAGTGATGTTCTATGAACGGCTTCAATCAATAAAATGTACGAATTCATACATTGATTAATATGATTCTTACGAAAACTAAAATTAAAGAAAGCAGTCAATTTTAAACAGTTATTTAATTTATTTATTTGTTTTTAAAATATGGATTTGGTGTTAAATTATTATATTTACTAAACAATATATTCCCAATAAGGTATGATAAGTATACTATGAGTTATATTATATAGTGTATATTATATACTATTAGGGTATACTATAGTGTATATTATATAGTTAAATGTAATTTTTTCTAATTTATTTTTTATTAATTATTTTTTTTTTATTAATTTATTTATTTATTTTTTATTAATTTTAACTTTAGGTACATGTATAAGTTATAAACATCCTTCATAATAAGAGTTTGATGGCCTATTGTCATTACCAATTACCAAACGGACGACCCGGAACGAGCTGTAATCAAGACCGTCGTTCACATAATATATACTCATAGATGCGATACCCCGATAGGTTGATGTTACTCATAAAATAGATGCCATTCGCCACGGCTAAAAGTTACCGTCGACATGTTCCGGATTCAAGAATTCCTCACCCATTCCCTTAAGGGTTCATCTCTGAAATTTTGTTATTATACATTGCAACCGACAAGGCATCCTATAGAGAGGTATTGCCTAACCTAAAATGTCCTAACTATAATCGTTTTTTTTAAACATATTTTTTATTGTACCCGAATTGCTCTAAAAAATAAACATTTTTATGTCATTTGAAAGTCCTAACCGCAATAATTAGGATCTAACCGTTGGATTTAGGACTTTCTAATGCCATAAAAAGGTGTAGGTTTTTGATCAATTCGGGCACTTTGTGCTTACAAGAAGGTTATGTAGTTCTGTTAACAATGTCTCAATTGTCATCCTCATAAGTATGCCCATGTGGGCCCTGTTTCATAATAAAGTACAACAGTACAAGTGTTAAAAATATAAAGTGGAAATGTTCGATTTTAGAGATTACAGGTTACTTATTGTCATTAGATAATAATAATTGTATTAAATTATTTTTTATTTACTGGTTTTTAATGAAACTATTTTAAATGTTATCGTATATCAACATTTCACAGTGAAAGTAATTTTCTCAAAATAATTATCTAATAACAAGAAGTAACTTATGACCTCCAAACACGGACCTTTCCATTTGTATTTGTGCTTTTGTACATTATTATGAAATAGGGCCCTGATGGAACTTTCGGAACTATTATTTTGAAGTCATGAGAAGCGTATAGAGTCACAAGAAAAGATTTAGAAACAGAATATCCGCAGCGAATATATAGTACTATATTTCACAACCCGTTTTATATCGACAATTTATAATTGTAGTTTTGTTTGTTCTTTAAGCTCAAGATTAATTTAATTAAATTCTTATCTCCTGTAAGAGCAGTAGTGTCCTCATGGTTTCTTACAACTATACGAAAGAAGATTATAGCAGATCATCAGAGGCAAAGGCCTTTGTTATAGGAATAGGTTTTATGGCCTTTTGAGTCACGCCATATTCGTATTTTGAAGTATCTCAACTTCAGAGTTCAATAACTATGTAAATAAATACTGAAAAAAATTCAATATAAGAAATGAGAGTCAGCTAACCATGATCTAGTAATAATTGAATACGAACTGTGGATATCCTAAATGAGTGAATAGATAAAGTGAGTTGAGTCAGAGAAGTAGATGGTTGAATATAATCAAATAATAGTAATAAAATAAGTTGAACATTTTATGGAGGGTGGGAGCTCTGTGAAGCTGTAATATAAATTTTTTAATCCAAAAGTAAACGATGAAGTTGTTTCCATATTTCTTGGTAACAAAGAAGCTAAAATATTCTATGACGTTCTCATAAGTTTCTTCTTTTGGCCAAAAAACATATTCAAGAATAAATATTTATTCGATGTCCACACCTACATCAACTTGTTACATTATTATTTCATCTGCGAAGCCTTCATGAACTGAATATGGATATTTACCCTCCAATCGGCAACCCCTTGTTCTTATCGGTGTATCTGAGCGGTGCAGTTCTTAGAAAGCGTGCTGCCGGTATTGCATGTTCGGAACAAGACAAGCCCATACGTGGTGGATAATGGAAGACCCTATTCTGTATGTATTGGGTGGGAAATATATCTCTGAACTAAAACTGGCATAAAAGTTCCAAATAAAAAAATATTATATGTGATGGCGGTGCGCGTTGGAGCGTCGCACACTTGCTCATTTTGAGGACATCCTGACTGGCCGTCATGGTTTCATTTCACATATAAACTAGTCATAATTTCAAGACTTAAAATGCGATCACAAGTTTTGTTTGAAGCATTTTTGTGTATTTCAACGATTTGAAACAACAAATAACGAAAATAAAATTTGTCTGCTTAAAAAACAAAACAATATTTGCAAGTTTGTGATTTTATATCTCCTTAAGTATAATTATAATTTAAAATACTATCAAATACAAGGATCTTTCTCATATTTAAAATTCAGCTTTCTCCTAATTAGTTGAGACAAAAAACCTTTATTGACTGACTGGGCTATCGTCACTAAAGCACAACTCAGTTGAGTAAGTCTGATTCAGTACTTCAACAGTCCTATGTGTTAGTGGGAGTGATTAGCCCTTGAATCAGTGGATTAGAATAGTAATATTGTCTTGGAGATGGAAATTACCTAATCGTATGAGTATCAAATTAGTAATGTCAGGAGTGTCAAATTACATAGTGTTAAATAAAACATTTATTCAAGAAAACAAGATTAATATAGACTCATAAAATGCGGTGTTACAGGGTTTTCTGGCTCTTCTGGTTCTTCTTTGCGTGCCTAGGAGCAGTCTGGTTGTCATTGTGCACTTTGGACAGATTCCAAAAGAATCCGACTGTAATCTCGTTGGAGAGGAACTACCTAGATTGGAACACAACGCTGTCGGCACTGAGCCTCTGCCCGGTGCCCAGGGTCGACCAAGCCGCAGTTCTCAAGACAGCCGAGTCTATGTTAGTACAATTTAAATGTGCAAAAATATACCATTACCTTGCTATGAGGGTTGAACCCATAGATTTTACCATCGAATGAACAGTAAAATCATTGATTATGAAAATAACTTGTTCTAGGTCTTCATCAGTTTTAATATATAAAAGTAAAGATACGCATCACAACATACTAGAAGAAACATATCTGTTACTATGGGACTTCATTACTACTTCGTTGATTAGTCAGTACATCTTCTGCATATGCTCAATCCCATAGAACCACTAAATTAGTCTATTTGCATTTATGTACTTGGAGTGAAACTAAGGCCCATAGAGAACTATTTTCACGGGTCCCCGTAAATAATAAATTCGTAACTGAGACCAAGTCTCGTCATTTTTAGTGTACGCAACAAAACTATTATGCGAAGATGTAAAGAGTACGTACACAATTATTATGTAATGTATGTAAAGAGGTAAACAATAAAACCTGGACACCTGGATCGGGGCTGCAATCTCCGGCTGTCTCCACTCTCTCTTGTCGGGTCTCTGCTTACTTGCTACACTATACTGATATCTTATCATTAGCATATGTTGTCTGTTCCTTCTGATTTTCTGAGCGTTTAGCATTTGTTATAAGTGATCAGAGCAACCAAAAAAAAAAAGTCTGTAGTTATAATTAGTTTAAACTAGGAAGATTTTAATCAAAATATGAACGGTTTATAAAGTGTATTGTTATGACTTTGGCAAATGCTTCGAATATACTCATATTTAAACAATACCTGTAGTATTCAATCACTCATGTATTTGTTGCAAGTTACCCGGATGACATTGAAAAAGGAGTTGAGTTCCTGAACGCCTTAGCCAACTGGACATACCCGAACCTCGGTCGAATACCCGAAGACCATGAGGTCGAATCTTCGGTTTACCAGCAGCTGTTGATGTATATGAGGGTGAATTTCAGCTACAGCCTCCCGAACCTTCCTACCTTTCAAGAACTTTCTTTGTCCATGACTGAAGTGGGTATTTGTTATTCCCTTAACTCTCAGCTGGCTTTTTACTCTGACCAGAGGTAAGGGTTATAAGCGGTGAAGGCCATCGTTAATAGCATTTTTTTTTTTTTTTTTTTTAAAGGTTTGCTTTCTCAATCTTGATTTCGGTCCAGGAACTGGATATCCAATAATAACCTGAGGAAACCAGTAATACTTATACACGGTAACCCGCTGGACGTTACGGAATTGTCACTACAGGCCAACGATATAAAAGTTAGCTTCAATGTAAGAAATTTTTTTAATTATTCTTATTATACTTGCCTGCTTATCTTTTCTGTTAACTTTTCATCTACCAGCTCCCCTCCAACACCTTCTATACAAAACAACATTCTTGGCCTTCCTCTCCTATCCTAGAATCTATGAACCTTTCCGAAAAACATACAAATCATATACTATACATGTAAATCCATTATTTCACGATTTAAAAAAAAAAATAGGGGGGAGGGTCTAAATCCTATCTGTCGACTCGCCATTCTTCCTATCTTGGCACATATATACAGGATGTTCTGTAAATGACCGGAATTATTTAAAGAGATGATGTCCGATTCCATACAGAAAATCATGAAATTTAAGTTTTGTGATATTTTGTGTCACGTTTTTTGTGGAATAGGAAGCGATCACTCAAAAACTATTCAAGACAAGTAAGTCCCATTTGCACCATCTTAAAGAAGACAACATTCTCTTCAAGAAGTATAATTAGGCTTATATAATAGATATGTATGTATGTATGTATATATATATATATATATATATATATATATATATATATATATATATATATATATATATATATATATATATTATATTATATTAGTTGAGCCAAATTATACTTTTTGAAGAGAATGTTGTCTACTTTAAGATGGTGCAGATGGAACTTACCGGACCCTCACACAGAGTCAAAGGAATAGGCTACGTTACGTCTAGAAGAAGCTGGAGTATTTTGTTTATTACGAGCCCATCGACAAACGAGTACAGATTGTAGAACATATAACTTCCTAATTCGAGAAATGGAGGAGAATGAGCTGGAGGTTAAAAGGGTAGACGCTGTTATAAAGAGAATCAAGGCGTGTCATTTCCAGAGAGATGGCCATTTAAAAAAAATTATTATAAGGATATTTTTTTTTAAGTGAATTTTGTTAGTGCTCTGGTGAAATTATTTTCTTCATTTAAATATTTAAGCATTATTCATTTTAATTTGTCAATATTTATTTTATTTTAATTTTCAGTAACAATTAAATTCAAAATTGTTTCGTTTAAAGATTTTTTTACTTTCCCTTAGCTATATATGAAGTATATAATAAGGGGAAGTATTGCTATCCTGAAAATTTTCGAATTCGAGTTTTCGACGGAAATACACGTTTTAAGGTCCTCCGAGTCCAAATAACCAAGTCTCGCAAAATGGTCTTTGTGTCTGTGTGTATGTGAACAGTCTAGCTCAAAAACGAAAAGTTGTACGATACTGAAATTACGTATTTAAGGTTGGCACATGCATGTGATGTTACAGCAACATTTTCGTCAAAATCGATTAACCGGAAGTGCCACTTTATATGATCGATTTTACACTTCTTTACAATTTTCTCGAAAACGGCTCTAACGATTTTGATGAAATTTGCCTAATGTCTTCTCCTTACAGCCCTTTAACTTTTCATGTATGTAGTATATCAACGAGAAAATGGATGGAAAAAGTTATGATGAAAAGAATATTTTATTTGCGCATAACTTAAAAAACATACATTTTATAGTATTTTTTGTATAGAATCGTATGGAAGATAATTAAATTACCTAAAAAAACAAAAAAAGAATCATCAAAATCGGACCAGTATTAGCAAAGCTAAAGCGCATTGGACTAACCGGATGCAGCTATTATACCAGGGATTTTACAATTTTCTCGTAAACGTCTCCAACGATTTTGATGAAACTTGCCTAAATTATTCTTCATAAAGGTCTTTAACTTTTAATTTATGTAGTTAATCACCGAGGAATTGCAGCGAAAAAAGTTATGATGAAAAGAATATTTTGAGTGATCTCTTCCTATTCAACAAAAAACGTGACACTTAAAAAATTAAAAAGACAAAACTTAAATTTTCTGTTTTTCTGTGTGGAATCAGACCATGGTCCATATGAACCTTTTGGTTGCTCTTGAGGTCTACTATCGTCTCTTTAATTATTGCTGGTCATTTATGGGACACCCTGTATATTTTTTATATTTTTCCAACAACTTTGAAAAGAGTCATGGTTCACACATTAAATAAAGTTCCTGCTACTTCTTCAGCTTACTTATTTACTTAAAATCATTATTATTCCTTACAAACTTCCTTATTCTCTCCTTCTTACCTGAAGAAGGTAAGAAGTTAGTAAATGATTACCAATATTAATGATTTACCTGACTCAATTCCCCATTCTCAATACTATTTATATGCAGATGGTCTATAGATTTACTTAACCTTCCTTCTTACTGACTTGCTTGGGGCTACCAACAAGTTGTAGGATCAGGAAGGTGTATGCAATTTATTGGAGGAGGAGAGGGAGATGGGCACAATCCCCGGTATAATGGGTATAATTCCCCGACAATAATTTTCTTTTATATTCAAACACAACTTAGTATCGATAAAATTCTAATTCCTTATCTTAAAAAGTATGTTTTAAATTTTAATGACTCTGAGTAAAATGTTTTACCAGAATTTTGTAGTTTGAAGTAGATTCTCAAATCTCAAAGGATGACTCCCTCCTTAATTATATTCTTTACTATCCCTTATTTTACCAAAATTTGTCTACCCATAAAAATACTTTTTTAAAGCTCCGTTTTCTATTAACAAGATTTAATAATCCAGTTCATATAATCACTTACTGTAATTTAACATATTTTTATTCTAATGTTTGGTAGGCCTATTTGCACGATGGTGGAGAGATAGTCGATGGTTCAACGAATTTAATGTTTCCTGTGGGACTTCAGGAAGCAATGGTAAAACTTTCTTTTTCAATAATTTTAATTTTTTTTTTTAAATCTAGTAGGTTTGTAAAGTCGATAAAAAAAATCAATTTGATTCGATTCAATGTAAAAAAAATTGTTTTCATCATTTCTTGATACTTCTGTAAGTATTTAAAGTTATGATGGTAAAGTAAAACCGTTTTTATTAATTAGTAGTCATTCTAAATTATAGTGTTAATAGTTATATAAAACAGGGTGACCAATTAGGAATTATATGCTCACCCTTATTTTTAAACAGCTAAAAGTTTAATTCCAGAATAAGCATGTGTTTAATTATTTTTTATCTGATGGTCTGTAGCAATTCTCAATGCATCCAGAACAAACTAGATATATAATATATAGATATAGAATAAGATATAGAATATATATTATTTACTAACTTATTTTGCTGAAAATATTGTAAACTTTAACTGGTTTTTATTTTGTAGACTTATGGCCAGATATTGTTTCTGTTTTATTTCTTCAATTGTACTATTCTTTAGGTACCTAGTCTCAGAATAAAGTTGTTCTTCTATTCTATATAAATTTATAACTTATATAGTATATAAATTTAAAAGTGTTTAAACAATTGTGGCTTATTAAAGGATGGTGAATCTAGCCTAGTGTAGCAGTGCACTACACCAAAATATGTAATAAATAAATAAAAATAAATATATAATAATTTAATTTGAATTAAATTAATTAATTAATGTGCATAAGATCAAGGAAAATAAATGTTGTGAAAATTGATAGTTGTTAGTAATGACAGTCTATTTTGTTAGCAGGTTAATTCATAATTAATATTAAAAAAATAATGAAACACTTCATCTGCATTTAATATAGGATTAATTCAAACTGTTCTTGCAGTATCTGGATACCAGTGTCTTGTCGATATACTCAACAGAGGCTACAAGAAAATTGTCAGTTCTGCAGAGAAAATGCAGATTTATGGAAGAGTCCAACTTAGAAACAAGCCCAGTCTATTCTTACAGATTCTGTCAGTCTGAATGCAGAATGCACTTATCTTTGAAGCTATGCAACTGTATTCCTTATTTTTACCGCAACAATGGTAAGAATATTTAGAATCAGAAGTGAAACAAAACATCATTTATTCAATGAATGAAAAAAAAATGTTATCATGTATATGTTATCATGTTACAATATATATATATATATATATATATATATATATATATATATATATATATATATATATATAGAGAGAGAGAGAGAGAGAGAGAGAAAGAGAGAGCTAGGACAGATTTGTTTCATTATAGCAGATAATGCTGTCCCCTCCAACCACTGCTATCTCTTATCCTTTCTAGACCTATGTCTATTTCCCCCGCTCTTTCTCTTTCCCATCACAACTTCTATATTTATGTGTGTTTAAATGAGCTGTTTTTTATACTTGCAAACAGATTTGAATCTAAAAATATAATTTCACTCAAATTTGGCTGCTCCCCAAAAATTGCAAACCCCGGGCAATTGCCTACTCTATCTATGCGGAAATCCAACTCTGTAGAGAGTAGACCTATTGTCTCTTGGGCCTAGGAGGTTGGTTCTTTTTAGGGCCACTGCTTCCCGGATAGTTTGTACAATTTTTTATTATTTTACTAATAAATTAATTATTATTGTGCTAAAAATTTTACAAATTAGATGCTAAAAGAAAACATTTTGAAGAGAAAATATGATATTATTGAAACAGTATTATAATTGAACAATTAATCACTATGGAAACCGTAAAAAGGTTTAAAAATCCTGGCACCTCTCCCTTCCCCCCTTACCATTGGTCACCTGACACCTAAATAAATTCATTTGTGTTAAGCCTGGACTACATTGAATGAATTATTAATATTGAGTATGTGTTAAAAATATCTGATGTGGGCAACACATGACTCCCTTGTACGCCTATTAAATTATAAATCTGTGGCTCAAAAAGTGATACTGAATTTGGTTACTAGTTTCCGAAGATTGCAGTAAAAACGACACTCGGCGTCCCGTCATCCATCTATTGACACACACACACACACAAACACACACTCTTGTCACTGGAGGTCTCATTCCGTTATTATATGTTCTTTTCCTCCAGTAGGTAACTAGTTTCCAAGATATTTCTTCATGTTCCATGACAACAATAAAACTGTCAATATCACTGGATAAAGCATTAGAAATGGACAGTTTCGACATTTTAAGTGGAAAAACCCACTTAACTTATATCTTATTCTCATGATGAAGACTTGTTGATCTCACAAATGGGGAGGAAAACTAGTAATTTAGACTCAATTTAAACATTTAAAACAAATAATAAAACGCTGAAAATTATTACACAATGGTTTATGATTTCCACTTAGTAATATTTCAAAAATTTCTATTCTGTCCAAGTAAAAAAAATTAAACAGTAGGCACCAAAGGGAAAGAAATTTGAAGCTTTTCACAAGATGATCGACGTGAGAGTGCTGAACTGGGAGTGTTAATTTAAAAAACTCTGTCAATGCAAGTAGACTGTGATGTAAAATGATACAGAGGAAATATTTGATGTGCACTTCAGGA